>CM053510.1:1838567-2092670 GCA_028627145.1 Eidolon dupreanum | reverse complement strand
CCGCCCCCCTCCCCCACGTCCTCCCCATCTGCCCCTGCAGGGAACTGCGTGGTGCTGAAGCCATCGGAAGTAAGCCGGAACACAGAGAAGGTCCTGGCCGAGGTGCTGCCCCAGTACCTGGACCAGGTGAGGGTGGCCCTGCCCCCGTCGGCCCCCGTGTCCCACATCCCTGCCCCTGCCAGCTGGGGAGGTCCAGCTGTCCCCAGGGCGAGCAGTGTCCTCTGAGCCACCTGTTGCCTCGCAGAGCTGCTTCGCCGTGGCACTGGGCGGGCCCGAGGAGACGGGGCGGCTTCTGGAACACAAGTTCGACTACATCTTCTTCACGGGTGAGGGTAGCCCCGGCCAGTGTCCTGGGGGAGCAGGGCCCTCCGAGAGCCGGTCAGGAAGGCCGTGGGGGGAGGAGGCGGGGCAGAGGTGGGCAGCGCCCCAGATGGCAACCAGCCGGGCCTCTGGGCCGTGCAGGGGTGGGAACCTGGGGCGGCAGGGCTGGGGGCAGATCTCAGATGGCGCCTGGGCCACCTGGCCAAGGTCAGCTGACGATGGGAGTCAACTCCCATGTCCCCAGGGAGCCCTCAGGTCGGCAAGATTGTCATGGCTGCTGCCTCCAAGCACCTGACGCCCGTCACACTGGAGCTAGGGGGCAAGAGCCCCTGCTACGTGGACAACGACTGCGACCCCCAGACCGTGGCCAACCGCCTGGTCTTCTTCAGCTGCTTCAACACCGGCCAGACCTGCGTGTCCCCCGACTACGTCCTGTGCAGCCCTGAAACGCAGGAGCGGCTGCTGCCGGCCCTGCAGAACGCCATCACCCGTTTCTACGGCGAAGACCCCAGGAGCTCCCCAAACCTGGGCCGGATCATCAACGAGAAGCATTTCCAGCGGCTCCGGCGCCTGCTGGGCTGTGGCCGCGTGGCCATCGGGGGCCAGAGCGACGAGAGCGAGCGCTACATCGGTGAGTCCCGTGTGCCCACCGCGCACCCCAGCTGAGGCCCTGCCCCGCTGCGGGCCGCAGCTGGGCCCGAGTCCGGGCCCGACCCGAAACCTCGGCCCTGCAGAGCCCAGCTCCGTCCACGGCTCCGCTGCCGGGAGTCCTTGGCGCCAACGCCCACGTCGCCGTGGTCTGGGCCTGTGACCCCACAACCCCACACTCCGGCCCAGGCCCTGCTTCTCTGAGCCGGCCCCTGCGTTCCAGGCTCCCGAGTGCTGAGTCCCAGCCTCTGCTTGACACCGTGACCCCGGCCCTGGGAGCCCACGATTCCCGGGTCTGAGCTGTGATCACGGCCCCCCCGAGCACCCACGGAGCTGTCATTACAAAGCAGTCCCTGGCGCCCGGGCCGAAGGGCTCAGCGGTGACACTGGGGCTCCAACAGGCTGAGACCTGGGACCCGGGACCTCGGGCTCCAGGGATCTGAGATCCAGCCACCCCTGACTCTAAGACCAAGGCTGGGGTTCTCTGGGCCCCGCAGGCCCCCGTCCCTGGCCGCTTCTTCCCTAGAACCCCCCGAGCCTGGAGCCCTGGGTCCCTGGGCCCCGCCCGAGGCCCCAGCCCTGGGCTAAGCCACCCCTGTGCCCGAGCAGCCCCCACGGTGCTGGTGGACGTGCAGGACACGGAGCTGGTGATGCAGGAGGAGATCTTCGGGCCCATCCTGCCCATCATGAACGTGAGGGGCCTGGACGAGGCCATCGATGTCATCAACCGTCGGGAGAAGCCCCTGGCCCTGTATGCCTTCTCCAACAACAGCAAGGTAGGGGCTCGGCCAGGGATGAACAGGACTGGACAGAGGCGGGGGCAGATGCCAGCGTGGACCAAGGGGCCTGCAGGGAGGATAGGAGGTCCTGGCCCCTCTGGGGCAGTCACAGGGGTTTCTGGATGGTGGCACTCTCGGTCTGTCCCTGTCTTCTGGGAGCAGCTGGGCCTCCCTCTCCCTCCATTCTAGGCCACACTCTCCTGGGTCTTCCGTAGGCAGCTCCCCAGGATCTTCTCCAGCGTCTGGTGTCCCCTCTTGTTCAGCGCCACCTCCCTTCCTCCTCACCCTCTTGACCTGGTGGTCTCAGTGTCCCCCCTCAATGCCTGGTTCATGGAAAGCACTTCTGGGAAGAGTGAGCAGGACACGCAGGCCAAGAATGAGCCTTGGTCATCTCCCTCCCCTCCCCTCTGGCCCCTGTTCTGCTCAAGCCTCTGGGGACAGCTTGGGAGCCTCAAGGGCCCAGGGGCAGGACATACCCTCCTTCCCGCCCAGCTCTTATGAGGTTTCTCCCAGACTAGGCAATGTTTTTTAAATCTGTTTTTTATTGGGGAATAACTAGTATTCCAGAAATGTCACAGAGATAACCCAGGGACCATACATGCTACGCCCAGTTCTCCCATTCAGGGCCCTGACACTGGTCAAAACTCAGTAACTGACATTGCACGTCGCTTGTAACCGCCCTCCAGACTTGATTCAGATTTCGCCAGTTTTCCTTCCTGCCCCAGGATCCATGCCAGGGTCCCATGGTGCATTAGTTGTTAGGGCTCCCCCAGCCTGTGACCGTCTCTCAGCTTTAGGGGTACCAGCCAGGTCTCCTGCTGAAAGTCTTCAATGTCAGCTGTCTGTTGTTTTTCTCATGGAAGAACACAGCAGAGGCAAAGGCCGAGGTCTGCCCACACTCTCAAGGGTCCGCAAGATCCACACATCACTGGTGAGGTTAACCTTCACCGCTAGGCCAAGGTCGTGTCTGCCACTGGTCCCCACGAGTAGCGACCAATTTTCCTTTCCTTACTCCCTTCACAAAGTCTAGCCTTCAATGGACGAGGGCGTCATTCATCTCCACCTGCTCAAAGGGGGATATCTACATATACTACCTATAAGGGAGATCTGGCTCTTGTGTCAGCGTGGACACGTGTGCACCTGCTCTATTCTCTGGGTTACGATCCAGTGCCGCCCTGTGTCCTTGCTTGGTTTTCCCAGCTTTGGGCCCTGGAAGCTGTTGTGTGCCCGACACCTGCCTGTCCTCTCGTTTTCTGCACCACTTCCTTCTTGGCTGGATCTACAAGATGCATCAGGCTCATCTTGTATTTTCTCTGCCCAGCCCTACCATGAGCCATTCCTCCAGGAGCCCTGGTTTATGTGGATTATGTTCATTTTAGAAAATGCAGCACAGGTGTTTCGGAATTGGGATCATCTGGCAGAGAGGCTTTCAAGCTTTTCTGACTGCCTAGCACTGATCCCAGGACACAGCGACACCCAAGACATAGGCCTCACTCCACAGGCCTGACTTCCCCATACGCCTCCTAAAGCACTGATGTTTCCCACTCTATCATCTGTGTCACCGCTGCTGGTCTCGAGGTGACCTCTGAGCCCACCAACTGGTGGATCGTCCTACCCACCATCAAACGAACCCCAACGCAGCCAGTATCTGAGGGCTACACGCTCTAACTTCATATAGTGAAGTTTTCGTGAATGACTAGTGTCTAGTGATCTTTTTTCCTCTTATTCTTCAGGTAAACCTATAGATTGAAGAGAAAGGGCCTTCATTAAGTGAAGCAAAGACCAAGTTCACGTGTCTAAAATACCAACGTGACCATGTGGTCTAGTCTGACCTCCCTGTGCTACGTACCACACAGCCTGTCCCCCATTTCCGTCTCCGGGCCTCCCCACCTGCCCTTCACTCTGCCTGGGGGGCTCTCTTTCTCTATCCGCGAATGACTCCTGCCGCCCGCTCCCTGCCAAGGCTCAGCAGGCACGTCACATCCCTCCTCTGAGACACCTCCCTGACTACCCAGCACCTCCTGTGCACTCTCCATGTCCCCAGGCAAACTCGCCTCCCCCTGGAGTCTTTGTCCCCAGCACCCTGCACAGAGCAGCAGATGTTCAGGAAACACGTCCTGAGTCCGGAGCTCGGTGGCAGGCTGCTAGGCGGCCATGCCCTCCACCTGTCCCCCCACCCCCTTCAACTCCCATGGTGAACTGGAACCCTTCCAGGGTGCTGAGGGGGCTGGGCAGAGCCCCTGGGACCTGGCTTCTTGCTGCCCAGCCACATAGCCTCATTGCTGCTTCTTCCCAGGTGGTCGAGCAGATGCTGGCCCGGACCAGCAGCGGGGGCTTCTGTGGGAATGACGGCTTCATGCACCTCACCCTCAACAGCCTGCCTTTCGGAGGAGTGGGTAGGTAGCAGCAGACCCCTGCCTTACCTTACCCGACTGAACGGCACCAACACCTCCACCCTGCCTCCCTCTGCAGTCTGAAGAGGAGCCTTTTCCACACGGGGTCGGGCGCACAGACACACTGCGACGACTGTCCAGGGTGCTGCTGCTCTCCCCCCATGTCCTTGAGTTTGCCCGTCTGCGCACACAGAGCAGCCTGTCTATTCTCTTTATCCCTGGGAGGCTACATGCCGCTCCCTTAACACATGTTCCCAGTTCAACCCTCAACATGTCATCCCCAGCAGACAGGAGTGCTTCCAGATCCACTCGCCCCAAGGGAGCCCCAGGCGAGTGCAGACACCCCTTCTCTAGCCCCCATTGCAAAGGCCTGGCTCCCAAGGGTGGCGTGGTCAGGGGCAGCCACTTCCTCTTCAGTGGAGTGGCAGGGCTGGGGACCTGAGATCCTTCCACCTGTCCAGACTCGGAACGAGAGGAAGCGACCAGCAGGGCCTGGCCCTCCCCGGAGAGTGGCTGGTGTCTCAAGAGCACACGGCAGGCTGAGAGCCAAGGCACTGCTGCTGTCCTGACCCTGGGACCCCTTCCTGCAGCCCACCAGTCTCCACTCCAAGCCCCTCCTCCTCATGGAAGCATGGCATCTCTCTGGGCATGAACCTGACCTTGCTGCTCCCAAAGGACATGTCCTAGACTCGCAGGCCCCTGAGGAATGAGGCCAGGTTGCTGACTCATGGCTTCTGGGGCAGCCACCCTGGTCTGGCCACAGTGTCCTGCTGCAGCCTCCTCTCCCCACTGCCCTGCCTACTGCTCCAGCCACACCGAGCTCTGCCCAGGTCCTAACATGTCACAGGTCGACTACCTCCAAGGCTGAATTGTCCCCAACCCTGGGTCTCTCTTGCCCACACCCACCCTCTTTATGTGGTCAGCTCCAAACCCCTCAGGCCTCACTCACTCCAGGATGCCCCCTCCCTGTTGTCCCCAGCTCCTCTAGGCTGGGCCCCCTGGACTTCCCAGTGCAGATGTTACTGGGTTCTTAATGGCGTCCCTGCCTAGACTCAGGACTCACAACAGAGCGCCCTGTGTCCATGGGTTGGAACACTTGCCCAATCCTCACAACTCTAGGAGGTGGGTGCCACGGTCACCACATGTCATAGAGGAGGAGACCAAAGCGAAGTCACCTGCCCAAGGTGGCACAGATAGTTCAGAACCGGGATTCAACCCCAGGGAGTCGCTCCAGAATCAACACTCTTGACCACTGTCCACATAGCCTGTCCTAACGCCTGGCAGGGCACTTGGCACTCTCAGTTATTGTGGTACTGGGGCCAGGCTCAGGGCTGAGCCCTTTACCCACCGACTCTCCTGCTCAGTCGTCTTTACAGATGGGCAGGCCAAGGCTCAGCGGGGTGAAGTCGCCCACCTGGGGCACACTGTGTGTGACTGGCAGAGCCAAGGTCTGTCTGATGTCACCTCAGCTGGCTAAGGGCCTGACTGTCGTGTTCCGTGCCACCGCACAGGTGCCAGCGGGATGGGCAACTACCACGGCAAGTTCTCCTTCGACACCTTCTCCCACCACCGCGGCTGCCTGCTGCGCTCCGCTGGGATGGAGATGATTAACTCCATGCGCTACCCGCCCTACACGCCGTGCAGGCTGAGGTTGGTGCTGATGGCCCTGGAGACCCGTGTCTGCAGCTGCACCCTGCTCTGAGCCCGTCTCCAAGTGTCCCTTCCTGCTCATGTCTGAGTCCTCCACTGTCACCTGTGGCTGGTGGAGATGTCTGCTGGGCACAAGTAGGGAAAGACCTGCCAAGGCCACAGTCCAGAGCAGTGCCTGCCTCCTGCCTCCCGGGGATTCCCTCTTCTGGCCCTCGGCCTCCCCCATCAGCTGCCCCCAACTAGGATGGGCCCAGGTGAGGGAGTGTGGGAAACGGTGCGGTAACCTGCCCTCCCTCCCCTGGGAGAGGAGGGCAAACATGGGCACCTGTGAGCTGTCCCCTTCCTGTGGAGGGTGCAGCAGAAGGGGCGCTGGCATGTGGTCCTGGCCACGTCACGGACCCACTGTGACCTGGGCTGTCCCTGTCCTGAGCCTGTTCCCCACCTGCACAATGGAGATGACTCAGAACCTGTATCTATTGAGAACATTGTGAGATTAAATTTGGAGTTTAAATGAGTTGCTGACCCTGAGCTCCAGACGTCTCATCTCCTGGTTTGGGAAGGGTGAGGCTGTCTTCCTCCTCCCCCCCCACCTCTCCCCCCACCTCTCTCTCCAAGTCAGGCTGGGATGTCTGCAGCACGATCTCCCTTCCCTTCAGCTCAGACCTCTGGGACTCTGAACACACTCCTGACCCCCATGTGGCCAGCCCATGAGGCCATGTCCCACACTGGACTCACTCTTCCCTGTCCTGCTCATCTTCCTGGGCCCCGACATCATGGAATGGTGTCCACTCAGGGACAGAGCCAACACACCAGCCTCCTGCTTGACACCCCTTTCACCTCCCAATTCCCACCTTTCAGCAAGTCCTGATGATCTACAACCTAAACACTAACAACTGCTGCGCCCAGGGCTGTCCATCATCCACCCTCCACCCAGGCCCAGCCCTTCTCCTCAGCACACCCACTGATCTTCACAAAGTTGGGGGACCACACCAGCCCTCAGCCTGAATCTCTTCAGTGCCTCCCTGCCGCCCACAAGTCTGGACTGGTAGATCTTTGGAAAGCTTTGTCACGACCCTGTGCCAACACAGCTGGCCCACCCTTGTCCTCTTCTAACCCACGTGACCTGTCCTTTTTGGGAAGCCTTCTGCACAAATGCCCCACATGCTCTCTCTGCCCTTCCTGACCTGCTCAACTTCTACTCGTGTTCAACTTGGACACCACCTCCTCCAAAGCCTTCCCTGACCACCTCCAGCTCCCTCACACACACCTGCGGCCTCAAGGGCCTTCTCAGAGTCCACTGCCTTCGGGGTCCTTCTGCCACACAATTCCCTGAGAGGAAACACAAGTTTGGTGACTGTTGAGGGACGGGGCTCTCGAGTCATACAGATCTAGCACCTCGCAGCTCTATGGACTGGGCAAAGGTATTAAACAAGTCCGTGCCTCAGTTTCCCATCGGTAAAGCAAGAATAATTGTTCATCCACCCAGGGCTGCTGTAAGAATTCAATGAAGCCTCCTGGGTGAAAGCTGAGCATAGAGCAGGCGGAATTACTGCCGGCTGCGACTCTCAACACCATCATCACAAACACTCCACGGAGACCAAGGGTCTCCAGCAGCCCAAGGCGCCGGGTCAAACCCAGAGCCGCTTCCTGAACCACGTCCGGATGTCCCGCCTTAAGCGGCTCGGGAGTCCTCGCTTATTGGCCTGTCTGATCCAACATGGCGGCGCTCTACGCAACTTCAAGCGCCTGCCTTCCCCTAGCCAATCGGAGGAAAGATATTTCTGGATCCCGCCTCTTTCAACTGCAACACTGGCCAATCAAACCACACCATGAAGGCTCAGCGCAGAGGAGGCGAAGCCAGTCAGCTCAATGGCAGCGTCCTCGAGTGTAGGCTCCGCCTCCCGGACGACAGGCCGCTGGGTACCGGGAAGGAGCGGCAACGCTTCAAGGTGGGTGTTCGCGGCGCGGCGCGGCGATTAAGGCCGCGCCTGGGCAGCGCGGCGTCTGGGGCGAGTGTGATGTCCCCGTTGGCCCTGCCGGCTTTGTGCCAGGCCTCATCTCGTCCCACTTAGGATCCGCAGGCCCAATGTCCTTCAGCATGCAGCGGGCGGGCCGGGAAGCCGGCATCCTCCGGGCGCATGCGCCGCCGGGGCGTGCTTGGGGTCAGAGGTCATGGGGAAGGTCGAGGAAGGTGTTGGGTTGGGCGCCTGGTATTGAAGTTAGCGGTGAAAAGAAATGGGCCCGTTAGAGGTCACAGGTCACAGTAGGCCTCTCTAGAGCTCTGGGCTAAGTGCCGGGCTCTGGGGCATATACAAAGTCCCTACATTCTCATGACCCCCCATTTCACAGGTGAGAAAACAAGCCAGGTGACTCACCTGCTCAAGGTCATTTGGCAGTCTGGGAGACAGTTCCAGAAGAGCCTTGATGCTGGGGAAAGGAACTTGATCATGAGAGTTATTTAAGCCTCATGGGTTAAATCAAGGGTTTCCAGCAGGGGAGGGCTGGGGGTGGAAAGGGAGGGGGTCTGGCCTGGCTTCAGTTCCTGGTCCCAATCCCCTAGTGTGTGGCTTTGGGCCAGTCACTCAGCAGGACTGATCTGCAGCTTCTCATCTGTGCCTCTCTCATGGGGCCCTCGTAAGGACGAAATGACAGTGCATGTGGCCCCTGGCACAGTGAGCTTTCAGTAAATGCTGGTGGCCGCTGGGTTAGATATAGGGAAAATGAATGGGAGGGGAGAGATGGGAGGGATGGACGGCAAGAGGGATGGATTTTAAAAATTTCTTAAAAGGTGAGATAGAACCTGGGATCTACAGTACTTTCTAAATCTTAGCCCAGTGGAGCTGGGTCAGGTTGGAAGGCTGGGAGGGCCACACCTAAGAACAGGAAGGCCATCTGTGCCTCCAACAGGAATGGGACAAGATGACACAGTGCCACTGAGGTCAAGGGTCAGGGATCCTGCAGTGCCAGAGTCTTGGGGGGCCGGGTCTGGGACCCACCGCACCTCCCGTACTTTTCATGCCGACAGATGCGCTGCCTGACTACACCCACGCTGCTTCGGGCCCTGGTCCAGACCGCACACACAGGTAAGACCAAGGGAGCCTTTCCTGAGCCAGGGGGAGCACAATGTCCCAGCACAAGGTCGCAGCTACACAGCATAACCTCTCTTCTTGCAGGGCATTGTAGTGGCCGGAGCCTGCACAGCAGCGCAGTGGCAGCCACCTATAGTGAGTCCAGGGTGCCTGGAGTCTCAGGCTTTCCTGATCATGGTCCTACCAGAGGCAGGGGAGGAGGCTTTGCTAGGGGCTCCCCCTCTGTGCTTCAGTTTCCACTCTGTAAAATGAGGACAGTGATCAAGATTGATATGATTCATGGCACAGTTTGTCATTGCAAGGGCTCAGGTGCCCTCCCTGTGGCTACCCAGTGTGATCTCAGAGCTCCCCTCTGTGGGGCAGGGAGGGAGCTGCCAAGTGTGAGCCCTGGGTGCCCATGCATCTTCACCAGGACCCCATCACCCCAGCCTTCCCAGCCCTCTCTACTCCTGGCCTCTGACGGCCACACAGGCAAAGGGAAGAGTGGGTGAGGACGGCCTGAGGCCAGAGGCTGAGGGGGTAATGTTTGGTGAATGGACAAGCCCCCGGAGGGCCCAGCTGTTGCCCCATGCAGGAAGGCCAAGCCTCATTTTCCTCAGCTGGATTCCTGGTGGGGCGGGGGAGGCTGAGGGACACCCCACCACCACCACCAGCACAGCCTGTAAGCCTGCCTCCCTGGCAGAGTACGTGAACATGCAAGAGCCCTCGATGGACATGAAGTCCGTGACTGACCGGGCAGCTCAGACCCTGCTGTGGACGGAGCTCATCCGAGGTAGTGGGCCCTGGGGGTGGGGCTGGGCGGGCTGGGGGTGGGCACCAGTGGCCAGGGAGGAGGGGCCTCATCCACCATGCCCGTGCTGCTCACAGGCCTGGGCATGACCCTGAGCTACCTGTTCCGGGAACCAGCCACCATCAACTACCCGTTTGAGAAGGGCCCACTGAGCCCGCGTTTCCGTGGGGAGCATGCGCTGCGCCGCTACCCGTCCGGGGAGGAGCGCTGCATCGCCTGCAAGCTGTGCGAGGCCGTGTGCCCCGCCCAGGTGAGCCCCTGACCCTGACCGAGCGCCACCCAGCCCCTGCCACTGGCAGAGGGAAGCAGCGCAGCCCTGGGCCTGAACTCCATCCCCTTGCTGGGTGTGTGAAAATCCCTTTCCTTCTCTGAGCTGCTTCCCCCACCCGTGAAGGGGAACCATGTCACCGGGCTGACTCAGAGTCAGCGAATCCGTGAGTCAGCAGGATGAAGCTTCCAGCCCTGAGCAGACCATGTGACATGAGTGGGTCCTGCCCATGGGGCTCTGGTCAGCGGGACGAAACTCAGGCCTGTGTACCTGTCTCAGAGCCACATCCAAGGTCACACACCGCAACCAAGGCCCTCGCTGCCCCTGGTTGCTGTTCCTTTGAACCCTGGCATTTGGTTCTGTGGGAGGGTCCTGCACAGACCTCCTGCAGTCAGGGCCTGTTAGTGTAGAAACAGAAAAACCACAGCGGACAGACCCGTGGCACGCCCTGCAGGAGCCGCAGCAGGCATGCTGGTGACTCTGTCCTCACAGCGCCTCTGTCCCAGTGGCTGCTCCAGAGCCATGTGTACGTGGCTCGGGACGGCTCCTGTCCTAGCTCACCTCCTGGACCACTCCCAGGTCCTCCGGGCCATGAGCTTTAGCCTTGATGTCTTCTTCAGTCCAGCCCGCAACCTGGAGCATGTAGGAGAGCCCCAAGACAACAACAGGGACAGCTCCCGGGTAGCTAGTGCCGTCCACAGACTGGGCCCTCCACCAAGGTCACGACTTATCTTTACAACAACTCCGGGAGGTAGAGATTGTTATCCGCATTTTTATATATGAGGAAACTGAGGCAAAAGAGATGAGGCTACCTGCCGAAGGTCCCACTATGAGTGGTGGGCATTACACTCCTGGGGAGGTATGATGGCCTTGGCCATGCCCCTTTGTGAGGGTCCCCCTGGCTGTGGGAGGCTCCAGACCGCCCTTTCCTCCAGCTGGCACAAGGCTATGCCCAGGAACTGAGAGCTAAGGACTGGCCTTTGAGTTTGGGCTCTGCCCCTCATTTGCCGTGTAGCTCGAGGAAGCCCCTCAGCCTCTCTGAGCCTCCGTCTTCTCATCCATCAATTGGGAAAACTAAACATAAGTGGGAGAGTTCACCTTAAATCCAGCAGTAACTGAGAACCTGCGACAGGCCGTGACCCCTAAGGGCTGCAGGTGCTGTAGCAAACGATGCAGGCCACAGCCCTCCCCTCATGAGACCTGTGTTCTTGGGTTAAAGAACAAAGAAAAATGTCATCCAGGGCCCGTGCTAAGAAAAGTTTGGCGTGAAAGATGTGACAGGCAGTCTGTTGGGAGAGGAGTCAGGAAAGGCGTTTCTGGGCTGAAAGCGGGTGACAGGAGGTCTGCGCTGTAGGCCCCCAGGGAATGAGCCCCCCAGAAGGGGACAGGCGTGTGCAGACGCGGGGGCGGGAATGAGCGATGAGGGCTGGACCGTCGGCTCGGAACCTGGCGTGGCTGGCAGGCAGCAGTGCCCTGCGCCACTCCCCAGGCCATCACCATCGAGGCCGAGCCTCGGGCTGACGGCAGCCGCCGGACCACCCGCTACGACATCGACATGACCAAGTGCATCTACTGCGGCTTCTGCCAGGAGGCCTGCCCCGTGGACGCCATCGTCGAGGTGAGCAGGCCCCCGGGTAGGGGAGGCCAGGGCAGAGGCGGCTTGGAGGGACCTGACGTGGCCACACCTGCACTGCCACCTGCAGGGCCCTAACTTCGAGTTCTCCACGGAGACGCATGAGGAACTGCTGTACAACAAGGAGAAGCTGCTGAACAATGGAGACAAGTGGGAGGCCGAGATTGCTGCCAATATCCAGGCCGACTACCTCTACCGGTGACGCCCCTGCCCGGCTGGCCCGCAGCCCCTGCTGCCCAATAAAAAAGCTCTGATCTCCCCCACTGCCTCTGTCATGAGTTCAGGTGTCCGGGCTGGGTCGGCTGCAGCCCACCCTTGGCCTGTGGGTTCCTCCACTGGACCAGGTCCCTTCCTGGGCCCAGCCAAGCTGGCCCAGCCTTCCTGTTGGATCTGTGGGACCTAGGGCTGGGCCTTAGCTCACAGCAGCCCTGTTGGCCACGCATCTTCCCGGGCATATTCCCCAGGGCTCAGCAGGCTGGCTGTCAGCTCAGGTCTGTTCCCGTAACCTGGGTGTCTGTCGGCTGAGGCCTGGGCCTGCCTTCTCCTGAGGACCACCCACAACTAAGACCCCCATGTCAGAGAGCCTTCCTGGGCTTCAAGTGGAAGTACATGAAGTGGCAGAAACTCAGAAAGGCCTGATCATCCTTGTTGAAGGGCAGGGGCTAACAGTCACAAGGCAGTGACACAGGCCCTGCTGCCCCTGAGCTGGTCTTGCTTCATCTCCAGCCACATCCCTTTTCCTCCCCAAGTTCCCCAGACCAGGCTACTGGCTTGGCTTATGCTCAGTACTTCCTGCTTTGTGATCCCAGCAAAGTGGTGTGGTTCCCTCTGGCCTGTGCACAGGCCCAGTGCCGGTGGAATAGCCAAAAACAGCCCCCTCGACCTTGGTGCTAAGGGTTTTAGGATTTCGGCACATTCTCAGCAGTGGGGAAACTGGCTCAGAGGTGAAGTGACTTGCTCAGGATCACACAGCCTATGTCCTATGAGAAACTAAGGTCTGAACTCTCAGTACCCCTCCACCATTTCGAAAAGTGCTTTTTACAGAACACTGATCTCCCAAGTTGCTTCTCGGATATGGCAGGGGTGTGTTCCATGGGACCAGTAAGTGTGGGACATGCTCCCAATGTCGCCACGTGGACAGACGCTACAAGTTAGCTTAGTCAAGGCTCTGAGAAGGTCTGCAGCAAAGAAACAGTCCTTCCCAGCTCACTGCCAGGGGACCTTTTTCTCAAATCATGACACCTGGGCCAGACCAGGCCCTACCATTGGCTAAGGCTTTGGGGACCCCACAGCCTGAGGAGCAGGGCATAGTGGGGCCTGAAGGGAGCCCCAGGGCCCAGGAAGTGCCCATGAGTCCAGCCCACTGCTAGTCCTGAGGGTTGAGAACACCTCAAAAACAACAGTCACAAATGAGTGTGCTTTAAAGTCTCGAATCACCTCTAATTTTGTTTTTCCCAGACAACCAGCGTTACAGTGGAACCTGCATCTGTACACAGATAAATAGAATCCTTCCCTTAAGCAGGTCAGACTATACCCAGCTCCTGATGTGATTCTTTCCCTCACTAACGTGTGTCAGGCATTTTTCTCTAACAGCCTTTTGTAATTTGGTTGAGCCAGTTCCTCCTGTCCTGGGCAGGACTGACCTGAGACCCTCCACTGGTGCTGTCAGGTTGTGTCAAGAGTCCCCTCTGAAAACGGCTCTATGACGTTCCCGAACACATCCCCTGCTGTTCTTGGATGCTGACCTTAGCTGTGACTCCGTTTCCAGGCTGGGCTCGGGGGCTCCATTTGCTCACCCTCTCCCATCCTCAAAAGCCCTTGAAGTGAGGGGTTCACAGATCGCCAGAGCTGAGGGGCCCCTGGTCCCCAGTGGATATGGTCCTGGCCTGTCCAAAGTGCAGGCAGCTGGACAGCCGTGAGCCCCAGCTCAGGGTGCTGGGACATGGTGAACCTCCCAGAGCTAAATTGAAGCAAGGTCATTAGGGCAACCCAGCAGCAGGTGGAGTGACAGCTAAGCACAGAGCATTGCCCAGCACCTGTTGGGTGCGGGAGGGAATGGGAAGAAGACAACCGTGGTCTGGACCTCAGTGTCCTGCTGCCACTGGAGCAGCCACCCACCAAGGACACAGAGCACTAGGCCCGGAGCCCAGGGCCCTAACCTGGGTCATCAGAGGCAGAAAGGTGTAAGGACCGGGTGTAACTGCGGCCTTAAGTAAGAGGAGGGGGTCCCAGAAGTGGGGGAGCATGCTGGTATTGACCCCCAAGTTTGAGTGTGTTGAGGTCCCATGAGCCATAGGCCCAGGGAGCCCCCTAGGTGGTGGAGGTCCCATTCCCTAGCCCTCCTAGCTGGGCTTGTTGTCTAGACGTGAACACTTGGCGCGCTGGTCAGTGTCTCTGCTCCCGTTTCCCAACTTCGGGGGCTGGGGGAGGAAGCTTGGCCAGCGCGAGGTCACAGCTCAGACACTGTATCCCCACCCGCAGCTCCCACGACTCCCGGCAGAGGCCCGGGGCGGGGCGGGGCTTCCCTGGCCCCGCCCCATGCCCCGCCCGCGGGGGAAAGTGAGTTGCGTGGGCGCCGCAGCCGGGATCGCAGAGCAGGGAGCCCAGAGCCGAGTGGCGCCGAGTTCGGCTGACCTGAGGGTGAGTGCCCCCGCCGGGTGTCAGGTCTTGCTAGGGGCCGCAGAGGCGACAGGGGAAGGAGGTTAAGGAGGAGGATGAGGTGTTAACAGCCGCTAACAACTACCGAGCTCAACTCGGCCAGGCCTGGCGGTGCTCAGAACTGTTCTCTGCTGCGTCTTCCCCGTTGGGAGGGACCCATTCTACAGATGAGGAAACGGGCCCACCCAGCGAGGAGGAGGCAGCTGGAAGCGCGCGGGTCATTCCGACACCAGATCCCACCAGTCTGGACAGGAGGAGGCGGCAGACCCCATCTTCCAGCTGGGCTCATCATCGTGGACCAGGGGCTCCGAGGAGAAGCCTCGTGGCTTCCTGGAGGAGTTGGCCTTAGCCTCCAGCCTCCTGAGGGACCAGGAGGAGAGGGGCACAAAGTGAGGAGTGAGCTGGACCCTGAAGGCCATAGGACTAGATACCTTAATTTGCGCTTTAAACAAGACTGAGGTGGTCCCTGGCTCTGGCTGGGACCAAAGAGGATGAGGGGTGTGGGTTAGGGGAAGGGTCTGGCCAGGTCTCTACACACCCGTGCCCACCACGGCTTGTCCCACCCAGCGAGGTGCCCAGGCCCGAGGGCCCTGTGAGTCAGGGCCACCAGGCTGGATTCGCCACAGCCGTTGCCCAGGGCTGCTGCACCCACTGCATCCTGTAGCTGGCTTCTTATAGTGCCCCGTTTGGCCAGCCCCCTTTTAGTGTGCCCAGGGCAGAGAACAGCCCTCCCCTGAGCACACACTGGACACTCAGACTTCCAAAGCTGCAGCCCCACGCCTGGCTCCTGCCCAATTCGGCCACCTGTCGATATCTGACCCTGGACCTCACCTCTCCAGGTCTTAGTCGACCCATCTGTAGAACTGCAGTGCCTTATCCCTCCGGGATCGTTGTAAGGTTTAAGTGACGTCGTATGGGCGAAGGGATTACGTGGGGGCTGCGGTTATTTTTGTCATCTCCATACCCAGGTCCTGTCTCTGCTGAGGGTGGCCGAGTCCTATTTACACAAAGAGGCAGTAGAGGCCCAGACAGGGCAAGAGACTGCCTCAAGGTCACACAGCCAATCACAGCTTGGGTGGAGCTCCAACCCCTGGTTCTTGACCCTCTGGGGATAGAACCCACGCTTCCCTTTCTAGGGCCCAGGGTTTCTGCAGCCTCAGGCTCCTTTCCTCGGCATTCTCTCCTCTGGGGACAGGGCTGCATTCCCTATTTAGACTTAAGTAAACCAGGCCCCAGGGGAGGAAGTGACTTGGGAAGCCCAGACAGCAGGAGGAGCACTACCTCTCCATGGGGCCCTAACCTGGGCCTGTCTCCTTCTCACCGCAGTTAGAGAGCAAAGGAAAGTGGGTCCCACAGAGGGGAAGTGGCTGGCCCTGGGAACAGCAGTCATGGGTCTCTGGCTTGTGGGCTGGGGCATCCACAGGACCCGTTGGAGGCCACCCTGGCCCTCCCCTCGCCAGGCCCCGCCAGGCCCTTCCGGCCCATTTCTCAGTTTCTCAGTTTCGCTTTCAATAGTTTCGACATCTGGAAAGCTAGTCCCACCCATACCCACAACGGTCGCTGCCAGGCCTCAGAGGAAGGTTCCCTGTTGATCAGCATCCCCATCAGGCCTCTGTGCCCTCACGGGGGACCCAATGGAGACCTGCATGTCCTCGGCACACACAGACACCACAGGGAGGGAGGGAGGGAGGAGGGCTCCAGCTGCCTGTGGGGACAGGCCCGACCTCAGCCTGGGTGTTGGTTGTCAGAGATGGTCCCTGGGGTAGAAGGACAAGGGCTTGTGGCCAGCGAGGGCTGTGGCAGCCAGGGCTGAGGCCCGCTAGAGGCGCCCCCTGCCGTGGGGCCCCAAGGATGAGTAGGATCCAGGGCAAGGGCAGGTCACAGAGGCCACGTGTCAGAAGAGCCAGTGTCGCCAGGAGCCAGCAGAGGTGGGGGGCAGGGTCTCAGACAGGGCAGAGCCAGCTAGGAAAGAGCTTGAAATTGGGCTTTGAGTCAGGCTGTGCCGTTAGCTGGGCCAGGCTACTTATTTCCCGTGTGACCTCAGCACCCCATCGAGGCTTCCTGGGCCTCAGTTTCCCCATCTCTCAGATGGGGGTGGTAGCTGGACCTTCCAGGATTATGTGAGCCGAGGTTTATGGAACTCCTACCTGGCCAAGAACCCTCTGTGGCCCGCCCCCACCTGAGCCCCCACCTCCCGCCTCCCCACAGGGCCATGGGCTCCATGTTCCGGAGTGAAGAAGTGGCGCTGGTCCAGCTCTTCTTGCCCACAGGTGCTGCCTACACCTGTGTGAGCCAGCTGGGCGAGCTGGGCCTTGTGGAGTTCAGAGACGTGAGTGGGTCTGGGACAGGTGCAGGAGGGGCCTCGTTCTTAGGTGTCCTGGCTGGTGGAGCCTCTCCTCCCATACTGGCCCCCGCCCTGCTCGAACCCTGCAGCCTCTGCCGTAGATCATCTGCTCTTAGGAAAACCAGGTTTACTCACGGCCGAGGCCACCCTGCCCTGGCCTGCTCTCCTCAGGGAGTGTGGGGTCTGCTCTCCAGCTGGGCATCTGGAGGTTCATGGTGTGCTCGGCCCCTTTTTTGGGGGAGGCAGCTACAACCTGAAGAGAGCCAGGGTGGGAACCAGGGGTGGAGACCTTCCTGGCTCCCTCCCCAGAAAACTGACCCCTCTACACCCGGCAACCACAGCTCAACGCCTCGGTGAGCGCCTTCCAGAGACGCTTTGTGGTGGATGTTCGGCGCTGTGAGGAGCTGGGGAAGACCTTCAGTGAGTTAGCCCCAGACCCACATCACAGGCAGGCTTCCTGGAGGAGGTGGCGGTCCAGCTTGGTCTGAAAGGGAGATTCTAGGTCACCCAGGTGGAAGGCAGAGAAGGGAGGCCAGAACAGAGCAGCTGGGATCCGTGGGGTGTTCTTGGGAACGGGGCGGCCTTGGGTGAGCTGTGCCCAGGGCCTAGGCCAGGGCTAGCTTGGAAGGACCTTGAATACTGCACGAGGGCCCAGGAATTTGTCCTGTGGGGCCACCATGTTTTCTAAGCGCGAGAGAGGCATGTACAGAGCTTTCTCTGCTGCAGATGGACAGGGGTGGGCAGGGGCCAGGATCTAGGGTCAGGTGCCCCCAGGAGCAGCTCCTTCTTAGAGCGGGCCAGGAGGGAGCCCTGCCCGGGCGCGGGCGGAACCTGCGAGACGGGAGGATGGAGCACGCTTGTGTAATGGTGCGATAGCTTTTTGATAGCTCGTAAGCAATCAGGCAGGTACCGTGTGGGCCTCCATGCAAGTTCTCATCCCAGTACCCACAGTGCCAGAGCTCGCCTGCCGAGAGGACCACTGTGGGACCCAGGCTCTGGGCTGGGCAGTGGCCAAAGCGCTGGTGAGGGAGAACGGTCTGGATGAGCTCAGAGGGAAGGGAGCAGACCTGCAGGGGTGGAGGTTCTGCCTAAGGATTTTCCAGGGGTCTCGGACTCAGTGAATCAGTTAGCTGGTGGCCACTGGAGTTTGGGGCAGCATTTGGGGGCTCCTAGACATGAGCCAACCCTTGGCTAACAGTGGCTATTAGCTGGCGGTGGCCCCTAAGTGGCCTCCCCTGATGCCTGTCCCTCTGCACTCAGCCTTCCTGCAGGAGGAGGTTCGGCGGGCTGGGCTGGCGCTGGCCCCGCCCGAGGGGTTACTGCCGGCACCCCCACCCCGCGACCTGCTGCGCATCCAGGAGGAGACGGATCGCCTGGCACAGGAACTTCGGGATGTGCGGGGCAACCAGCAGGCCCTGCGGGTCCAGCTGCATGAGCTGCAGCTGCACGCAGCTGTGCTGGGCCAGGGCCACGGTCCCCCGGTCAGCTCTGGCCTGGGCAGGGTGCGCGGGGAAGGGGAGGGGTGCCAGGCCCCGCTTGGGCCTGGGCTCACGGTGCCTTTTGACTCCTAGGTGGCGAACAGTTACACGGATGGGCCCTCAGAGAGGACCCCGCTGCTCCAGGGCCCCGGGGGGCCGCACCAGGACCTGAGGGTCAAGTAAGTGAGGGGCAGCTTCACCCCCACGCCAGGCCCCGTTGGGCTCCTTGTCAGTGCCCCTCCCCATCGTGCACCTCCCTCAGGCGGGGGATTTCCCCTGTTCATGGGGTTTCTCCTGGCCAGGCCTGGTGGGCTCCTGCCTTCTCCCTGGGGGCAGGGCCAGTGTGCCTGGCTGACCACCGCGGGCAGGGCCTGGCCCCGGGTGAGGTTGGGGGGTGGCAGGAGCAGCGCCCAGCAGCCCTGCCTGGCCCCACAGCTTCGTGGCGGGTGCAGTGGAACCCCACAAGGCCCCCGCCCTGGAGCGCCTGCTCTGGAGGGCCTGCCGCGGCTTCCTCATCGCCAGCTTCAGGGAAATGGAGCAGCCGCTGGAGGACCCCGTGACGGTGAGCAGGCTGGGGGGCCCCAGGCCGGGGTGCATGCTGGGCGGAGCCAGGTCTCCATGGTAAACCGGGCCCCCGCTCTGACAGGGCGAGCCTGCGCCGTGGATGACCTTCGTCATCTCCTACTGGGGAGAGCAGATCGGGCAGAAGATCCGCAAAATCACTGACTGGTGAGCCCCCCGGGGACTGGCCACCCGCTGCCCTTGTGCCCAGGATCCTGCTTGTCCCTTCCACCAAGCTGTCCCTAAAGTCACCTCCACAGAGCCCGCCCTGTCCCCTGCGCTGCCCCGTGAGCTCCCTCTCTGGACTCAGCCTTCAGCCTCTGCACAGCCCGGGACCCCTGGGTCCCCACCTCACGTCACCCGTCCTCCCGGCCAGCTTCCACTGCCACGTGTTCCCGTTCGCGGAGCAGGAGGAGGCTCGTCGCGGAGCCTTGCAGCAGCTGCAGCAGCAGAGTCACGAGCTGCGGGAGGTGGGCGGCCTCGTCCTGGCTGTTCGCGCGGCCTGCCCCTGCCCCGCCCCTCCTGAGCTCAGTCCCAATGCCCCGCCCCTCCTGACGCCCCGCCCCTCTTGACACCCCCGTCTGTCCCCTGCCCCGCCCCTCCTGACACCCCGCCCCTCCTGACGCCCCCGCCCCTCCTGACGCCCCCATCTGTCCCCCGCCCCGCCCCTCCTGACCACCTGCTCTGGTCTCAGGTCCTGGGGGAGACCGAGCGCTTCTTGAGCCAGGTGCTGGGCCGGGTGCAGCGGCTGCTGCCGCCCTGGCAGGTGCAGATCCGCAAGATGAAGGCTGTGTACCTGGCCCTCAACCAGTGCAGCGTGAGCGCCACGCACAAGTGCCTCATCGCGGAGGCCTGGTGCGCCACGCGAGACTTGCCCACCCTGCAGCAGGCGCTGCAGGACAGCTCGGTGAGCCTGGTGGGGGCTCCGGCCCTCCCCTTCTACACGGCAGCTACCTGTTTCTGCTTCCCAACACACTTTGCATTTCCCGCGCCATGCCTTTGCCAGGGCCCCCCTTCCTCCCCAGAGTCCGACTTGATGGCCCTGGGGTGGGCTGTGGCACCCTGGTGGCCGCACTGGGCGTTAAGGGAGAAACCAGGTTCAAAACCCAGCTCCACAGGTACCGGCCCTGTGATCTTGGCCTAACAGGAGGGGAGCCGCAGGCCCATCTGTGAGGCCAAGACCGTGCCTCCAGGGATCGCTGTAGTGTGAACACACCACAGGCTGCCGGTGCTTAGTAGGTGCCACAGGTGGCAAGGGTGCTCCCTCTCCCAGGACACCTGGAAGAGCAGTAGCATACTTCTATTTCCTAAGCGACTGTGGTCCAGCCGATCCCTGGCTCTCCCTAGATCCCCCGAAATGGGGGCAGGTGGGGCCGGTTTTCCTGCGTCACAGAGGGGCAGGGCTGCCCCAGGTGCCCCCATGCCTGCCCAGCGAGCCCCCTCCATGCTCCACGTCTCGATCTGGGCCTGGCTAGGGGGCCTGAGTGTCCCCGAAGGCCCCGCCATCAGTCTCGTCTCTCTGCCTGCCTGGCCCCCCAGAGCGAGGCGGGTGTGAGCGCCGTGGTCCACCGCATCCCCTGCCGAGACATGCCCCCCACACTCATCCGCACCACCCGCTTCACGGCCAGCTTCCAGGGCATCGTGGATGCCTACGGCGTGGGCCGCTACCAGGAAGTCAACCCCGGTGAGAGCCATGGAGCCCCACAGCCCTGCCTTGGTGGGAGCCTGGGACGGCGGCGTCCACAGTGGGCCTATCCCACCTGTGGAGCTGAGAGGCACACTCCCTGTTACTCGCTGTCACTCCATGCTCTCGGGGCCCAGTGGGGGACTTGGCGTTTATCCCAGCAACCCCCTTTGTGACGCTTACAAGGGAGCCGGCACGGGGGTGCACAAAAGGATCAGCAGCTCTGCAGTAGGAATAGCCCGGGTTCAAGGTCCAACTCGCTTACCTCAACAAGTTTCTTAGCTCCTCCGAGTCTCAGTTTTCTCACCTGTGAAATGGGACTCACAGTGCAGACTCAGAGCAGCATCGGGCAAGTGAACAAGTGTTGGGGGCTGCAAACAGCAGGCCACGGGCCACACTGTTTTGAAGTTTGAGTTGGGTGCTGTCCCAGAGCCTGGGTTCAGGGCCACCTTGGGGGGCCCGACTGACTGCATGGCCCTGTTCCCGCAGCACCCTACACCATCATCACCTTCCCCTTCCTTTTCGCCGTGATGTTTGGCGACGTGGGCCACGGGCTGCTCATGTTCCTCTTTGCCCTGGCCATGGTGCTGGCCGAGGACCGGCCGGCTGTGAAGAAGGCGCAGAACGAGGTGAGGCGCGTGGGGGCCTGGCGGGTGGGGTGCGGTGGGTCCGGGCAGCCCCTCATGGCCGCCACCCCCAGATCTGGCAGACCTTTTTCGGTGGCCGCTACATGCTCCTGCTCATGGGCCTGTTCTCTGTCTACACCGGCTTCATCTACAACGAGTGCTTCAGCCGCGCCACTGTTATCTTCCCCTCGGGCTGGAGCGTGGCCGCCATGGCCAACCAGTCTGGCTGGAGGTAAAGCCCGCCTGCCCGCCCCGCCGTCCCCTGGGAACCTCCCGCCTCGGGTGTCCGCCCCCCTGAACACCCTGCCTGCTGTTGCCACAGTGACGCGTTCCTGGCTGAGCACCCGCTGCTCACCCTGGACCCCAACATCACCGGCGTCTTTCTGGGACCCTACCCTTTCGGCATCGACCCTGTGAGTCCCGGTCACTGGCCATGCGTACTACGGGCAAGCGGGAGGGCAGCCTGGTTTTGGTGCAGGAGGTGCCGGCCCCAGACAGGCCAGGGGCCTCCCTGCTGGGCTCACACTGCCGCCACTTCACAAAGTCAGGACGCATGTCGTAGTGACCGCAGCACTTGGTCACTGTGGAGCCGGTTGTCTGTGCTCTTAACCACTCCTCTCTGCTGCCCCTTGCGAGGGCAGGTGACGATTGTGCTGTGGCCCTGAAGGAGACAGGTGGGTGAGAGTCGTGTGGGCAAGGACGCCCCTGCATGACACCTGCCCCTCCTGCCACCCAGGTCTGGAGCCTGGCTGTCAACCACCTGAGCTTCCTCAACTCCTTCAAGATGAAGATGTCCGTCATCCTGGGGGTCACCCACATGGCCTTCGGGGTGGTCCTGGGAATCTTCAACCACGTGTGAGGGCCCAGGCTCAGGGGGGTGCAGGGCCCGGCAGGGCCAGGGCGGTCTGGTGACCCAGCCCCCCGTCCTGCCCCAGGCACTTTGGCCAGCTGCACCGGCTGCCCCTGGAGACCCTGCCCGAGCTGGTCTTCCTGCTGGGCCTGTTCGGCTACCTGGTCTTCCTGGTTGGCTACAAGTGGCTGCGAGTCTCGGCCGCCAGCGCCGCCTCGGCCCCCAGCATCCTCATCCACTTCATCAACATGTTCCTGTTCTCCCGCAGCCCCACCAACCGGCCGCTCTTCCCTGGGCAGGTGGGCTGGGCTCTCACCCCACTGGGGGCCCCGTGGCCGCTGGGCCACTCGGAACTGCAGGATCCTCATCTGAGAAACAGGGATGCGGGCCTGTGACTGAGACAGGGAGGCCCAGGGAATGAGGTTCCCAGAGGGGGCGCTGCACAGTGGGTGCCGGGAGCCCGTGGCCCTTTCCCTCTGAGGGTTCCTCACAGAGCGATGCCCCCGCTTAGTGAGGGGCCGTGGGGGAGGAGCAGGCGGCGGGCTCCCTGGCCCCTCCGAGTCGTGTGGCCCAGGCCGGCTGTGCGGCTGGCCGGGGCGCCCTGACTCGAGCCCCCTCGCCTGCAGGAGGTGGTGCAGTCCACGCTGGTGGTCCTGGCCCTGGCCATGGTGCCCATCCTGCTGCTCGGCACGCCGTTATTCCTGCGCTGGCAGCACCGCCACCACCGGAGGAGACGCGCCGACCGCCAGCCGGTGGGGGGCGTGCCGCGGGAGGGCGGCGGGGCGGCGGGGCGGCTGCCAGGCTGACACCCCCCCGGCTGCCTCGCGGGCTCCCAGAGTGGCAGCGCACAGTCAGCGAGTGGCAGTGTGGCCCAGTCGGGGGCTGGGGCCTGCTGATGCTGCTTGTCCCCCCAACACCAGGACGAGACCAAGACTGGGCTTCTGGACTCACCCGACGCCGGCTGGGGCTCTGACGAGGAGATGGCGGGGTGCCCAGGGGACCAGGAGAAGGCCGAGGTGGGTGTGGTGCCTTCCTGAGCGGGGGCTGGCTGCAGGCCCGGCTCACCTCTCACTGCTGCCCGCCCCCCCCCCCGCCCCCCCAGTTTGTCCTCTCCGACGTGCTGATGCACCAGGCCATCCACACTATTGAGTTCTGCCTGGGCTGCATCTCCAACACGGCCTCCTACCTGCGCCTCTGGGCCCTCAGCCTGGCCCACGCCCGTGAGTGACCCGACGGTTGAGTCCTGGCTCCGTCTCACGCACACAGCTGCTGGCTGGGCGGCCTGGGCGGGTCACTTCTCTGGGTCTCAGGATCATCCTCTCTAAAGCGGGGACGCCGAGGGAGGACCCCTGCTGGCCCCACAGGAAGGGAGGCTTCAGGCTGCCGAGGGGCTGGGTGGGCACCCCTGGCCCCTGGGCCCAGCTGCCTGCTCCTCCACCCGCAGAGCTGTCGGAGGTCCTGTGGGCCATGGTGCTGAATAAGGGCCTGCGCATGGGCCGAGAGATGGGCGTGGCGGCCGTGGTGCTGGTACCCGTCTTTGCGGCCTTTGCCGTGTTGACTGTGGCCATCCTGCTGGTGATGGAGGGACTCTCGGCCTTCTTACACGCGCTGCGGCTGCACTGGTGAGTGGCCTGGCTGGCCTGGGCGAGCACGGGGCTGGAGCGGAGGGCCTTCCCGTCACCCTCTCCTTCCTCACCCCAGGGTGGAGTTCCAGAACAAGTTCTACTCGGGCACGGGCTACAAGCTGAACCCCTTCACCTTCAACGTGGAGGATGAATAGCAGCTACCTGTGGCTGTACCCACGACCCCCGGCCCTTACCTTGCTGAGACTGAAAAGGAATAAAAAGGGAGAAGACCTAGGACTGTGACTTGGTCCTGTCTGAAATGCCAGGGGCTGGGGGGGCTGGTGTGGCAGAGCCTGGGTTGGTACCGGGAGGGGCAAGGCCCTGGGTCGTGGGCGTGGGCTGAGCCTCTTGGTTTCATGGACGCCATGCCAGCCTGTACCTGTCTCTTGTACCCTCCTTTGCAGCTGAGGTTGGCGAGGGGCGGGAGCAGGGGGTACTGGGTTCTGGGGCCTCAAAAGGTCAGGAAGAAGATCCACAAGCACATTTGCAAAAACCCCAGACTCTCAGGGTAAAAGACCAAGGAGGGATGTTTCCAGAACACTAGCTCGGAATGAGTGTCTTCCCAGGCTGGGCCAGGGTGAGCTTCCCCTCCGTGAGGGAGTGCAAACCGGCTGTGAGAGAACATTCGAGATCTCCCGGGTATGGAGGGCGGTGCCCGCGTTTCTATCCCCTCGTGCAGAGAACAGCCTGGGATACCGGAGCCTGACCCAACACTGTCGCGGCCGGGCGGAGCTGTGGTACCACACACACCCGAGGCCACTGTCCTGCAGAGAAGGGCAGAGGCTGTCCAGGACAGCCCCCGGGGGGCAGGAAGAGGGCTGAGCCAGGCCCCAAGCCCCATGTCCCCATCATCAGAGGCTGCAGCCTTTCCTGACTCCCTGGGCTGCAGCCCTGCTGCCCTGAGGCCGACCTTCAGCTGGTGGGAGGGGGCTGGCATCCTGCAGCTCTTTCTGGCCCGGGTCCCACCACTGGCTGGGGAGGCAGAGCCGATGCCGCTCAGAAGCCTCGCCCTCTCCAGCCAATGAGCTGCAAAGCGGTTCGTCCAGCCGGACACACCAGGAACAAAGGCTGCTTTGAGGCTAGAGACCCTGGGGGCACAGCAGGCTGGGTGGCCTGCCCCCATCACTGTGGCTCTCATCTGGCCAGCTGCTGGGAGGAGCCTGTCCCTTGGGTCTGGGGCTGCCCTGCTCTGGGCTCCCAGATGCCAGGCTGGGGTCCAAGGGGCTGCATGGCAATCCCATATGCTGGCAGACGTGGCTCTGAGAAACGACAGCAGGGCCGGGTGAGGAGTAGAGGACGCTGTGCAGGAGACTCAGGAGGGCTGTGGATGGGTCTGGACTGGGCCTAGGCCCCCACACCCACACCTTCCTGGGAAGCAGAGCTGGGCAGCGGTGGGGGTGGCGGCAGAGGGACCCTGAGCTAACGCTCCAGGCCACATGTGTGGTGTGTGTCGTGGGGAGGCAGGTGTGATCCCAGGGAGACGCTGGCCGGCCTTGCCCTGGCTGACACATGGCTGGCCGGCTGGCAGCCTGGGTGAGAGGTCTCGTTGCCGTGGGACCAGCAATGCAAAGGCACCGGAGTGGGCACTCTTGGGGCGTGGAGGTCACCACCAGGAGACACAGGGATGGGCGGGACACCTGGACCGAAGAAAGGCCCGATCCCCAGCTCATGATCTAATGCAGGAGACAATGGAGCGAACAAATCCGAATTCCAGGAAAAGCTGTGTAGAGAACAAGTGATGGGCCAGGGAGGATGGGGCCGGGATGTAGGAACAGCGCTGCTCCGTGGCGGCCTGACTTTGAGCGTCTCAGTCAAGGAAAGCTGGGCCAACCCGGTGCCGAGGCTGGAGCGGAGGGCAGGGCGGGCAGGGACGATGACTGCACGCGCCATGCGGGCACAGGGTGGAGCCGGGAAGAGTCATTCTGCGCGAGCTCTCCAGCAGGAGCGCGCGGTCAGCACACTGTCTTTACGGCTTGGGTAGCAAGACACACCCACCTGGTTAAATCTTAACCGTCCACAACGGGGGACAGTGGCAAGTCTCCCTCCCGCCCTGGCCCATCCCGCCGCTCTGCTCCCTCCACTGGGAGCAGGGCTGGAGCTGGCGCACGCATGGTGGCCCGCTGTAGGCACAGGAAGGTGACAAAGTGCCCTCCCTGAGACTCAAGACACATCCGAGAGTGACAGCTGAAGATGGGTTATTTTTTTATTGTTTGTATAGTACAATCTGTGGTAGCAGAAATATATGTACAAAAACAATTCAAATAAGAGTTCGGAGTCAAAAAAGAATTTATCCCAAAGGACATTTAATATATATGGATTTCACAGCTATACTCTAGCCACGCCCCCACATGCCACGTACAGGCTGCTGTTTCCCACCAGAAGGGCCACATGGGGGGCACCAGGGAACAGTGAGGGCGGGGCGAGCTGGCCGAGCACCCAGGCCAGGGTTGCCCTCTCCCCAGCAGGCAGGCCAGGGGCAGCCAGCCCTGTCCCAGGACCCCCAGTGCCAGGTTGAGCAGTAGTGGAGGAAAAAGGCAGAGTGGGGAACAGAGCGGCCTGCTCCCCCTGCGGAGGGTGGGTGGGTGGTGTGTGTCTGCATGTCCCCACACCTGTCCAGCGGGCAGCCCCCTGTGGCCACGGCTCACTGCCTGCCTGCAGCCGGGTGACAAAGCACGCTCAGCCAGGAGGAGGGTGCGGCAGAGGCTGGGTCCAGTCAGCGGCAGGTTCGTCCGCGTACCCACACGTCCGCCTGGTCCCCGGGCGCTGCCCGCACCCGCCCTGTGCAGTCCGCTGTCTCAGCGCCAGCCACGTGGACTGAAGGGCGAAGGAGCAGCTCCCGGAGGAGCCATGTCACAGTCTGTCCCGTTGCTCGCCGCCCTGGGGAGCGAGCAGTCTACGCACATTGTCACCTACAGAGAGCCTGGTCACAGTGCTCACCAGCAGGGTAATTAAAATCCTGTAAAAATCAACATCAACCAAAAGAGAACCCGCGGTAACGCTGTTGACTCTTGCTGTTCACCACATCTGACCAAAAGCTTCAGGCCCCAAATACGAAATGCCCTCTAGACGAAAAGGAATCTGAGATATTGCACTAGTGTACTCTATTTCTGCTTCCCGACCTCACGTCAGAGTCCTAGCGAAGTCGTAAACGAGAGATGCAGGAAATGTTGCGGTTTTAATACAGTCTTTTGTATCAGACACGCCGCTGCGGCAGCGAGGCGGCCAGCCTCTTGCCGCAGGAACAGGAGTGGGAGCGCAGAGGGGCCGCTGGCTCGGCCGCCCCACGCAGTGCAGGGGTGAGGCGCACGCGGTCCTCCCACAGTCACACCCCCAGCTTCCTCTTCTGGTCGAAATAGGCATCAAACCTTGCCTGGGCGTAGTCCTAGGAGACATAAGGAAGAGCGGCCTCACCAAGGGGTCTCGGCCAGGCCACCGCCAGCGCAGCACGGCCTGCGGCATCTCCCGGCAGCCCGGCTACTCCAGAAACGCTCGCGTCGCGTGTCAGCAGTGCTCACCAGACCTTCCCCTTGAAGGTGCCCAGCGTGGTCACCCTGGACAGCCTGGCCCTGCCAGTCCAGATGGGACTTCTGTCTACCTATGTGGCACTGCCATGGGTCCCCGTCTCATTTACCCTGAGTGCTGCGGACACTGAGTGGCAGACCTAACAAAAGCTCCTCTTTAAAAGCAAAAGGTCCCAGGGTGGCGGCAAGCACAGAACAAAGAAGTCTGTTTTGTCGTAGAGCATCTGACCACGACTCCAAATTTGCTTTAAAAATCCAAGTCTCCCCTTCTTCTTTTGCCTAATTGCACCTGTGCATTACCTGACCTTCTGCCTGGAAGCAGAGATCGTCCTAACACAGGACTGAGGAGGAGAAGCGAACCAGGCACTGCTCACCCCCACCCTCCAAAGCCAGGTGGGCACTACAGACTCCAGCGCCTTCGCCCGGGACGCCCCGCCCACACTCGCGAGGCCGCGGAGGGCTTAAAGGAAGGGCAACGACAGCGCCTCTGCGTCAGGACAGTCCTCGTGCTCAGAAGGAGACGACGGCCTGGCTTGGCGCAAACCTGCCTCAGACAGGTGGGATGTCTAATTCCGACTCGAAGTCGGGCACTGAAGGCCAGAGAAAGGGCTGGTCACAGGTGAACCAAACACTCCAGGGCACCGAGGTCAGGGTTGGGGCCTCTAGGACCCAGATGCCCGGATTCCTGCAGCGGCCACAGAGCCAGAACCACGGACCGGACTGCGCAGCGCTCCCCTGGGGCAGGGGCGGGCCCTGCTGGCCCTGGGGGTGAGCGCTCCGAAGGCAGAGCGCTCCGCCACTGCGGCTGGCTGAAGCTCTGGGCCTTCCTCCCGCGGCTTCCGGGGCTGAGCCCACTGTCTTGATGCCAGGTCGCCTGGCTCAGGTACTTGAGGGGAACGGGTGACCCTCTGTAAGGAACGGTCATTTGCCGCCAAGCATTCACATACACTGTGGCATTTTCCCCTGGAGGTAGGAGAGAAAAACTACCCCCCAAACGTACCATGTACCCAAATTCGATGGATGAAATCTTGGCCTGTACGATGGACCAAAGTCCCCAGAAGAAATGGGACGCGAGGGCAAACCTGTAATGACAGAAGCAGGAAACGCATATGAGACGTGTGGCACCAGCCAGAGGCCCGGTGAAGTCACCTCTGCTAGACGACACCCCAACTCGTTCTCCCGGGCGGATGCACACTCTGCCCGCCACAGCGACCGAGAACAGCGGGAGCGCCACCGCCGCCCTTTCCGCCTGGCCGGTGGCCGGTGGCCTTGCAGGCGCCTGGCACACACAGCACGTTCACGGGACTCCCATGGAAGCCCTGATGCCATGCGGGCAACGCGGAGGCCACACGGCCAGCGGGGGAGGGGCGCGGCAGCTGATCAGCAGCTGCCTGTCCCAGCAGGCAGGTGACACCCGCCCTCCCCTAGCCCCTCCTCTCACGTGAGTACAGGAGAGTGACCCAGGTCACCACCTCTGGCTGTATCACGCCTGTCACTGTGAATCCAAGTTCTCCTCAAATGAATACCTTTGGGCTTCATACGCATTCTAATCTTGGGATAAATGCCCTCGTATCCGCACCAAACCCACTGTTTTCCTTGCAGTCCTGGACCCACAATGGGCGGTCCCTTGGTGCTACCCTCTCTGTCTAGGTTTCCTCCACGCCCTCTACTTCCATCTGTTCAAGGACCAGAAAGGTCCTCCTCCTCCTATGTGCAGGTGGAGCCGAGGGGCAGTCAGGCAGCACGCTCAGGGGGAGGGGTGTGGACACTTCTAAAGACCACACAGGGATCTGTATGTGGATGGACAGAACAAAGTGGGCTCAAGTGATTTGGGTCAGTTTTACCAAAGACCCTCCCAGAAGACCCCAAAGGGCCGGAGTAACTTGGCTGCTCGACTAGAGAGATGAGTGGGTGGGCATAAACTGTGGTGTCGGCCTTTGCGGGGTCTGGAAGTTTCCAGCCCTGCTTTGAGAACCGACTCAAACAATACACACAATTTTGGATTGTTTTCTAGGAGGACCACATTAGATGGCTCCCACTACGCCGTAAGCGTCGAAGACCAGTGGGCACAGGCCTGGGTGGCGACAGCCTCGCATAGCTGGGTCTCACGCACGATCCGAGTGCGGCCTCCACCCTTGCGTGCCGCCCTCCTGTGAGGACCGTCCTCCTCACCTGCAAACACCTGAGACCAGAACACATCAGCCACACGGGGAAGTGGAAGTGCCCAACGTTCTGTTTGTGATGAAGGACAAGTCCTAGTGAGATACGGTATAAAGGAGCGCCTAAAACAGTCAACGGCAAGGAGGTATCCCAAATGTGTTCTATATAGAGGCAGTAAGCCATCTTTACAAAACGGCAAAAGAAAAAAATTACCTATTGATTTCAACCAACATTTCTTCTTCAATAACGGACTTCTCTTCATTACTGAGGTTTTCATATTCGTTTGGGAATGCAGCCAAGTAATTGGAAATAAAATGGAGCTTAGAAAAAAAAGTAATCGTGTTAGGATCAGTGATAGTTAAAACTAGATGACGTCAATAGCTGTCACAAAGCAGACACATCTAGGCCACGTCAGAGGAGCCGAGAGAAAGCCTGGCAGCGCCCGCCACACTGCTGTGCCCGGGATGGGGAGGACGGAAGTTCCCCTTACCCAGCAGTGACCGCTGGGTCACAGGGTCACAGTCAGAGCTCTGATGGACTCGGTGCTGTACTGCTGACAGACGGTACAGGAAGCCACCACTACTTCTGGAGAAAGTATTTCAGTAGAATCGTTATTTTCTAATCTAATCCACACCCGTGCTTTCTAAAGTCTGGGCGTCAAGAGGGTAGGCCTGCATCCAGCTCCCTTCCCCAGGACGGCTGGCCCCTAGGGTGTCCCAATGCTCCGTCAGAGTGGGCACTGGACTGGACCATGTGGGGGGGGCGCTCTAAGATGCTGTGATTATTTACACACTGTGTTCATAAAGTAGCAATGACTAATTTTGGTTTGGAGAAGAGACGGTTTATGTTTACCTAAGGTCGTCCCAAGTTCCACACTGAGTCTACATGTGAATTGAGATTTATGAAATCTCTAGTTCTTGGCTATTTCATACTCCACCAAAAGGCAGAACTCGGCAAACCACTGATGCTTTCTGATGTAAACAGTCGGCCATCCCTGTAGGAACCTCATTAATTGGTTACCCAGTTGGCATTCACCTCTTCCATCTTCCTTCTCTAAAGTCAGCTTTCGTATTCTCCACCCCCCAAAAAGCATCATTCAAATTCAAGCACTGTCCCAGGCGGGGGCTCCTGAAGGGGCCTTACATCTGAAGGACCCCTGGCACGGAAAAGGGGATTGCTGACGCCTATCAAACTCTACATTACAGGCACTACTCTGAGCTCATTTCTGCATGTTAACTCACTTCTCACAACAACACAATAACTTCTGCAGACAAGGAAACTGAAGCACAGAAACATCCAGCAGGTTATAGCTAATGGCCACAGCTCTGAGATTCAAATCTAGCAGATTAGGGTTTAAAATCCATGCTAGGGGGGTTAATTTCTGGGGGGTACTAAATGTGGGAACTGAAAAATGAAGCTAGAAAACCTGAATTTAATTGACGCCCTGACGAAGCAGTAATTAATGACTCTCCCTCCAAAAAAGATCTAGATCCAGACTGTGTTACGGGCAAGGTTTATCAAACTTTCAAAGAACAGATATCCATCATATATAAATTTGTTTCAGAAAATGAAAAGAGTCAATTCGTTTTATAAGACTAGTACAATTTTCACTCCAAAAGCAGATGTAATTTTTGTGATGAACATTAAAGACCTATTTTACATATGTGCATGGACGTACAACTCCTAAAATAATTGGACCCATTGGAGCCTTTCAAAATAATACAACTCATTCAAATAGTTTATTGCAGAAATTTCAGGATGGTTTAACATTTAAAAACCTCTCATAAATGGATTAAAGGGAGAAATGCGTGAGATAACCCTTCTGCATCTACTGAGGTAATGTGATAAAGATCACACCTCTGCGGGATTTTCAGAGCCTCCCAGAAAACAGGACCAGAAGCCCTCACACTGCCTCGCTGCACAGCATGGCCGACACGACAGGACCAGAAGCCCTCACACTGCCTCGCTGCACAGCATGGCTGACACGACAGGACCAGAAGCCCTCACACTGCCTCGCTGCACAGCATGGCCGATGCACGGCTCTGCCCCACACTCACTGAAATCTCCTCACTGGCCTGAGCATCCTCACCTTTAAAGCTGCCCAGTTTTCACAGAAGTCTAACTTCTCTTTGGCCTGGCAAGAGTTCAGACACCTGAAGGCTGCTGTCCCCAGCTCAGTGGCCCGTTTTCTCCTCCCCTGCCATGCAGCATGGCTGAGGCCCGGCCCAGAACCTTCCAGAATACCCTGGACAAACTCAGGTTCCTCGCAGTCGGCCTTAAAATAAGGCCCAAAGCGAGCAGAGCAGCTCCGGCCCCTGGGCAAGTCTAGCTCTGAGTGCTGCCCCTGCAGTGCGGCCGCCCGCTGACAACCTGCGATGTGGAGGGGGCTCAGGAAACACGTGCGGAGCGAGCCGCAGTGGCAACTGACTGCGTCCCTGTCCTCGCTGACCGCTGGGGAGGCTTCTGACCAGGCGATGCTCCAGCAGGACGCGCTGGCGGGGCAGGGGCTGGTGTCGCTGAGGGCGCAAAGGCCAGCCTGGTGCACTCTCCCCCCGTCCTGCTTGTCCTCAGCCCAGGGGGCTTAGACTGCGGGCTGAGGCGTGGACCAGAGGGGTTCCCAGGAGGTGATGCCCACACAATCACTGGACTCCCACAGCTCAGACAAAAGAGAACTGTCAACGGCACCAACAGCTGCTAAGCTGTGGTGCCCAGATCACTTCCCTCTGCTCACGGGAGACAGAGGGAAGTCACTGATCCCTAGAAGGCGCCCGAAGGAAGGGAGACTGAGCTCTTTAGAGAAAACGAGAAAGGACTGCGAGAAGGCCGAACTCCTCTCTGGCTGCACACAGGTGTCTCGGGCACAGAGATTTTAAAAAGCTATACTCAAATGTCAAGTTTGCATCTATAGTCAACAGAAAAAAACATTTGAAGCAAAAAGGCTGATTCCTCCTTAATTTCAAATGCATACAAGCAGCTATGAAACTTACTCTGCGGTGTGTTTGAGACCTTGCTCCTTGGCATGTGTCGTCAGGCTCAAATAAACTTATAAAACTTCAAAAAATGAAATAGAATAAAAGAAAGCAACAGGGTTTGCCTGACATTACACAATTTAAAAGGGGTATCTTTAAAAATAAACATGTCAAAAATAAAATAAAAATAAACATATAATCAATACCAACTGCATAAAACTGACCAACATAGCGAGGACACAAACACCCGCCTCCTACCTGCTGTTTCTTGGTGGGGTACTTCAGGATGTTTGCTCTGAAAAATGGGTACTTTTCATAGTTATAATCATACATCCATTCGCAGAAATGATTCCCAATGTCAAATCCCCTGAAAAAGAGATGAGAGATGCAGAGAATGAGGTAAACTATCCGTCACGCGGCTCCGTTTGCCTCCTTCCCCGAGTCGTGAGCATCCCTCCTGGCAACAAGCTGGACTTCCTGAGGATCCGAGAACGATGATGAGTGTCTGATGATGGGGACACAGTCACGGGGCCATTACTATAATCACGGCTGACGAAGTTACAAAGCGTCACCTGACATGCTACTCAAGAGCAATTGTTCCAGAGCATTCTCCTGCAATCGGTGTTTTATTTTTAATTAACTTTATGGTGACATGGGTTAATGAAATCCAATTAGTTTCAGCTGTACATTTTAACAGTAAGGCATACATATATATTGACACTGTGTGTTCACCTACCATAGTTGATTTCTTTATGTCCCACATATTTGACCCCTTTTACCCCATCGATCTCCCCGATCCTCTCTATCCTCTGGTAACCACTAGTCTATTGTTCATATCCATGAGTCTGTTTATCCTGTTCATTTGTTGCTTTTAGGTTTATATGCCACATATAAGTGATATCGCGTGATTTTCCACTTCTTGTCGGGCTTATTTCGCTTCGCATGATTACCTCGAGGTTGCAATCAGCACTTTGATGAAAGGAAATTATCTGAACCAAAAGATAATACCAAATTCTGGATTCTGATCAGCGGCGTCACCGCCTCCACTAACACAGCTGGCTGAGAGGCGGTGCTGGTGTGCACGGCCATCGCGGGCACAGGGACAAAAAAGTGTTGGCTTCCGGGAGAAGCAGCTTCCGACCCAGACCGGCACTGTTCCTGTCTTCTTCTCTAGCCGTGCAGACACACGTTACAGTCCAAAGCAGCACGAAACACAGACAGCCTGCTCGAAGACATTACCTGTAATTGTAACTGCTGTACTCAAAGTCGATGAGCATCAGTTTCTGTTTTTCAGAATTCTCTCTCCCGTCCAGCAGTAAGACGTTACCTGCAAGAAGGTGTGGACAACATGACTTTTACTCCAGGCACGTTTTATCATCGAAGGCATGGGTCCTGAACAGCAGAACAAGAGCGGTTCTGACCCTGTCCGGGAGCCCTGACCATGCGGCGAGTGGGCGCGGCAGCCTGTCTCAGGATGGAGGCCTGGCCCTCGGCAGAAGCCCCAGGTCCACTCTGCTCTCAGCAGCCCGAGTAACTGGACCCGGGCTCCCTGGGGAATGGGGATGGGCTTGCCTCAGTTTTCTGGGGCAGTGCTCCCCTAATTTTTCACACGGGGCATGCAGAAAACGCTGGAGCTCTGGCTACCCCAATCCCCGGCAGCCCTCGGATGAGTTGGCTGGGGCCCCTGCTGTCCTCCCAGAGAGGGTGCCGGGGCGAGCTCAGCTACCACAGGGCTCTGGACAACACACCTGGCCCCACTACTTTGCCTCACCTGGCTTTTTTCCCAAGGAGGAGGCCAGAGGCAGCATTCCCACGGCCCTATTTCCTTTAGGGCTGAACTCTGGAGCAGAAGTGGGTTGGCTGCCACACTGGCTCGTCAGGCCTGTGTTCTGAGCCCTACACTCTACATAATGTTCTGTCCCTACGGGGCTGGCAAGAGGCACCCATGAGCCAGCCCGTGCCCCTCTGCTGGCCAGACCCTCTCCAGGGTTCCCAGGCGTTTCGGCGTACACCTTCTGTCCTCAGAAGTGGCAGAGGCAGATACCCACAGGAGTAGGACACAGCAAAGGCACAACTCCCATTTTCTCCGTCCTCGCCCCACATCTGCCATCACTGGCCAGGTGACCTCCCTCACACCCTCTGTTTGGTGAGGCAACAACACACAAAACTGGTTGATGTGTCTACACCCTGCTGGACTTGGCCGCCAATGATCAGGTAATAAGTAAATAGTACTTTGGCTCAAACTAAGGTCTTACTGAAGACTGGTCTTCAACGGGGACAGTTCTCAGAATTAAAACAAACTACAGAGCCTGGCAAAGGCTCTGAGGGTGGACCTCAGCCAGCTGCAACAGAGGACAAAGATAGTGGGAAAAACCACGCCACAGCCAGGCACTGCTGTGGCAGCAGCGAGAGCTGCCCGGCTAGACGGGGACCTCTGATTAAACTCTCGGGCCTGAAATCACGTTGGGCAAAGTTCAGTTACAGTAAGGCGTGTATGGCATCAGGTTTTATTAGTGCGGAGAACCCGGAAGCCATTTCCAGCACGTGAACCGATGCTCAGGGAGAAGGTGGTTCGGATGCGCTGCGAGGCGCGGCCCGAGGCAGGAGGCAGGAGCCGGCGCTGACCAGGACGTGGTCCTGCCCTTTTGCCGCTTTTCCAGATTGACAAAGCCAGAAGCGTTTACGGAAAGGAGTTAAAACACTGAGCCAACGCATGACTTAGGAAGTTGAAGGCCTTTATCCCAGCCCTCAGTCTAGTGAATATTCTGATTTTTTTCTATGAATATATTTTTTACAGAAATGGGACACTACCCTACGTTTTACTTAAAACTTGCTTTCTTCTTTCAACATCCTGGAGACTTTTCTGTGGCTCTGCATAAAACTCGACCTGTCGAATAGTTACACAACACTTCATTGTCTGGCTGTGCCGTAATGTGATGCCTCTAATCTTCTCTTCCTGGACACCTGGCAGTTACCACACCTGCTGGAGGCAATCTTTTAAACACACACATGCACACCCAACAGACGCAACCTTACCTTCTTGACAGTCATTATGACAAAATACAACTGGAGACGGAGTGGATTCAAGCAATGATCTGGGAAAGGAAGATTTTGCTATTATGTACTGAACTTTTAAGAAGTTAAATGCAAACAGTCCCACTCCCTCGGCAAGCCCGGCCCTGCATTTGAGCTCCAAACCAACACACAGCCGCTGGGTCATGTCTGTCACGTGAATTCTGAAAACTCGGTCATGCGGTGACAGACCTACAGCAGTTCAAACTGGAAATACACATGGGCCCCCAAGCACAGCTGGCAGGACCTCCGCACACACCTGTCCTGAAACTCCTCATACGTCCCTCCTCGGAGAGCACGGCTGACCACTGACCAGAGCGGATCCCTCTCGGTCTCCTTTGGGCGCCATATTTCCTTCACAGTGCCTGTCTCAACTTCACATTATTTCACCTGATTACTTGTTTTCCTGACTCTCTTGATAAAACAGAAGCTCCTTGGAGAACGTCTCGGTCACCGTTCCCTCAGCACTAATCATGAGAGCCAGCCCAAGGGACACTCGGCTTCTGAGTAATGAAAGGTGTAAATCCTTCCACTCAGGGGATGAGTACACCCCGAGGACACCACGGCAGCGTCACCTCAGAGACCGGTGTCAAGCCTCCTGTTCCATGTCCCCTTAAGTTTGGCTGGACATGTCCCCCTCGCTGTTGACACGCCCTAGCCTGGTCCCATGGTATGTAGTTTTCATTTTGTTTCAGGGAAAAAACCTGCTCTAGTCACTGACCACTCTTCTAGAATCTCACTTCTGCCATGAAAACTTCGTGGATGACCAGAGGAGGGAGAGCACTCATATAAAACTATAATTCCAGATGACAAAATTCATCTGTTTGAACTCATCCTGCAAAACCCATGCAAATGACAGACAGACCGGAGACAACGCTTAATAAATGTTCGTCGATAACTGTTTCGGTGACTGAGAATTGCTAGACAGAGGTACTCGCCGAGTCAAGAACGGAAGCAAACACCCACCTCAGGCTCTCCAGTTCCAAAGGCAGATTGTAACTGAGGAATCTGTGGAGCTGCTTCGCTCTGGCCTCCCCAGTAAATTTAATTCTCAGCACTTGATTCAGGTATCTTGTAAAAAAAAAAAAAAAAAGAACAAAACAGCATTGTTCAATTCACCGCGACTTGTCCTTGGGGCTCTACTTAAACACAATCATGTGATACCAAGGGAACCCCCATCTCCCTTGTGGGGAAGGGGAGAGGGCACAGGGTCCGGGGCACTCTGGGAAGCAGATTTTCTGCCCATCCACCTGTTCAGTAGCATTTCTGCAAACAAGTCTTCTGTCTTGATTCAGGAATGGATTTTCAAGCGGAAGAAAGATTTATTCACGCATGAGGCGAACGCCACCAACTGACAGCCTGCACACCGGCAGACCAAAGGGAGACCTCCAACCACATGGCAAACCATGCTCACCTCTGGCACCTCTGGGAGCTGCCAATGTAAAACTAAGTTAGAGCCAAGTGATTTGACCACTTACTTTTCCATTGTTCCAAAAAGCCATTTTGGTTCCTTATTGAATGGCATTTTCATACCATGAAATGTGGCCATTTTCTCAGCGATTTCTGCAGAAATATCTGGCAAACTTAATTCTTCAGTGTCTAAACGCCGGCTCTGAAATAAAAGAAGGGCGTTAGAAAATGGCATTTACCCATATAACCTAGGAAGCACAGCTCATACCATCTTAAGAACTAGAAGCCAGGTTCTGTGGGGCATCTTAAGTCTCGGCTACTGCACAAAATTCCCTTAAAAATGGGCACTGTGCCCGAATGTGGAGACCCAGCAACTGCTATGGCACTGAGCACTGAGGAGGAGGCCGCCTCTAAAGGTCGATTTCATTTTGAACCTTTTAATTGAGACAAAGTCCTTCGCACACACGACCTAGGAGTCTGCCTTGTTCCCTCAACCTGACACTAGAAGTATGCGCCCTTCCTCAGGCTAAAACTCCAGGTCTGCGGCAGCTTAAGTGGCCCAGCGTCTCGCTCCTTCCTTAGCTAGGACAGCCCGCTCTGACTTTCACAGGTGAGACGTGTTCAGAGCAGGTTCCGATCAGGAGCGGTGCCATGAGCTCAGGTGAGCCATGTCACAGCAGTGTCCCCGGCACCTAGGCCTGCACAGAGCGGGCTCTCAACAAAGAAACAGAGGCGCCCACCAGGTGCCTAACGCAGCCCGAGGCCACGCCGTGCTGGCTGCCTTCCACAGCTACTCCCAGGACTCACTGTCCACTGAGACCCGTTACTCTCTCCCACCAGAACTTTCTCTGAAAATCCAAAGTCATACAGCGCAGGGGTTAAGAGGGAGTGCAGCGTCCTCAGGCCCAAGAAACCACAGCTCAAACCTGGCTTCCATACTCTTTCAAATTACGTGACGAAGGACACGTTACTTATACCTCTGCGCCTCGTTTTCCAGTGTCTGTAAAATGCAAACCGCGACACAAAAAGTAGAGCCGACAGTGCAGGTGAGGGCTCTGGGCCAGCACCGAGCCGGGGAGGCCGCGACAAGCGGCAGGCGCCTCGCGGTCAGGGCTCACTGACAGTGCGGGGCCGAGTCCGCTCCTGCACTCTGGCAGCCGCCAAAATGACCACGCCGCGGTCAGGACAGGGCACCGAGGACTCTTAAGGCAGCCTGCTCAGCTCTCACAGAGCTCCGTTAAAAAATGCCAGTCATTTGCTCGTCAACGTGAAAACTTTTCAGCTAACGTGCTCAAAGACGAACAGACCTCAGGATTCCAGATTCATTTCCCGAAAAGGGAAATGAGACTCTCTCCCACGTGTGCCCTCTGAAGTGGGGGTCTCCTCACCCCACGCTGCTGGGGGTCTGGAGTCAGCCTGGAAATAGTACACGGCGTCAGCCTTAGCCAAGTGAAATCGCTCTTTCTGTGGGTCAATAACAGTTGACTATTGGCAGTTTCTTATGGTTCAACCCAGTGTTTTACGAGAATTTTCTTTAAAACATCGCTATAAACAACACACACAAGAGCACAGAACTTCAGAACTAGGGGAGCACCGATTCCACCGATGCCACAACCTATGAGTCCTGGTCTCGGCTCCTTTTCTGCACGGGACAGCCCCACTGTCGAGTTGTGTTCACTGGTCTCTCATCTTTTCTAAAAACGGTTTTACACCCATGCCTGGATTAAATAACTATTGCTTTGCTCCTATCAGGCTTTATTAAAACGGTGTGATACTACATGTAGTCTTCTGCAATTCAGTTTTATCAATCAATATTATGTTGTTAAGATGCAGCGCGTCCACGGTGCCACTTGTAAACATATGAAGTCTTTTATATTTCCAAAATTCTTTCAAATATTTTATTCTTTCATTTGATTCTCATGCCAGATGGATGTTACTGTCTTTACTGGGAACATTATAAATAAAAACACAGCCAGGTGCCAGGGAAGACACTAAATGTAAGTTCTGGTATGGTGAGGTGACACCTGCTTGTTTAAGCATACCCCTGATGGCGGCTGGCACACATGCACCACTGGGGAGGCAGATCACAAGGCTCCTGCCCTGGCTGCGGGATTAGACCAAGGAACCCGAGCTGGATGCACGTGAGCAGAGCATCCGCTTGAACCAGGTGTCCTTGTGCTCAGTGCCACCTGCACAACCGTACAGGGCCATCAGGGCCATTCGTGACCCTAGTTCTTAAGGAGCTCATGCAGGTTAAGAGGGGGACCCTGCACCCCACCTGCAGAACTGGCTGCGAGTGGGAACGCGGCCGGCCAGCAAGGCTCGGCATCGCCACCCACATAAGCTACGACCCACGTTTGCTGTAACGGGAGCTGCCGAGGCCCCAGGCCGGCTGTGGGGGAGGGGGTCAGCACATACACAGCAAGCTGGAAAATGTTACAGTGACATTAAAAATGCCTCAGGGCAGCAAGAAAGGGACAACAGTCCTGACTGGGAAACAGAGGGTTTGCGCTAGGTCTTGAAATCAGAAAGGAACTGGATGGGCATACGGAGACAGGGGAGATGCCAAATAGGGGGACAATAGGAGACGAGGCAAAGGGCAGCGGTGGTGGCCCCAATGACCACACCAAAGACCAGAGATGTGGCACAGAGTGGCCAGGGCCAGGGGTTCTGCAGCCAGTTCTACATGGAGGCCCAGAAGGTCGGGGGAACAAGGTGCAGTGAAGCTGTTTCAGGGCAAGTGGCTTTGGCAGACAACGGGTGTTAAGTCTCCTGTATTTTTTACTTGGATGAATGTACTCTGTATGAAAGACAGAGGGGCCCGATGTACATTCAAAAGGGATGTGGTTTTTCTTTATTTCCGATATGGTTTAACAACACAGGCCGCATTTACTAGTTCAGGTCCCAGCATCTCGGCCTCTTGAGGGACGAGACAGAGAACCCGTGTTCCGTGTGGGGCACACGGTGGCCGACCGGCCGCGAGCATATCTTACCGGGATAAACTCCTCCAGGCGGCCTTGTGGGAAGATGCCATACAGCTTTGGCCCAAGCGACCTCTCCGCGAGAATGGCAAACATAACGCTCTCCAGGACCATGGCCTCGGCCCCCTGAAACAGATGCCAACGAAGCAGGTGTTACTGATTGCTGACCACGTGCTGGCTTTGTCCAATCCCACACCAACTCTACGACCAGGCATCATTTTTATTATTATTATTGTCCCCGTTTTAAATGTGAAGACACAGAGATGAACAGATCTTGTCATTTTCAGGATCCATGCAAACATCACACTATATTAATGAGACTGAAAATTCAAGTTTGATTTAGATCACTGACTCCAAAAAATAGAACAATATCTATCAACACGTTACTGCTTCTATTAATTTTATAACTTGTATGAATCTCACCCTCGGCATCTCATCAAAGGCCATGACAATACCAGCTGTTCTGGTGAAGGCTGACTTGCTTTTCAGTGGACAGTGCTGAGTGAAAGTAAATAGGCCAGAGGGCCTTCTGCCTACTGAACTTGTTTGTGGGTCTAGTAACTTTGAGAATTACTGATTTAGATCGGGGGTGTGTAGGCTTTTTAGTCCAAAGAGCGCCCTAGCGGGAAACATTCAAGGTTTCAATTTTCTGCTCTTATCCCCCATCTTCTCCTGTGTCATTTAATGTCTGTCTTCTTGCCAAAATTTCTATGATGCTCATATGTGCCCTCTTCTGTCCTCAATACTAACGTGGATCTATGATCATTTTGCCTTCAAAATCCATCTTTTGGTCTCTGTTCAAATTCTCAATTCAAAATCATTCCTTAGTCCTTTCCCCTTAAAAAGCAAATTATGCGGCTTAAACGTTTCCATCAGTTAGGTAGGGTGAAGGAATGGGAGGGTGTTCTTAACCAGAGGTGTCCCAACCTCATTGAGGGCCTTTCAAACGGCGTTCCCGAGTGGACGTGTCTGCGGAGGGACCGGCAGGTGGGCTCTGGACATGCTCTCAGGGGACTCTAATTCACCCCGTGTAAAGAAATGTGCTGCAGAAATACGAGCTGGAGACACTTTCAAAAGAATGGGGCTCTTTAAATGACAGTCACACTACAGAGAATGAACTGAGAGATTCAGCAGGTCAAACTCACAGGCAATGACTAAAGTTAGTGAACAGAAAACAAAAAGAGAAAGGATGGCTCCACGTTGAAGTACAAAGTGACTCCGTCACTCCTACATCGTGTGGGGGGGACGGATTTGTTGGTGATCCCCCACAATTCTAGCCTAGCCACCGTCTTGTATAATCCCCACGATCATGGTCTAACCATCACCTGGCGAGGCCCAATCTTTATTTACTAATTTGCAGTTTTGTATATGTAGCTGCTATGGACAAAACTGTGTCTCCCCTCCCAAGCCCCCGAATTCATATGTGCAGCCCTAACCTCCAAAGCAATGGCATTTGGAGGTGGGGACTTCGAGGTAACTGGGTTTGGATGAGGTCATGAGGGGGGAGCCCTAATGGGATCAGTGTCCTTATAAGAGAGGACAGAGAGTCTGTGCTCTCCCTCCCCCAGCGCCACGTGAGGACACAGCGAGAAGACAGTGTCCGCAAGCCCGTGAGACGGCGCCCACGAGAAGGCGGCGAGCGGGCACGCTGCCCTCCAGCACCGTCTGTGGTTTATGCCCCGGGGATGTGTTAGAGCAGCCCGGGCAGACTAGACAATGACAACTGGGACACAGCACTGATCAAGGTAATGGATTTTCGAGCAGGATCTGGCATCACGCAGGTTTTATTAACCCTTAGAGAATGACAACAAATTCCTGACATCTCTATTTAGCTGGCAAGACGTCTGCCCCACTCATCGGACCTGACAGCAAACGTGTGCAGAGGTAGTGACAACTGCCCCCAAATGGTCCTCAAGTCCGGTGTGAGAGATGCCCCCTGGGAGAGGAGCCCCAAGACCTGCAGAGCATTTCGCCCTCTCCACCTGGACACCGGGCCGCTCTGAAGGTGAGGTGAGCATCGGCGGCAGCGTGGGGCGCAGGCCGAGGGGCTAGGCTCAGCGCCGGACGGGAAGCCCGTCGTCAGTGGCTCCTCGCCATCTGTACGACCCCCACCTCAAGGTTCTGACCCAGCCCAGGTGTCACCAAAGCATGTGATCAGCATCTCTCCTGTCTAGGTATTGGGATTTTGTTGGAATTCAAATTTGTTTTTAATCTACGGCCACGCCACCCTGAACAAGCCTGATCCCGTCTGATCTTGGAAGCTAAGCAGGGTCGGGCCTGGTCAGTACTTGGATGGGAGACCACCTAGGAAGACCAGGTGCTATTAGGCATAAAAAATAAAAAAATAAAAATAAGGGATTATAAGCTGACGAGGTCCTTGCAACCTGTGAGGACAACCAAGGGTTGCCTCGTCTAAAACAAAAATTTGTTTTTAACTTTCCTCTGTGTAGAGTGAATAAGCTAAAGGACCTCAGCGCTGGCACTTCATGAAACACACATGTGTAGCCAATCTAAATATTCCTTAAAGCCTGAAGGTTCAGGTTTTATAAATAGAGTTAAACCCCACTTCATTATTTCAGTAAGTACTCTTGCACGTCACGTCCACTCAGTACAAAGGCCACCGGGAGTGGATGCGACTGAACATGCCGTGGGCAGAACCCTGAGGAGCCAGGTCGACCCACCGCCAGGCATGGAGGCGAGAACGTGGACAGACTTAAGAAGGTTCCAATCTCTTTAGCATTGCTCTGAACACGTGAACGAGAAGCACCTTTGTACTAATGTGATACTGCTGCTCGAAATTTACTCACAATAGGGAGAAAGGGTGGTGGTGTGTGTGGGGAAGATTCTGGAAAAAAAAAGAAAAAGATAAAAACACTAAGTCACGAGCAAGAAAAATGGGTAGGTTAAGAAGGATGGCATGTAATCTCAGAATGAGTAACTCAGTGACAGCGGTCTTTTTGTAACCACGAGGTCTCCAAGCACCTAAGCGGAACGTCGGCACCCCAGGAGAGACAGGTGGCGGCAGGCATGAGTTCCAAGCAGGGGGCCTGGGCGGCCTACAGGAGAAATGCAAGGTCAAGGTCTGGATGAGACGGCCTGAGGAAAGAGGGTGGCATGGGAACAGGGCCCTGGGCCAGGCCGTGGAGAGTTCTAGCACTTAACACAATAGGAGAGGAGCCTACAGGAGGCATGGGAGGCGGGAGACAGCTCTCTACTGTGTCTCCGAAGCCTTAGGGAAGGGGACGCTTTGGGATGGGCGGGGTCACGTCACGCTGCTGCAAAGTCCACAAAACGAGGACTGAGATAGACTGGATCCAGCGTCACGAAGGTCCTAGTGGCCCAACAGTTTTGACCAGGAGGTACAAAGGTCTATGCACAAAGGACTCAGAATGGTCGCAAATGGAACGCCAGTCGCTCTGCACCCAATGCCACCCAGTGTCGCCCCAGGGAGCACCAGTTCCAGATCCTCCAGACCAGGCTCTCTAGGGCGGGGGCATGCAAAACAATCCACTAAAATACGAGGAAAACACACCACCACTTTTATTCCTTTATATAATCTCACCTCTTTTTAATATCTATGTCTCGATTATTTTACTAACCAGCATACAGTTAGTTAATTAGTAAAACCAGTATATCTGCATGTGTGTAGATGCGTGTTTCACATATGCTTTCTGTGTGTACACACACATACACACACACACTCCTTATACACAAGCGTGCATGTACTGGGAGAGTATGCTCAAAAGCTTTTTTCTCTCTGGAGTGCGGGAGTGAGTGCCCCAGACACCCCACTTCTGAGCCTCAGACACGGGACAGGTCAACACATCAGTGCTCGTGACCCCGAGCTCTTCTGAACCTATGCATTTCGGGGTGTGGGGTTTTCTAACGTGAATCTTGTAGAGGCAGAAGGAGCCTTCCCACCTGGGTACCACGTGCAGGGGACACACTTGTCCTTGTCCCGAGGAGAGTGGCCACCGAAACAACCGAGCAGGGATGGACATGAGGCAGCGGCGATGCCCGGCCTGCCTCCAAGTCAGAACGTTACACACAAACATTACCCCAAACTGCCATCTCGGCACCCCAAGAGCTGTTCAGCTTGTCCTAAAGACACCAAGCGTCTACTACCTCCACTTGCAGCGGGACTGGGAACACACGCTGTCCACTCAGCCTTGCTGAGGTGGCTCCAACATGCCAAGAGCCCTTCTTCTCAGACGGACCGACCAGGCCCCTTCAGGCACTGCCCAACGACAGTGGCCGGGGCCAGCTGCCACGCTTACACCTCGCACGGATACAGAATGGGCTTCGTTACTTACTTGAAATTCATTTTCTTTCTGAGCTTGTTCGGATCCCTCTTTATTACAGGACCTCTATGAATGAGAAAAAGCAAACACTTCCGGTGAGATGGGGGACACTAAGCAGACACTCACTTCGCAACCACCAGAACAGCCGGGGTTAACGAAACATCACAGATCTTTAATGAGTGTTTCTCGGCCCACTGATGCCATCAGGAGCAGTCTAAAATGCACCGCCAGTGTCCAGCACTAGTGCCGACACCCGAGGAATCTCTTCATTTCTTTACAAGAAAAGGGATGTGCTGTTGAGACCAAATAGCTGTGACACGACCTCTCCGGGGTACCAGTTCACAATTTCATTGTTTGAGGAAAGTCAGTAGAGGGCGCTCTTCCAAACAGGCCTTCTAAAGACAAAGGGTCGAGCTGAGTCTCGCCCGTTTAGCTAGGTGTTTTGTTTAAAGTCAACGCAAACCCAAGGAAGGCTTTCTTCCGGCAGAGGCAAGGAAGGTACACTTGGACACATGCCGGTGTCAAGCGTGGTCAGCACAGAACTGGGACAGAGAAGGAAGCCCTGTGCAGGCAGGCAGCTTGGCACAGTGTCTGCATAGACGAGCCCGCCGACCGGCCCCTTTCGCAGACTAACCCTGCTAGTTTGGCCTGTCTCTAGCTCAATTTGGATTCTTCTTCCACCAAAAAGAAGGTGATGCAAATTTAATCAAGTCCCTAAACTTACTTCACATGTTAACATATGAAGGGAAACTTCTGTATCACTTTCCTCAATGAAATTGCAAATTACTGGTAACCAGGATTCTAGCAATAGTAATGGCTAGATCATTAACTACCATCTGCAACTCTGGCTCCATCCTTCATGGCACAGATCATAGTTTTTAAAAGCAACCCCCCACCCCATGTGCTTTAGAAACCTTCACACTATCTTTAATCAAGGGATGGGGAAAGCTAGTCAGAAACTTAAGTATTATCTCAAAATGTTGCATACAAATATTGCCTTTAAAAATATGTGGTTACAGTTAAACTAAAGTCTGCTTAAGCCAGACACAGAAGGAAGCCCATAAAGAAAGCTCTTTAAAAAATTTTAAGGTAAAAGATTCTTGAACATCCCATGAAAAACATACCTTTCCATTCCACAGCTTTATCAAAAATACCTGTACCAGGGGTGGAAAGTGTGGACAGGAAAAAAAAATGCCACGTTAAGCAACACCAGCTACTCTAGCACCATTCAAAACCCTAGTGATTTAAAGCAACCACTTTCATCCATCAGACACAGAAGTAACATTCCACAGATGTTTTAATGCTTTTATATAAATAGTACATGTTCTAGCTTACTCAATATAAAAGCAAACAAAATAAATACCCATGTGCATGAAGCTATCTGCAAAAAGACTTGCACTTATATATACTCAATATATTTTACAGTTAAGTACACTTTGTACAAAGTACAGAAAGTACAAATGGGGTATATATAATATTTTCATTTGTGTAATCTGCATCTCTCTGATGAAAAGGAGGTACAGGTTAAATCCCGTTACAATGAGAACTACAAGAATGAAAATACAACAGGAATACTTTCAGACCTTTGCTGACAGCTGCGATAAATATGAGGTGGGGGTGAGTGGGTTTCATGAAAGCCTTCCTCCTCCCTTAACTCTAGAAGACTCTCCTGACCGCACTGTTACCTTGGAGTCAGACTGTCTCCTCTCTCCAGTGGCCGGCAAGTCGCTAATGAATTAGGGATGCCAACCTTCCATTTATTAGTCGCCCCCCAAAGCACCAAGCAAATCCTGGTGCTTGCTATACTTTTCGGGTGGCATGGATAACTGCATACGCCCGTGCCGTGAAGCTCAAGGTGGCCAGCTAAAGGTGCACCCTAGGGTGACAGCTGACCAGCTATGGCAAACTTGCACGCATGATCTCAGCAGTGGTATAACTGGCTACAGTGTTAACCAGGATGCTGAAAGAGGCTAAAGTGCCCCCCAAACATTAAATCCTTGTGCTTTTTTTCCCAAAGGAAAGTTAAGCACAAAAAAAGTTCTATAATCTGATATATTATATATCGATACTTTGTAGGGCAAGCTTTACAACAATAAGAAATAAGAAATCTGGATAACCTACTGAAACTTGTTGTAACGGGATTTGACCTGTAGGAAATTCTAGATGACTAGGGTTATGCCTATGCTGTTATTACTCAAACTGTATCTTCTTAGGGAGATACAGTTAAACGGGTTATTGAGCCAACAGAAGTCCCTTTTCCTCGTCTAATGGTGCTCTCAAAGGCAAGTCACTCCGTCCAGCGTTAGAACTGGCTTAGTTCCCAAGGCCATTCCTTTTTAACACATTAGCGGCATTAAGAGAAAATAAATTCTGTTACTAATTTCCTCACCCTGCCACGTCACATCCAAAATGAATGCATGTTATACCATGAGAGCACCATCATCAAGGCAAGCGGACTTCTGCCACAGACAACCCCCCGTTCTGTTTCCTCAGTACAGAATGTGTGGGTTCCCTCAATCCTGCAAACAAGAAGAGTAAGACCAGGAGGTTTCAAATCAAGAAGATATTCATGAAAAGGTGAGAGACGAGGCCTCCTCCTGAGGTGAGCCAAGAAGAGACTCACAATGTCAAAAAAAGAGGTCCGAGAACGTTTTTATCCAGAAAGATAGGAAGTAAAATATATCTTGGAATGTGTGGGATTTTACTTTAGAGTTACAAATTTATTTGAAGCAGATATTAAAATATATTGTACAAATATTTAACAAGACTGAATTTTTTGCCAACTTACAAGTTAATAAAAATCGGTTTTCATAAGTTATAAGACTAAAAAAGTTTTTGCATTTATTAGACATATGAACACTGGTTATTTAATGTTAAATAATTAAGATTTTTTTAATGTGAACATTATTGTGGTCAATTTTTAAAAAATTATCTTATGTAGATTCAGATCGAAATATTCATGGAAGAAGTAATACGTCTGGAATTTGCTTCGGAATAACCCCAGAGAATGAACAGGGGTGAAGACGAAAGAAGACTGATCAGGGTCAAAGACGGACGTTGGGCACTTGGGGTTCATTAACGCTGGGGTCCACTTCGGTATGTATCTGAAATTCCTAATACTAAAGTTTTTAAAATAAACACTGAAATTTAAAGACCTAAGAAGTCAGAATGCATAAATATGCTTAAGAAGACACCCAACTCCAATGAATATACTAAAAACCACTGAACTGTACCCTTTAAATGAGTGAATTCGGAATGGTATAAATATGTATAAAAGGAAACAAAACAAAAAGACGATACCCAACTACAATTAAAAATGTACCGCCACTGGCTTCCTTCCATCTTTCTCATTCTTCAAACTATTTTGGGCTTGGTTTTCAAGAGACTCTACAAGTATTCATTATAATCCATGTGTTCATTAGACTGTGATATAGGACATAAAACGAACTAAAGTGGTAGCAATAATAAACGGGCATGTATGGTTTATATTTTGTTTTAAGGTTATAGATTTTAAAAGCTGAAACAGATTCTGATTGGCCAAGAACTTTTAAATTTAAAACCTAAATTCTTGAAAGCCTAAATTCTATTATATAGGAAATAAGATGAGAAAATAGAGGTTTTCCGTTTTTTACTTTACATACTTTCATACGTTAAAAACGTGTTTAAAAGTATGTTACTTTTATAATAAACGTATTTAATGCAACGGTTCAAATGTTGCCCTTCTGACAAAATCGCACTTAAAGGCTTTTGTACTTTAAAGACCATGAAAAAAGTAAATGTTCGTATTACAGGACAATAGTTTTCAAAATGTTCTATTTTATGATTTGAAAAGAAGATGAAAATCCACGGGTAGGTAAGAAAACTTTATGGGCAAAGATGAGGAAATATCATTTGATTGAACTGTTATATCTAATTTCAGAATACAAAAACGGTCTGAAACGGTCTGCTTTAAGTTCCCGGACATTCCACAATCTAACCTCTTTCTTTCTTTCAATGTGTTGAAGCCACTGGACAGACTAACCTCTCACCATTGGCCAAAAGTTTCCTCTAACGATGAGGGACCTATTCTTATGACCAAGCTGCTTTGATACAGCCACAGCATTTGTGAGATGAGAGACAGCAGCACCTTGGTTTTCCCTAGAGTCTGTGTATGTGTGGCTGTGCGTATGTCAATAAATTAGTCCAAGTGGCATATAGCTATGCAAATGTCATTTGTAATACCTGCAAATTTATCTTCAAAGCATCTTTAAAGATTCAATACTGTGTGCGCTGCTCGTGGGACCGGTTGGGAAAAGTGCTGAATCAGCTACAATGAATGACATGTCATCGTGCTATTTAAGAAATCATTATCAACTACAGATAATGCTATAAGTAGCCATTATGTTAAGTACAATGGTGGCTACAGAAATAAAATGATACAAATAAGGGTGTTTTATAGAAACATAGAAGACAGTCTCTTCTTCCCACCAGCCCTTCTTCCCCACCAAAAGAGAACTAAATGAATTGTCTCTATTAAAGGTTACAGCTATATCAGAGAGAAGTTGGTTGTGGCTTTTTAAAAATGCTTTTGAGTCCAGAAATGAGTGATTAAGAAAGAATAATCCAAATATTAGCTAGACAACTTCTAGGTCATCTAAGATGGTCCAAGAAAATCCCTCTCTCCAGTGACCTGGGATTATCCTCATGAGTTGAGTCCTGAGCCACTCACTCCCAGATTTGGCATTTGCCTGAGAATAAATAACAGGCGTGTCCCACTCCACCGAACGCTTAGTACCTGAGACACTCATTTGGTCCTGGAGTGACAAGGGCTTCTTTACTGTGCAGCCTGTGGCTGTGAGGACTTCTAAGATCCATCTCCGTTTCTGACCACACTCAACTCTCTAGGAGAGAAAAGATTCTCAGCACGGGGATGGCGCTGTGGGCAGCCCTGTTAATTACTGGACTACGCCTCATCTCTCCTGGGAGCAGGGCAAGGAAAACATGGGGATCCTGGCTCTACAGAACGACAGCGGTCACGTGGTTCTTCCGATCGTAATTCTGCAGTACGTTTCCTTCCCTATGTTACCACGGACCCTAACCTTCCTTCTCCCAGGCTTCTTTAAAAACATTCTGTAATTATTCTTGTGTGCTTGTAGCATTTTCTGAGATTGTTTTTACAGAACATATTAAAATGCGAGATCACAATGCAATGATTTAAAATATAGCTTATGTGATTATTTGATGCTTCTGCACTCTGCAAACTGGGTGCCTCGATGCACATCAGCAGGAGACCAGCACCCCCATAGAGAGCAGGGGCACGGAAGCTCTGAGAAGCAAGGCTCCTCCTAGGGCCACCTGGAAATTTAAGTCTGATCCAGAGAGTGAGGCTCCCGAGGCATGAACACCCCAAGGGCCGAACTGGAAGTGACATGGCCCAGGAAGAGTGCTGTGGCTTCTCCAGCCTGCGATGCATCCGCACGGGATCGGCGCTGGCGAACCTCACACAGGCATCAGGGACCCGGCAAAGATGTGAGAAAGGGTACTAACCGGGAAGGAAGGAATTTTGTTTCCAGCTCTGCCCAAAATATCGATAGAGAGTTTCCTTAACGCTGAAAGTGGTTTGAAGGAAGAAAAAGGTTAATACTTCAAAGGGATTCTCAAATTGAGGCCCATAAATTTCTAAAATTAATAAATGTTTGTCATTTTCTACTGAGGAAACAGAAGAAGGGATCTGATTTGCCTTGACCAAAAAAACAAAAAACAAAAAAAAACCCAAAACGTAAAGTGATATATTAAATACATAACATTCTGACATCTTAATCGCCGCACCTCTCTAAGCACGGCACGAACTGTAGCTGGTGCTACTTAACAGAAGCAGTGCGACTGTCTTTTTAAAAAACATTTCTTGAAACCAAGAACTAAAAGAAAGAAATTAAAGCTGTAGAGAATGCTCCGACTTCAGAGGACTCATACTATACCGTGAATCGTGTCTGTCACCTGGAAACCAGAGTGCTCCAGGCACGATCGCATGGACAAGCCTGCAGCAGAGAACACATGCACATACAGCTAAAGTGGTACATTACCCCCAAACGCCCTTCACGCCACCCAACACAGACATTCCTTCCCAAGAGGGTTGGGCTGCGGTCACAGCATCGTTCCAAGGGCCAGAAATCTGAATTGGCTTCATGCTATGAATCTCAAACATTTAAGACCAGCGAGACAAAGACACTATGAATATGTCAAAATTAGACAACGGCAATCTCTGGTTTATTTAGTTATCAAAAGAAGGCACCGAAGCAGGTATGGAAGGCAGGACTGCGGACAGTAATTCGGTCATTCTCTTCGGTGAGTACTAACTGAAGAAACGCTAGGTGAGGCCAAATGTTACACACAATACTAGAAAAACGTTTTCACTTCTGAGAGGGAGGTTTGGACTAAGAAACAGATGTAATTACACCATATTCAAAGTACAAGGGAGGTTTTTCAAAGCAGAGTCAACAAAACGACTTCAACTCGTGATGACCCTAATACAGTGAGAAAAAAAAATGGACTCCACAGGATTCAGTACCAGGGACATGCGCTCTCAGTCTCTTGGGACGAGGCAGGGCTCTCTGTGGAGCGACATCGGTCACACTGTCTGCACAGTGTGACCTGAGTTCCAGAAAAAAATGTTTGTAAGCAGATAATTTCTCAGTAGCCAATAGTTCAATATTAACTATCTATGGGCTGTTCCATATCTTGTTATAGTTTAATTTTTAAACTGGGGTTAAGAGAAAATAGGGAGGACAAAATTTTGTTATCTGCATTAAAAAGAATGCCATGTCCCGAATTTTAATCTTTTGAATCACTAACACATATCTGCGTTGTGCCTTGGTGCCTTTCATTTTATTATGGTTAGTACTCAAACAAGCACTAATATTAGCCTTCTATTACTGAGAAAACAAAACAAAAACATTTTTCCAGACAACACTGGAGAGACCTTTGATGTGTATTATAAACATCCATGCCTGTGAGACCGTTCAAAACGGTGAGGCCAAATCTCTCCATTCATGCACAGAAGGGATTGGCTCAACACAGAGTCACTGTTCCGACAGAGGAAGGGACAAAGCAATCCTCTGAGACTCCGCCAACTGGCACAGGTTACATTGAATGAACAATACGTACTGACATTTGTGTCTTCCACAATTCATGATAAACAAGCAAACTGGTTATTTGTAATCAGCCAGACTTGCTTCTGTGAAAAGGCTGCTACTGGACGTTGCAGAGCTCATGTTCCTTCCCAGTATCAGAAAGGAAAAAAATCAAGTTACATTGATAGCGAATTTTATCGTGTCAAGCTCTCTTCTAGCAATGACATCTCTTAACACAACGGCAAAAGCTAAAGGACTGCCCCTTCTCACGACTCCTACTGAACCATCCTACTTCAGTTAGGGGCGGTTTTATAGCCGAATTTGGTTTTCATCATCTACTTAGCAAATGAAAATAACCTAATACTCATTAAAATTAAAGCTAGCCTCTGAAATGGACACTGTTTGAAGATCAGACCAATGTTTTTAGTTTCATAATCTCCTACAAATAATATTATATAGCTGTTTTTCAAAGCTGCATGTCGTGTCTTGTTTACATTCTCGAAAGAACCCATTCTTCCCTTGTCCCACAGAGGACTTTCCATTAGCCCCCTAAAATTAGCACAAATCCTAAACGAGACCTCCAGGATACAGTTAGGAAGTCTGCTTTTGGCTCCTCTTATATAGAAATAAGGGCGATTTGTGGGACAGAAACTGTGAGCCTTAGTCCAGCTGGAAGGCCTGACCTTGGCTTTCTGCTACTAACCCTTAGTGAACTGCACCAAAGAGCAGTCATTCATTGCCGCTGTGTAAATAAAGGAAGTTAGACATCTCGCAACACCAAGATGAAGGAAATAAGAACGCTGAGAAACATAATTATTTTAAGTCGAGTCGCTTGTAAATGACTGTAAATGTAAATCGAAGAAATATTTCTGCTTAATATTTAAATTTCACAGAGGTAAAAATTCAAAAGCTTATAACAAGTAGGAGAAGAAGAAGGGATGTACTAAATTGAACTGGTTTATCGTATAATTAAGCAAAACAACAAAATATTGTGAGAAAATATGTAAGTCTATTATGTGCAGTCATCAATTAACATTTTCAACGAAGCTTAATTTTAAGCCATCTTAAAGATGCTACAACTGCAAGTATGTGCCCAATTTAAGGGATACAGTTATTTGCATAAGTGCACATACATGCATAGAGACGTCTGTGTGCTTTCATCTAAGGTTAAGTAAAAAAAAAAAAAAAGCATAACGTTTGAGTTGTACTACATTTAATTCTGCCTTTAATTCACACGTTTATGAAAGTCCCGTGGTTTATTATTTGGGCTCCGTATCTGCTCAGCCACATCTCCTAATACAAATCCTGACAAGTTACTGTCAATCCTGGAAACATTTTTGTTGTTATGGGAACCAAAGCGTCACCGTGGACTATAAATATCCCTCCTTCCACTACAGGCCAGAATTGGGGTCGATAAGCTAGCGGTATGACTGAACTCGCGCCCCACAAAAAAAATAATTATCAGAAAACTTAAACTGAGTTGAAAATATTTGAAAAAGAATTTATAGTAACGCCCTGGCATGCGCTGTGAAATCTCGACTTCGCCAGCACTTGGCGGCCGCTGCCTGGCTCATGTCTCGCTGGCCCCTCAGGCTCTGCCTCTCCGTTCCTTCTCTCCGACCGCAGTCGTTTTTCAGAGTCCCTGAATTTTTCTCTCTTCATGTTGTCAAAAGTATTCACAATGACCAACAGTCTATAATGGTCGTTAATGTCTAAAATTCTAACTGGCAACAAGTGCCGCTGATAAACTCTGAAGAACCTGGGGACCAAAAATATTTAAATTTGAGGCTGTAGGTGTCACAGTTTTACTGAGTTAGAACTTCGGTTAAAAAAAAAAAAGAGTGTACTTGATCTAAGGACTCGGCCAAGTAATTATACTTGAAATGGAGATTCCCACGTATGAAGCAAAGGACCAGTTTTTTTCCAACAAAAATGAGTTTATCGACTAGGAAGTCAACTGTGAGACTGTCGACATTTGCTTATGACCCATCTTGTAAGCTACTCACTTCCCTCCGCACCCAACGTGTCTTCAGGCCTGGTTTCCTGCTGTCAGCAGGGGATGTCCATTCAGGAATGGAAACTAAACTCCTAATAAAAATATAATCAGGACGCTAAATGCAGAGGGTCCCCCTACAAATTAGATTATATGTAAAACATACTCTGTTCTATTACTCTGGTAAGAGTTAATTCCATTTTAAATGGCTTCAATTATTCTGCTATTTATTTTTCTAAGTTACCCAATAGTTTTTTCTCTCCCCTTAAAAACAAATAGGGACATAGAGTTGTTAAAACAAATTCTATCTGCAGACATTTCTATTGCGCCTAAGTACCATAAGGCAGTAATCCTAGACTGCTAAAATTTCTAAAAGGACAAAAAATATTAACTACTGATAGTGAATCTTTACTAGAGAAAAGGTAACTGCTAAGACACAGGATGCGTTGTCACTGGCTCTTACTAAGTTACTGATCCAGGAACGCAGCACAGTCTAGAGCTGGGCTGTCCAATGCAGTTGCTACTAGCTACATGTGACTACTTCACTTAAATTAATTAAAATTAAGTAAAATTTAAAATTTCATTCCTCGGCTACACTTGCCACAGCTTAAGCTCCCAACAGCCACACGTGGCTGGTGACCGGCGTCCTGGACAGCAGAGACCTGGAGCATTTCTGTCACCTCCGGGACCGTACAGCTGCTCTGGACTGGGCCTGCAGCCTAGTGTAGACTAGCACCCGAAGGAGCGCACCGTGCGCGTTTCAAACGGTTCTAAGTTATAAACAGAAACGAAAGCCTCATAAAACAGCTTTAAACAATAGTCTTCTATCACGTGCAATTCCCATAGCTGGTTATTAAAGTATTTTAAAAGGATTGCTTAAATGAAAGCACACAAAACAAATGAGCAGAAATGGGACTTGTTATAGAATGTAAAAGTCCTCAAGGAATAAATGGCTAAAGAATTTCGTTAAAAGTGCCAAAAGGGCATTAATTGGGTATTTCAAAAACTGTGAAACTACAACTTGATTAAATAAAGAAACCAAACTGCATAGTAAACACAAGAACTTTTAGGCTTGTGTACTATCAGTAAGGGTCAAGATCAGCTGTAAGTCAGCTGCGATGTACCTAGTTGCAGATGGCCTCAGAATTTCTCAGCAAAGGCACACGACTTCAACATGCTGACTTTCCCAGCTCTCTCAGATCCTAGCCACTTTCACAGCCTGGCAGGGTCAAGGAGGAGTTATCCAGTGAAAAGGTTCAGTCACAGTATGACAACTTTTTAAATGAAGTAATATCTACAGTGCTGATGTTAACTTTTAATATTTCTGAACATAATCGAATGATCATAAACATGGACATGCATTTTTTAGATTGAGCTGAAACTAGTGTTTAAAAAAATTAAATCAGAAAACTATTCTCCATTTCATGAAGATAAAAATGGGCCCTTCTAAAGTTTGAAATAAATACCAAAATCCTACCATAGGAATATACCACCAAACATTTGTATGTGTGGTCAGTAAAATGGTAAATTTATGTTATAAATTAAAAAGATCCAGACATTTGGGATACCCTATAATTGGTTAAGACAATCCAACAAATAACGTACTTTAATTGAAAATTAGATTCAATGACTTAATATGAAAATTTAGAAAGATGACAAACCTAACAAATTCAAAGGGAAGAAATTGAATTAATTCAGTTTCTCTGAAATCATACTTTGTCCACTGGGCCTATCCTGTAAAACCTTTTTGATTACGCTATAAAAACAATACCTTCTCCACATTAGAATTTTACAACCTAAGTCTGGGCTGAAAATCTCGATATTATGGAAAACTGGAGCATCATCAAGCACTATTAAAGATTTAACCAACATTACACTTTCTCTGGATATACGACTGGGAATGTGTATACTAGTTTCCTCATTAATAATGGATAAAAACGCAAATTCACTTAGAAACAAAAAGCCAAGTTGTGCAGCCCAATTAAAATAAAAGCAACATTTTTAAGTAGCTTTAATAACATCACTAAAGTACTGTTAACAGGTCCCTCCCCTCCCCAAGCAGCCCAGGAACTCACCATTTTTAAAATGGCACCATACAGCCGCAGGAGCACTTTCCGAGGCTCGTCACCAATGGTGGCCAGAGTGTCGGGTAAGGAGCACTGGAACAGCATGTTACTGAGGCCACCTCTGTGGGAGATAAGAGAACACAGGCGTGTGTATTTTGAAGGCAAGCTAAGTGACTGCTCTGGGATAGGTGCAGGGCGATGAGGAGGCAGGATGCTGCGAGAACTGTTCTAAGTGTTCGTTCTCTCGAGATGCTTGCCACGTGAACGACTAACCCCACGGTTTTCAGATCACTTTCCTGAGTCACATTAACAACCCGCAAATCCCCAGTCTGGCCTTCTAGATTAGCACTGGGGAAGCTGATTGTTTTCCTAATTGCATGGGAGCACCTGCACACGGCACTGGCCTCCAGGGAGTGACAAGGCGGCTGAAGAGAGCTCTCTCCAGCACTGGAATGGGGGAGTCCCGGATGCGGTCCTTCAACCCCACCTTCTCCTGTGGTTCCAAATGAGCACTTGAGCACTTTCCTCCTGAGACTTCACAGAACAGTGGTTTACTGTCCCCTTTCCCCTCCTCCTTGCTCTCTCTGCCTCTTTCTCTTTCTCTTCTTGCCCACCCCACCCTCCTCCCCTTAGCCATCACTTCTGGGAAGTAAAGAACTTGATTTAGCGCTGGCAAAAAAAAATTCCCGTAACCACCAGGTTAGAGTCTTGGGGCAACACTTAAACACCTCCTCCAGGACGTCCCACCTGAAGTGTAGTCCCGAGACCTACCCTTTCCATGGCCATGCTAGTAAAAATTTCTCAGCTAATTTTGACTGACAGCCTTTTCTAAAAACCTGCAACGTTAACTGGTTCTTGGAGCCTTCAGAGGATATGAGAGACCTCAATACCTCAAACCTTCCATTTTGACTACCAAAGACGAGAAACAAGTTCCAGGAGTCCTTCAAACTGGAAGTAACAGCCTTGGGGACAAATCATCTGCATGGGTTGGAAATAACTGAATACAGAGGAAAGGGTAGTTAAGGGAGGGATTGGCATTAAATGACGGAATACAAAATTCTGTACAATCACGAAGTCACTCACCTGTAGTGACCTAAGCCCCTAAATCCTATCTAGTTGATGAAACTTGAGGAACAATACACAAGCAAAGCACTCTGGGAAGCTAGGGTAACACAAAACTGAGGTATGCTCTGGTCCCTGCCCTCGAGAAACTTCTGCTCTGATGGGGAAAGCAGACATAAAACTGTAAGGTAGGGTTCAAAATCCCGGACAGTGCCCGCACCCATATACTTCAGCCAGTCTTGGGTCTATATCTGCTTTTCAGTATCACATGGCAGTATATGCCCAACTTTGGGAGAAAAAGTTACCAGCAAATCGGACCACGGCTTTCTAGAATGACATGTTCCAGTCACAGGAGCCATGAGCCTCTTTTCCCTGTTCCATGCATGAACAGACCAGTCTAGTCGAGCTATGCTCCCAAAAGTGAGGCTAAAATACAAAGTTAATTTACATCATCATGTGTAAAATTATAAAGGGACCGTAAAAGTATACACTGACAAGCACCGACAAAAAATACAAAGCAAGAGAAAGTTTAATTTGTGGGGAGGAAAGATAAGAGGGGACGGTTCTCATCTGGAGGTTGTTAGTGTCGCTGTGTTAACGTCGGCGACCGGCTCTGACAGCCTCGCTTCCCAGGCAGCCGGGCGTTCTCCTGCCGGGTTTATTCAAGGGGCGAAGTGTCGGCATCAAGACGACACCCACCAGCTGCCTTCACCCTACGCGTGCCCACGTGAGCCAGCGCCGTGAATAAAATGGAAAAGGCCGTGTTCGTGTGACTTCTGGGAAATCACCCCTCTTCTCTGTCCTCCATCCTGCTGTCCGGAAATGAGACAATGGTGTTGTTTGCTAAGCTATTGTCTCCGAGCTCCAAACCCACAGCTGTTTTCTGTTGTGACTGCAGGGTCCCCCAGTTACGTCTCCCTCTGCCCGGCTGCTCCTGCCCGGGTGGGTCCCGCCAGTGGGCCCTGGAGGGGTCGGGAAGGCACAGATGGGGCAGGTGTGCTTGCTCTCTGCTCCTGTTCAAGCCGCAGGAGCAACGTGTCAGCCCAGCGCGGCAGCGGCTACCGCCTCCACTTCTTCTGGCGACCCCAGAGCCAGCCTCGGGGCACCCACAGGGACACTCCTCAAGTTCTCAGATGTCAGCAACAGCCAAGCAATGCCCTTTCCTCAGAGGCCCTGTGGGGCCCTCCTCGGAGTGTCTAAGTTCCGCTCGCCCGAAGGCTTCCCTTTGACCCCGGCCCCAGGCATGGGGCTGCTTCCTGCAGTTGTCATTTTAATCACTTCTGTGTTCCCCAACCCGTCCCTCCACTCCCCGATACGGAAGTACCTAGCGCTGCGCCTTCTCTCGCCAGGGTCCTGACTGGCACACGTGGCCAGAGCTTTAGAAGCGTCTTAGATCACGAGAGTAAGGGCCGCAGCCTCGGCACGGCACAGCGGTCAGCTGGAAGAAGCCTGCGCCCCATCAGGCCCATGGAGCTGCCACGCTGGCCTGGCCTGGTGACTTCTGGACCTCTGACACAGAGGAAATGCACTTCTGTGTTATCTGAGCCGCTGTAACTCTGGAGTTTTCTGTTGTAAGCAGCTACACCTAGTGCTGACACAGCTACACTCACCTGCGTTCTCTCAACCTGCGAACTTCTCCTCTACCTAAGCGCTACCTACTGCTCCGAGTCCAACCTCCACGAGACGCTTTCGCCGTCTCCCCGACTCTCTTTGAAGGCCAAGGTAACGTCCAACTTCAGTTCTCAAGGCCCAACGGTCCCAGATCCACACCCGTGGATGCTCAATAAAGATTTTCCGAAAATGACAATAACCAGCAGCGCTCCTGTCACACTGAGTCTCCCCTGTCCAGACTCCTCCCGGGGACGTCTGCATTCTCTAACAGGCCTGGTGGGTTAGTCTTGGCTCCCTAATGAGACTCTAAGCTCCCTGATGGGCAGTCCCATCTTCCTGGGGAAGGCATCGTGCTAAGAGCAAGGCCACAGGCCTCAGAGCCAGGGATTCCAACCCCAGTCCTGCCATGTAGTAGCTGTGTAATCTTCGGCACATCGCGAAACTTCTCTGACCCTCAAATGCGCTCCTCCATAAAGGGCCGGACTTCATCAGTCACTGTCAGCGCTCAGAGCCACGAAGCCCCTGTGCTCAGTGTTAGACGGGGACAAACTCCCCTCGCCCTCCCATGGACCCACAGGTGGATGCTGGTATTGCCTCCAAACTGAGGCGCTTGGCAAGGAAGTGTCTGGGCCAGGATTCACACGCAGGCGCATGGCTCCACGGTCCTCGCTTTTCACTCAGGCGCCATGGGACACAGAGACCGCAGGAGAGCACCACGTGTCACGCTCGACACGTAGCAGGTGCCGTGGGCGCCGCACACTGGAGCGCGAGCGCCTTCCGTCAGGACTAGCACAAACTTGCAAACGACAAACATCTTTGTTTCCTATGGCTGCTGCAACAGACGAAGAACTTATGGCTTAAAACAACACACATTTGCTGCCTTAGACTTCTGGAGTTCAAATGCCTGAAAACAGGTCTTAACTGGGGCTAAAATCAAGGTGTTGGCAAGCAACACATCAAAGGATACACCACGTTCCAGGAAACACATACGGAAAACTAAAAACAGACTCTGATGGAGCACGTGGGTTTCAAAGGACGGGGAATGAGTGAGTGTTTAATGGGCACAGAGGTTCAGTTGGGAAGATGGGAACATTCTTGATGGTGCTGATGGTGGCAAAACGTGATTATACTTAATGCCACTGAACTGTACACTTACGAATGGTTAAAATGTAAGTTTTATGCTGTGTATATTTTACCAAAATTAAGAAAAAATGAATGACAAATTGACCCATGCCATCACATGGATGATCCTTAAAAACATTATACTAAGTGAAAGAAGCCAATCACAAAAGACCAAATATTATACGATTCCATTCATAAGAAATGCCCAGAACAAGGAGTGTACAGAGACAGAAATCAGGGCGAGGGCAGTTAGGAGGCTAACGGGGCCAAGGTTTCCTTCTGGAATGATGAAAATGTTCTTAGGCTGCCTGTGGCGATGGCTGCACACCCCTGTGGATATACTAAAAACCATTGAATCATACACTGTGAGAGAGTAAATTGTGGTAGGTGAACTATATATATCTCAATAAAGCTGTTTAAAAAAAAGAAAAAAATGACTTTTTTTCCTATATAAGGATCTTTTCTTAATTAAAAAACCTGAATGTGTTTCCATGGAAATAATGTTTCCCAAATGTACACCAAAGTCCTATTTAAGAAGTTTTTCAATAGCTTAAAGAGAAAGCAATCGTGAATATGTGGGAACCCCCACAGTGTCAGGGCCTGTTCTCCCTGCTGTCTCCCCAGTTCAGGAAGAACAGAAAGACATGGAAACCCAAGGTTCCGGTTTTCCCAAAGCAAGCTACAAAGCAGATGGCAGGTGTGGAGACGGGGATCCAAGGAGCCTTGACCTTTCTTCTCAACTAGAGCGCCTGTGTGTTTGCTTATCAGAGTCGCCCGGCCATGTCCAGTCACAGCCAACAAGGGCTTCTGGCTCCCAAGCAACAGGACGGGCATTAGTTAAAAAGCCCTAGTTCTCCTTCCTGTCACATACTCTTGAAAGCTCAGTCAACGGGAGAGCAAACAGATGAACCACTGTTCTAAGTTGTGTAACGCCATTCAGGGTACGCCGGTCCTCCTGGAGGAGGACGCCAAGCTCGGCCAGAAACAGGCCCGCGGCCTGCAGATCCTTCATCTCCTGTGTTATCTGTTACCGAGAGGCTTTAGCAGGAGGAAGTAAACCAGTGATTACTTTTTTAGTGACAATCCAAATAAATGAAGGTCACCGTCATGGATGACCTAAACTCTGAGAAACCACCTCGAAAAAAAGCAAGTTACCAATGAGCCAAACAATACAAACAGAAACAAGAAGCTATGTCGGGAAGCTATGCCACAGAAATGATAGCAAAAATCCAAGAGCCCAATTTACAGTGTAATTTGTAAGGAATATCGTCCCAAGTAAACCCCAGGAACTGTCAAGGATTTGAAAAAAATTTGAAACTACAAACTTCATCATCTGGCAGAACAGATATATAATAAACATGCAAGTCATAATTAAATTTCGGAGGCATGAGATACTTTCATAAGCAAAATACCAAATAAAATGAAAATAACAAGTTCGTTTTACATTCAACACAGGGCAGCAGCCCACGGCAGATGGGACGTGGTGCGGAGCCTGACGCGTGCCCTTCTGCCCTGGCCAAGGGTGCGTCACTAATCCCACCCAGCTTCCTTTATAGATCGTTGACCAGCTATGAAAATAGTCATTTCAATTTCTTGATATACAGCTAATCAAGAATTAGCTTACATCTAGGAATAACTGGGAAAAAAAAAAAAGAATAACTGATTCATGAAATGATGGCACACACAAAATATAAAGGAGATCTGAAAACACACGCAAAATCACAACAAAGAACAAACTTCGAACTGAAGAACCAGACACTAAGTTTACACGCTAAAGAAAATGAGCAACACAGCAGTCCCTCGGTGGCACAGTGCTGCTTTGGCCATAGTCAAAGTCTACCTATACACCGCAAGTAACAAGGTACTGAGGTGACCTACCTGGGTATGTTTTTAAAAACTCAACTAAGTTTTATCAGTTTTACTGAAGCAACTAAAGCACGCTGCTTCTAACACATATTAATTTGTTTGATTTTTGGATTTTAGAATCCATGTTCCAAAAAATCGTATCACGTGGATCTGAAAGACACCCATAATAAAAAAGATAATTAGTTACCTGAATTTTATCATTCAAACCACCACTTTGAACACTGTGGTATGTTTTTTTTTTCCTGTCATTTTCCTAAGCTCCTGTTTCCTACTTTTTTCCTTTCTATCAAAACTGGGATCAAATGCATATGTTGCTCTGTAATGTTCCTTTTCCATGATTTTTAATCACATACAAAATTTCATCTTAAAAACAGAGCATAATTTAACCAACTGTCTACTGCTGGAGATACTGTTTCTCTACTATTTGTGAACCTGTATGTAAATTTTTACGCACAATCTGATGAGATCCTTTAGTTAGAATTGGGTCTTCTGGGTCAAAGGGCAGGGGAAAGTAGTAAAACGCCACAACCATGACTTCAGGCATTAATTTCCTGCCCAAATACTGTCCAAACAGCCTACAGAATCCTAAGCATCTTTATTCACAATCCATACATGGTTAAAGGGCAAAGACAGCTCTCAAACGCAGTCCCTGAAAAGGCCAGAGACACCTGTGGGACCCTTAGCTTTCTTCACGTGACCCTGCTCTCAAGCCATATGAACATCACTCGGCCCTGGGACAGAACGCATGTTTCTGCGTAAACTTCTAACCCAGTGGAGCATCTGACTAGATTTGAGGGTAGCTATGTCACCTTTTTATTACCTACCTAAAGCCCACAGCCACTTGGAAGTCCTGCCAGAAGTCATATTCTTAGGCTGCTTCTGAACATACCTCACAAACAATGGGTCCTGTTGTAGAGAACTGCTTAGCACAAAAATAGAGACAGGTGAATGTAATCTACAGTTAAAATCCAAGTGCATATCTGAGTGAATATCTGAAATAACTATCATACTGTGTTAGAACTGAGTTGTAAGAAAAGACCCTGAGATCAGACGGGAGTTACGACATAGTCACACTTTAACTTCCTGTAAGCGACTCGCCCTCTGTGGGCCCCTAGGCTGACTGTCCCAACTTACTGAGATGAGTGTGATCAATACAGTATCTGGCAACAGTAGGCACTCAATAGACGGGATCTTTTATTATAACGATTAACTTAAGAAAGCAGAAGTTCTAGTATTTAAACTGTCCTGAAAAGATCAAAATGATATTAAATTAAAACATAGCACTATGTAGCTATTTAAGAGAATGAGGCAGTCGACAAATACCAATATAAAACAATTACTAAGTTTTATATTGCTTTTAGTACCAAAAAAGTGGTCTATTGTAAGTATGAGGGAGGGAGGGGAAGCTACATATCCTTGGGCCCTTGCACAGTGCCTGGCACACAGTGGTTCTCAATATTTGTTGAAGGAATGAATATACCTGTATATACTAGTACATGCATAGCATCTCTCTGGAAAAACATGGAAGAACACAGAAACAGTGCCTGCCTCTAGGAAGGGGTACTGGGTGGTCAGAGGTGGGAGAGTGATTTATTTTACAGCACACTCTTTAGTAACGTTTGAATTTTTAAACCAGTTTGCAGATTACCTATTAAAATTATTCTTGAAATAATCTTGTTTTTTCTTATTTTTACTTACTCTTAAAAGAATGAAAAATTTCAGTAAATTGGCCTCCAGTTAATCAAACCGTAACTGCAAATTTCCTTCCTCTAGTTGCGTAACAGATAATATTCTGGGTACTTTTCGGGACTTTTACACCTAGGTCTCCTTCCTCAGCCCTGAATTTCCTGATCTAGCCCTTTAAAAGTGAAAATATTTTTCACTCATACCAGTTTATAATAATAGCAAATTTGCTCCTTGGTGACTTTTCCATCCTTCAACTTTAGAGAAAGTTCTAGATTTGGCCAACTTGATTTTTCCCTCCTCCCACTTGTCTCTCTCCATATGTTAGCCCCATTGTTCCAGGGCCTGCAGCACCACCCTTTCCAACAGAAGTCATCTATCTTAGTAAAGCATCTGGGGGAAATCTCACGTTACCTACACCCAGGGCAAACCCACAAAACCCCCGAATTAGGCAAGGTTCAAAATGAATCAAGTTCCTCTTAATTTGCTACTAGGTCACTACCAAACAGGTTACTCTAACATTGAGCATAAAGTACTACTAACTTCCAGACTTAATAGCAGTCTGGAGATTTTTCAAGGAGGGAGAAGGAAAACAGACATTTTCCCACGGTGAGGAGATACCCTTGACTTCAAAGGCCCATCAACTCGCCAGAGACGCAACTGCACTTCCCCTGGGAGGCCAGAGGTGGCGGTAGTGCACCCCACTGAAACACAGATAACAAACCCAACTGCATTGTGAGGCGACGAAGGGAGGTGACTACAGCCACAGGGGCTGTGAAAACTAGACTGCCACCTCCCCACTTTCCAGTCTTCAGGACAGGACACCACAGCACGGCCCTGAAACTCAGCACTCCCTCTCCAGCCATAATGCCACTGGGACCAGAAGCCATCCTAGTGCCACAGCACACGCAGAAGAAACAAAGTCCACTTCCAAATCCTCCAGACTACTTACCCACCTTAACCACTACACTGATCACCAACATCAGGGTCGACTAGGAAAACTCTGCAACTCTGGTTGCTCTGAAAAGTTCACATAGATTATAAATATAACACATGTGCAAAAGAAAGTCAAATCTGAGTCGAAGATGTCATCAAAACATTCTCGGCCGCAAGAAAAAGTGGAATAGTCTAGCAGGTGTGATTTATTCCAGCTGTATCATGTGATCCACGTTAATGATCAGCATCAGGAAGCTGGCATACACACACAGGTCCTAGACACTTGTGAATGTCACATCCGAGGCTTCAGGTACTCAGTGATAGGAAGTAGTTGGTAATTTTGCTGAAGAACAAATTTTAACTACAAGTTACAAGATGAATGCATAGCAGAGACCCTCTGAGCTAGTTAATGTGTTTACGTCGAAGAGGGCTTTGACGTTTCCAACTATTTATCCCACAGAAAATTTTTAAAGTTTTGGAGTAAAATCACTTTACTAGGTAGTCATTTACTGTATAATACAGTTTTAATTTTATCAACAGATATTTAAATAGCTTTCCAAATGGCTTGCACCCTTCATTTGTAGACTTAGCAGGACTTAAAGAAGTTACTTAATTTGTCTTATTCTATAGCATTTGAAGTAAGAAAAATCCACGTGATAGTGATACAACTTAGTGGAGAGTCCAAGGTCTTGAAACAAGACATTTCTAAAGTCAAACATCTATTTTCTTCCAATTTTTAAAGTGTGGTAAAATACGCATAATATGCAATTTACCATCGTAACTATTTAAGTGTCTAGTTCGGCAGCATTAATCATATTCACATTGCTATGGAACTATCGCCGCCATCCATCTCCATAACATTTTTATCTTGCAAAAGTGAAACTCTGTCCCCAATAAACACTAACTCTCCATCCTCCCCTCCCCCAGCCCTTGGAAACCACCAGTCTACTTTGTCTCTATGAATCTGACAACTCTAGGGACCTTACAAAAGTCAATACAATATTTAACCTTTTGTGACTGACTTGTTTCACTTACTATAATTTCCTCAAGGTTTATCCATATTGTACTATGTGTCAGAATCCCCTTTTTTAAGGCTAATATTCCAATTGCATGCAAATACCACATTTTCTTACTCATTCGTCCATCAAAAACATCTATATATTTTTAATCAGTTGGAAAAGAATTCATACCTAGGTAAGTCAGCTCAATGCTCAGGCAATGACACATCCAAGACACTGCCTGCTCCAGAGAAACCTTGAATACAAACATTTTCATCTGCTAAATAAAGATGAGAAGTTACATGGTCTGCACATAACCAATTACATTTTGCTGAAAAGCAGAAAAGCCACTGAAAGCTCTAGAAAATATCCACAAATAACATAGCATCAAGTCCAGCACACACAGGACTAAGTCTCCCTAAGGCTTAGGGACTGGACATAGGAGTTTCAAGAGCATCATATAAAAGTCAAAATGAAAAAAAAAAAGTCAAAATGAGTAGAGGGGGAAAAAACACATAATTCACAACATAACCAGTATCTCAGCAGAAAAATAATCCTTAAGTCCAAAGGACTGGATATAGGATCAAGAGAAGACAGCATAATATCAAAACAGCTACTGAATTTAGAGCACTTGAAACAATCATAGCTCAGGTGAAAAAAAAAAAAAACTTCCGTAATACTTCTGATTATGCTGATTATGTTGTAATCAGGATAGGTAGGCAGGTGCCTTAACCTCAGGCCTGGAGGCAGAGGTAAAAGAACAGGCCTTTGCTGGCTTCCCAGACAGTAGCATGGCCTTGGGCAAGTCAATGCCTCCAAGCTTATTTCCTCTCCATGATATAACACATCTAATAGGGGCTTATGTGAAGATTCCGTGAGATGACATCAGCTGCTCACCATAAGCAGCAATCACAAAGCAAAGGTTAATCTTCACGAGTATGCCAGGTGGATGAAAGAACAAAGGTCAGTCTTCAGTCCCCTGCTCGTTGCTCCGCCTCAGCGCTGTTGACATTTGGAGCCTGAGAAATCTTTGTTGGGGGAAGAGGAGGGGCTGTCCTGTGCATGAAGGATGTTTAGCAGTATTCCTGCCCTCTACACACTAGATACCAAATGGTGCCATCAAATCATGACAACCAAAAATGTGTCCAGAATTACCAAACGTCCCTCAAACAGTGTTCCTAAAATACCCACTTTAAGCCACTATCCTGAGCATCCTCGGAACATGCTTCTGCCTACTCTTCCCACCTGAAAGGTCCTTTCACCTATGAGCTCAGGGGTGCTCCCAATTTCTCCAAAGTGCTCCATCACCCTTCTAGCTCATGCTGACTTCCCAGGACTTACTGTTTTATTATTTCATCATCAGCCCCTGGGCTACTACGATACTCAACAAGAGGAATACCAGGCACAGGAAGACCTATAAATAGTTAAGAAAGGCACGGGTGATTACGATCTCATTGTGGAGGCAAACAGACTAGTGGAAAGTGAAAGACAAGGGCTGCCTGAGGGGCGGTGTACGGGTCCCTGCCAGCTGACAGAGGATGGGGAGGCTGTGGAGGAGGCCAGGCTGGCAGCCAGAGAGCCACTGGGTGGGTGGGGGGACACCAGGAAGGAGAACATGGGCATCAGTGTCAGAGTGGACAAACCAAGAGACTAGACTGAAAACAAGACAACAACAACAACAAAAAACCTCCTGGAACTAACGAGCAATTATAGCAAGATTAGAGAACACAAGGTTAATATATAAAAGTCAATCGTTTTCCCATATACCAGCAATGAAGTAGAAATTGAAATGAAAAACACATTACTGTTTACAATAGCAACAAAAAAGTAAAACACTTAGGTATAAATCTAACAAAATATGTACAAGAGCTACATGAGGAAAACTATAAAACTAACGAAAGATATCAAAGAACTAAACAAATATAGAGATATTCCATTGTGATGGACAGGAAGACGATACTGTCAAGATGTTCGTTCTTTCCCACTTGACCTATAGAATCAAGGCAGTCCCAATCGAAACCCCAGCAAGTTATTTCCTGGGTGCTGACAAACTTATTCTAAAGCTGACAAGAGAGAGGCAAAAGACCCAGAATAGCCCACTCATATTGAAGGAGAACAAAGGCCAAAGACTGACACTACCAGACTTCAACACTTACTATAAAGTTACAGTAATCAGGACAGTGTGTTATTGGCAGAAGAACAGACAAATAGATCAATGAAACAGAATGCAGAGCCCAGAAATAGACTCACACAAATATAGTCAACTGATCTTGGCGAAGAGCCAAGGCAAATCGATGGAGAAAGGATAGGCAGTCTTTTCAACAAATTATATTGAATATTCATGTATACAAAAAATGAAATCTAGACACAGGCCTTAACACCCTTTACAAAGATTAACTCAAAATGGACCACAGACAAACTACTAAAACTAGAAGATAACACAGGAAATAATGAAGATGACCTTGGGTATGGATATAACATTTTTAGATAAAATGCCAAAAACACAATCCATGAAAGAAATAATTGATAAGCTGGATTTCATTAAAATTTAAAACTTCTATTATGCAAAAGACACTCTGAAGAGAATAAGACAAGCCACAAACTGTAAGAAAACATTTGCTAAAGGCACACCTAATAAAGGACATTTATCCAAAGTATACAAAGAACTCTTCAAACAAGAAAATTAACAATCTGATTAAAAAACGGGCAAAAGATCTAAACGCACACCTTACCAAAAAAAGTATGCACAGATGGCAAGTAAGCACATTTACAGATGTTCAACATCATGTGGGAATTGCAAATTAAAACAAGACACCTAACACAAAGCCAAAACCTACAACAGTGACGACAGCAAACGTTGGCAAGGATGTGGAGCAACAGGAACTCTCACAGTACAGTGGGAACGCAAAAACGGTGCAGCCACATTGGAAGACAGTTTGGCAGTTTCCAACAAAACAAGCTCTTACCACATGAGTCAGCAATCACATAACTCTTTCATATTTACTCAAAGGAGATGAAAATTTATGTCCACACAAAAAGCTGCACATGGATGTTTACAGCAGCTTTATTCATAATCACCAAAACTTGGAAGCAGCTAAGTCCTTCAGTATGTGAATGAAAAAATAAACTAGTCCATTCTAGTATTGTTCCCATATACCCCATCCACTTACCTGCAACCTCTCTCTAACCAGATGGGTCATTTGTTACAATCGTTGAACCTGCACTGACACACCATTGTCACCCAAAGTCCACAGTTTGAGGGTTCACTGTTGGTGTTGTACATTCTATGGGCTTGGATAGATGTATAATGACATACAGCCACCACTGTAGTGTCATAAAGAATAACTTCACTGCCCTAAAAATCCTGTCCTCTGCCTATTTACCCCGCCCTCTCCCCACGCCCTGATCCTTTCTTTTAACTGTCTCTATAGTTTTCCCTTTTCTAGAATGTCATACAGGTTGGAATCATAGATTGGTTTCTTTCACTTAATATTCATTTAAGTTTCCTTCATGTCTTTTCGTGGCTTGATGGCATATGTCATTTAATCATATCCCAGGCAGAGCACTAGAGCCAGAAGGAAGCAGGTACCAGAGATCTGGGAGTTGAAGCTCCAACACTGGTACATGGCCTCTGACCTCTGGCAAGTCACTGCGCTTTTAGGTTTTTAATTTTACAGACATAACCTAGGATAATCTCTATCACTCCTCTTGCTGAGAATTTTCAGGCCTAACTAAATGTGAATTAAAGTTTTGAAGAGAGTTTTATTTTTAAAAAAGTTTTATTAGGCAATTCATGGATTATCTAAACACCTTTGGTTTTTTCTCTGCCGTCCTACCACCTGCCTGTTGACTCTTGCTGCTCACAAGTGTATCTGTAAGAGGGGCCAGAGGCACAAAAAGGAAGTGAAGCTCAGTTAATTTTGCTGCATTTGCGGCTCTGGTGAAAGACTGGGCACAGAAAAGGAATCAAATGACTAAAATTGGATTTGGGGATTATCGGTGGCAGCCAGCCAGCCAGTTTCTAGATACTGTACTCAACCTGGTCAGCCATTTAAAAAAAATTAGCAGAAAAAGACAACACATTTTTAAAGGTCTAATCAGAAGGACCCACGCTAAATGTTAAGTGGTTATCTCACTAGGGCAGAGTGGCAACAAAAATCCAGATGGTCTTTGTTTTCCAGTTAAGCGTGAATATGTATACACATTTGTTTTTGTAACTGAAATTCGTGACTAAAATTTTTTAAGCTTAAGGGAAAGAAATTTTTTACTTTACTGTTGGTTATTTCTGGAGCCACACCTAACTGGCTGTAACACACCTACCTACATGTCTGAACAGTGTTAGTAAGGAATGAGCAAACGCTACCCTTTCGTCACTAACAAATGACTCGAAGAAGAAAAAATCAAATTATGGACTCGAGGAACTAGAAGTAAAAGTTACTAAGTGATTTTCTTTTTTTAAGCCAGCCATAACGTCCCTCCTTCATTTAAGGCCCTAAACCGCAAAGGGACTTTCTAGACGTATTTTAAGCTTCTGTACAAAATGTACTTTGTGATCCAACGGTATTGTTCTTAGAAGAGACCTGTTTTCCCATAAAACCGAGCTTTCATTTTTTTTCCTTCAAAAGCCTGCCTCTTGGAAGGTCTTGGGCGGTCACGGGGCCCGTTTCGCGGGATTTGGCTTGGGTTCCACAGGAGTTCGGGAAAGGGGGCTTTTGAACGCGGAAGCACCCCGCCCCCCCGGCCAGCGTCACCTGACCGGCTAGCGGCTGGCCGCGTCCACCCCGCCCGCCCGCTCGCCTGCCCCGCCACGGACCTGATGACACTGATATGAAACTGGTCCTCGCGAAGGCCCCGCCAGGCGCCGGGCAGGAACTCCTTGCACCACAGATAGGCCCTGCGCCGCGTGCGGGGCTCGGGCTGCTCGTCGGCCGGCGGCGGCGGCGGCGGCGGGGGCAGCGGCAGCGGCGGCGGCGGCGGCGGCAGCGCGAGTGGGGGCTGCCGGCCTCCCAGCTGCTTGGTCTCGAGGTCGCTGGCGGCGTCGCGCTGCTGCCCCACGCCGGGCGCCGGGGTCGCGCTGCTGCTGCCGCAGCTCAGCAGCAGCCCGAGCGGCGAAGGCTCCGTCTCGCCCCCGTTGCAGAACTTGGTCTTCATGCCCGGGCAGGCGGCCGAGGAAGCGCGGGCGGCCGCAGCGCGAGAGGGCGAAGCTCAGGATCCGGCCAGGCGCCCCCTTCGTGGAAGCCGGGCGCGGAGGCCGCTCGCTGACTGGCCGGCCCGGCGCGGCGGCGGCGGGCGCGGCGGTTGGGGGCGCGCCGAGAGGGCACGGGGCGGCGGCGGCGGCGGCGGCGGCGCGGACACAGGCGTGCGGATGGCGACGGCGCTCGGCTGGCCGGGCGCGCCGCGGTGCTCGCTCCTTTACCCCCGCCGCACGAGGAGCACCACCCACGTCACAGCCCGCCCCCTCGCACGCCGCGGATTGGCCGCCGCGCGCCGGCTGGGCGCGTCACAACCGCCGCCTCGCCACGCCGCCTCCCCATTGGCTGCGGCGCCGCCCCTCCCCGGGCTCTGCGGCCTCGCGGGGCGGGGCGGGAGTGGGGGCGGGGCCCGAGCGGGGGGCGGGACGTCGACCGGCTCCGGGGGTCGTGAGGTTGGAGAGAAGCGAGCGAGGCACCGGGGCGACCCGAGATAGGGTTTGGGCGGCGGGGGCGACAAGGGCGGTCCCTGAGCCTCTGGGGACCGGGGTTTTCGCTTTGGGGGTCGACACCTTCCTTGGACCCCTTGTACCCTTACAATGTCAGACGCAAAGGCCTGGCAGGCAGGAAGCCGGTTCCTAGAAGCTGGCATCTCTTTCCCCATGACCTTGGGGCGAGGTATCTCCATCTGCAGCGCCGTGGGTGGGTTTTTTTTTTAACGTTTCCCAGCGCAGGTTCAGCTCCGTGCGAGGCGCGGCCACGCCCCATCCCAGCCGGAGGGATGATTGATTGCCCGCGCGTCAGAACCCAAGGCGCGAAAGGGAGGAGGGGCCTGGTACCAGGCCGCACACCCGGCCCAGCCCTCTCAGGCCTCCAGCAGCCTCAGTTTCCCTGTCCGTGGTGCTGAGGACTCCGGAGCTTAGATGCTCGCGGCGGGCGGGCGGGCATCCTGCAGCGGAGTCGCCTCAGCCACCAGGAATACTGGCCAAAGGTGAGTGCCACGGGGCTGCTGGCTTTGTGGACTCCGCCCCGCCCGCCCCCGCACAGGAGGCAGCCCCGTGACTGTGACTAACCCACCTTTGCCTGCGGAGGGGAATGAGGGCCCCTGCTCCCATTTGCCTGCTACACATTGCCCCGTGTCCCTCACGCCTCTTTGACCCCACCGCCCCAATCCTTTCTGGAAGTAAGAGGGGTACAGATAAATATAAAAATTATAGATTCTATTTTACGGGACACGAGCTGAGAGATTTCCCTGGCTGCTTAGGAAATCCAGCTCCTGACGCACAGGAAATAACTTCTGTGGGGAGATTTCACAGCCTGCAGGAAGCAAAAATCTCTTTTTAGATATTGTGTACTTGGCTGAACTTGCTCCAAGAAAAATGGCCTCATTAAACCAAAGGATTATAATGAAAAGAGGCTTTTGACATTGCACTGGAGGGAGCTGGGAGCGGCCCAGGCGGTTAGGAGGGAGGTGAGGTGGGAGTCCTATTGGATATTTGAAAAGCTGAGAAATCAAGGTCTCCAGTCAGGCTATTTAGATAAGGTTACCAAGGACTTTGTCTAAAAATACCAGCCTGCAGAGAGGTGGGGCCTGTCCACTGCCTGTCCAGATGTCAGGCCCTTTGTCCCACTGTCTCCTGGCACCAGCCTGGTAATCTCAGGAATGCCAGAAACCTGGCCAGGAGGAAGAAGCACTAGAAATGTTGGGCCTCTAGCATGTGAAATAACTTTTTCTGGCCTCTGCTGGTTTGGGCTATTAGAGCCCACAGGCACCTTTATGACTGCAGTTCCTTTTCGGAGTGAAAGGTTACCTCGTAAAAGATGCTGGAAAAGTTTTATGTTATTGCTTCCTATTGCTTCCGTGCGAGACTGAGTACAGCATAGGCTGAGTGCCTTGGTTGAAGTCCCTTCGCTCAGAGAGGGGCGAGGCAGGTGTCCTGGTTCCATTGTGTGGAGAGTATACAAAACTTCCCTCCCCTACAGGAAAACTGAAGTCTTGACTGTGGCTCTCACTGGCCAACCCGTAGTGCTGAGGCAAAACCACCCAGGCAGAGGCTGATGCAGCTTGGTATATAGTGATGCTAAAATAATAGTTTTACAAAGAAAAAAAAAAAAGACAATTCTGCCCATAGAAGTATAGGAGCTTCCGCAGGGGGGTTTGAGCAGGGCTTTGAAAGATGAAGAAGGTGCTTCCCAGGCTGTCAAGAGCCTCCTGCTGTTTACCTCTGCATGGAGCATAATAGCACCAACTTTCCAGAGTCATCATTCATGCAGTAGGTGCTCAGGAAAAGTGTCAGACATATACTATTTCTCCAAAAGGAGACTCCCAGAGCAATGATTATGCTTAGGACCCTTAAGGTAGCAACCCCATTCCCAAGACTGTCTCCCAAGAAAAGACGTCATCGAACAAAGCAAAAAACCCATACAGAAAACTGTTCATTCTGCATTATCTCTAGTTATAGAAAGCTGGAAAGAACCTAAATGTTTGTCCAGCGCCTTGACCTTGGTTATAGAGGATTTGGGGGGTACGTGTTGGTGTATCAGACAGGAGTTAAAGGTGGCTAGGTTGAAGTTGGTAGGAAGGATTCATTTTCCACACATTTCTCGAGTGCTGGCCATAGGGCTTGACAGTATTCTGTCGATGAAAGGACATCCAAACCTATAGATAACTTTTATAAGAATTTATTTGAGCCAAATTTTTGAGGTCATGCCCAGAAGCAAGATCTTAGGAGACCAAGACAATGTTCCAGAGAGAGGCAATTTTGCAGCTCATTTTGTGTATTTAGAATCAAAACGTAAGGTGGGTTGCGGGAAATCCATCGGTGGCAGATTAAGGAGGCAGGAGAAAGCAAAGTTGGGAAATCTCTGGGATTGGATAAAAAGCAGACAGACCCTTCTACATGAGCAAGTACGTAAAAGTTAACGTTTAACGTAGCAATGAGGATTTCTGTGGTCTTGTGCTCTGGTGCCAGCAGCTGTGCCTTCAGGGGTCTGAAAAAGAAAATCACTCTGACGGTTCAAAGGTGGCTTATCCTAGATGCCGAGAGCAATGGACAGGGCCCACTTGAGGTAAAGACTGACCTTTGCTAAGGAAGCTGTAGACATGGACGTGCCTGCCCAGTTAGGAATTTGTGATCAGACCATGGATGTGTTTACTTATGGTCCTTGAACTTGCCAGACTGAGCTTGTTGGGTCTATTCTGTGGCTTTCCCCGCCCCTTTCATTCATAACTGGATAGTGAGGAAAACAGCCATGCCTGGCTCCTGCCACAATCTAGAATAGCAATACTGCCCCCCCTCCTCCCCTCACCCCGTTTGTGTACTGCACATTGTCTGTCTCCCCGCCAGACTGGAACCCCTAGGGGAGTGGGGACCTTGAACATCCTGTTCTCTACCACAGTGCCCAGCAGGCCCCGATGTTTGTAGACGCTCAGAAATATTTGCCGAAAGGATGACTTTGGGCTGAGCCTCAGTTTCCTCAGCTGTAAAATGGGGATTATAAGCCCCAGGGCACAGGGTTGTGGTGAGGGGTGACTGAGAGGATGTGTGCAAAGCACACAGTGAGCGGGAAGCTCCCCGTATTGTCGTTACATGAGTGCGCTGCGGGGCACAGCCTCTCTGCCAGCGGCTGCCATTCAGTGAGGAATAATGCACATGCGTGTAGCAACTCAGCCTAGGAAGACAATGTCATGTAAGAAAATAATTCAAACTGGAATGTATGTTATGGTTGCCAGAATGTTGACATTTAGGCACACATAGAAAAAGCTTGGAGAGAAATGTGCTATGGTGAGTCCTGTAATTGGTTACGGTGTTCCATACAAAATCTTGTCTTCCGGGACATAAGAGAAAAATTTCCAAAAACTGTTTGATTGATGCTGAATTTTGAGAGCAGGCACAGAGGGCGTGGGTGATGAGCCTTAGGCATGGTGGGGGTGGGCGGGAAGGCCCTGTCCAGTGCCCGCATTCTTGCAGACTGATTTCTTTGTTCCGGCCTAATGGGATCCCCAGGGCCACTGGGTAGACCAGGGGCCTCCACCAGGGCACAGAGGGGTCCGTCCACCCATGCGCCCCAGCCCTACTACCAACTGCAAGGCCAATTCTGAGAAAGGGCTTTGTGAGCCCACCTCTCCACTAATGGAGGGACCACTCGTCAGGCCCTTGGTAGATGCAGGCGCTGTGTCCAGCCCTTACCCGTATCCAGCATCTTTGAGCTTTCACAGCCGGCAGTGAAGTGAGTGTAATTGGCACTTCCTCTCTCAGGTGAAGAAGGCTGAACTTTACCAGGAGGTGAAAACATTTGTCCAAAGCAGGAAGCTAGTAAGGGCAGAACCAGGGCCCCACCCAGGACCCCTCCCTCTGCGTGCAGGGCAGTCTAGTCCTTTGGCACCAAAAGCACCTTTGACCCAGGAAGCACTAGATGCTTGGCACAGTGAAGGTCTGGAGAAGCAGAGCCCTGGCTGGGCTGTGCTCAGCAGCCTCTCCCAAGTTGCACCCAGGACCAGGCACCCTGTCTTCAGTTCCAAGCCTTAAAACCTTGATATGCGCACAGAGAGGCCAACTGGCTGAAATCCTACGTGCTAAAGATTGGGTTACAGCCCTGCCAGCAGAGTGACATGGATCTGGGCCCCTTCACGGAGTGCCCAGGTTCGGCCCCACCCCAGAACACTGTCAGCTAGCTAGAGATGGAGCAGACCCGACTTCTGAGCCAAGTGTAGTGTCATTCAATGGCTTGCTGCCATATACCAAGCCTCAGCGCCTTGGGACCTCAGGTGAGACCTCGGACCCAGAGGGTTTAATGAAAGAAGGTGACTTGAAGGCCCACATGTCATGTCTGGTGGGTGGATGGGACAGGCCCTCCCCCGCCTGCAGGGATCCTGAGTCTAGCATTCAGGGTAAAAACCTGTCTTTGGAGCTTGTGCCTCCCTCCACTGTGTGACCTTTGAGGAAAGAGGGAAGAAATAACATGGAGTCACTCTAGGCAAGCGGCCAAATTACTAAAATCAAGTAGGCTGAAGCACGAGGAAAAGATTCTATTCTTGCTTTAACTAGCGTGGGAAATTAAACCTTTGAATTTTTCAGCCGAGTATTAGTTCCTGGAGATTTATGTAAATCCTATAGATAACCCTATGAAGAACTTAGGAAAGAATGTTCCCTCTCCAGACCACCTGACATCCAGTATCCAGCCCACCGGTCATCTAGAGCAGGGGTCCCCAACCCCTGGGCCGCGGACAGGTACCAGTCTGTGGCCTGTTAGGAACCGGGCCACACGGCCAGAAGTGAGCAGCGGGCGAGCGAGCAAAGCTTCATCTGTATTTGCAGCTGCTCCCCAGAGCCAGCATCACCGCCTCAGCTCCGCCTCAGGTCATCAGGCACTAGACTCATAGGAGCACCAGTCCCTGGTGCCAAAAAAGTTGAGGACCACTGCCCTAGAGGTTTACCACCTTGGGCCAATCCAGAGGCTAAGAATGCAGGATTGACTTCTCTCAAGAACGTGATTTTGACTGTAGGAACTGTCAGCTTTTCTTCTTCAGAACACTCGGGGTATTGCCTAGTTGTGTTCTCACTTTGCAAACCCTAAGAACTCGGAATAAATCTTTGTCATTTTTAATTTTAGCAAAGCCTCCTGACTCATTTACACTCGGTCAACAGCTCGGACAAGTCACCTGCCTTTAAGGCAGATGGAGATAATCGTTCCTGCTCTACAGAGTTGCTGGGGGGAATCACCGAAACCCGTAGGGAAGGGGCTTGGCACGGAGTTGGCCCCACAAAGGGTAGCTGTGTTCTACTGATCGTTAGCTGAATTCTCAGAGGCTGGCACAGAGCCGCCATCGTCTATTGTTAATAAGTGCGGCCAGGAGCAACTCTCCCCGAGAGGCCCGGGGAGAGCAGAGCCTGCGAGAGCTCTGGCCAGGCCACAGGGCCTCCCAGAGGTCTCCTAGCACTTTCACAAATGAAGAAATACGTCCTCAGGATTGCCACAGCTGGGGCACATGTGAAACACGTTGAACAAGTGGATGCTTTAAGCACACGTGCTAACGGGCCCAAACGGGGTAACTTCCTTGTCCACGTGCTCACAGTGGGGAGGGGAACACGTTTCTAGCCCAGCCATGTATGTATCTTCGTGACCGTCTGATTGTTCTTATTTAAAGATGACACCAAAAAAAATCTGCATCTGAGGCCATAGGGTCACATGAGGCCCTCCTGGGGCCCTGGGCTAGACCTTGGGCAATGGCTGACCACCTACTGGAAGTGACCCCTAGAGCCACCGGAATGCATTTTTCTGTGTCCCCGTAGCCTGTGTTTTAAAGCAGACCTTCCAAACTCACTTTCTAAATTTGGCGAAAAGCTATCCTGTGGCTTTGTGTCCTCCACACATCGATTTTGTAATATAATAAATGTAGTTTCTAAAAGGTCTCAGTTACGATGGCGGTCAACCTTGGGAAGGAGACTTCTGGGCTAGGAGTCAGGAAACCTTGGTTCAGGCCCTGCACCTGTCTGGGTTCCTCTCCTCAGTCAGCCCTGGTCCCTGCAGGCTGGGCTCGTGCCAGGTGGCCTTGAGGTGGCTCTGCTTACGACCAGCAGGACCCAAGGATCCTTGCAGGTGGGTAACCTGAGGCCTAGACCTGGGCAGCAATCAGTGTCTCTGCTTACCCAGGATGCCACGGCCGCAGCTGGGTCATCCCCACTCCCCGTTTCCCCAGCCCAGGGTCCTCTCCTACCTCCTGGGAGGGTCTCTCCTCCTGGGGTCACTTTCTATCCCTTGCCTGGATGCCCCTAGTCCTGTCCCTAACGCCCCCTACCCAGTGACCTACCTGGCAGCTCTCCACCCCCACCCTGGCCTGAAGAAGCCACATAGGTCAGTGGGGCCCCAGTGGCAACCCTCTGTGACCCTGGCTAGGCCCAGAGCTTCTCAGGACAGCGGTCTGACAGGGCAGAGGGGGAGGAACCAGTGGCAGGAAGGGAGCGGAGAGTGATGGAGAAGGTGACAGGCAGCTTTCTAGACCCTCTAGGTCCTGGGAGGCTGTGGCCTGACACCCCCACCCCCACTCCCAGTCCTGCTGGGGAAGGAATCCGGCCAGACTAGATTCCTGTGCCTCTCCCCTCTCAGCGAGCAGGCCAAGGGACCGGTAGGGGAATGTCAGGAGGGCCCAGGCGGGGCCTGCTCAGAGAGAGGTCCCAGGGCCCAGACCTCCATCAGCAGCAGGGCCTCCAGCCCGCATCTTGGCTTGACCACCATCCACTTGGGGGCCTCCATGTTCTACAAGTTCATCCCCTACCACCCACCCGGTGGGGGTCCCCCCCCCGAAATGTTCTGTTACAAACAGCTCAAGGCTTGATGAAGCTGCTTCTGCAATGGGAGCTCATATTTACAACAGGGGTGACAACAAGGACACGGCCGAAGCAGCCAGGGACTAGTGACGGGGCAAAGGGCGGCAAAAGTTCCCCATTCCCGGAGGCAGGGCTGATCCTGGTTGCAGTGCCGGATCAGCAGATTCCCCGCAGAAGCCAGGCCTCCAGACAGGAGGCCAAGGACTGCTGCGGCCCTCCCCCAAAGCCCGTGCCCTGAGCCCCTCACCCTTTCCCGTCTCGGCTGCCTCCGTCTCCTGCCTCTCAGCCCCTCTCCCTCCCTAGTGCTGGTACATCGTGGGAGCTCAGTGAATGCTGAGATGAACGAATGCATGCACTGAGCTTGTGCTGCCCTGCGGTCCTTGTTCTAATCCCAGTGCTACCACGTATTGGCCATTTGGTGCTGGACAGGTGGTGCTTATTCTCTCTGTGCCTCTGTTCCTTGCCCATAAAATGGGACAATATGGGTCCCTGCTTGACATGGTCATTAGAAGAATTCGTGAAAACCCAGCTGTGTCTTGAGTTGAATCCATTGTTTTCATGCATCTAGGAGAACACACCTCTAAATGGTCAGAGTAATTTTTCCCCTAGATCTGTTGAAGGCACAACAATTGACACCAGAGTAAAGAAGGGCCCGGTTGGGACCCCGGTCACAGGAGCCCCACAGCGTCCCCAGCTGCACTTTTCCTTGCCCTATAGTTTAAAATAGATTGTCCCGGCGGCTTGACTCAGAGCTTGAAACGTCCCCTGCCATAGAAAGTGGCCCCAAAACTTGCGATGAACGCCCCTGTGCTTACTGATCGCAATCCTTCCGGTCTAGCATTCTTTCCAGAATGCTCCTGTCTTTGTTCCGGGGTCGCTGATGCCCCTGGAGGACCACGCTGCCAGAAGGACGGCCCCGTGAAGCACAGCAGACCCCCGGAACCGTCACGTAGCCCCTGGGACAACGCCCGGATTTCCCCCTAAATATCCTGAGCCAGACTGAGAAGGCAAGGCGGTTTTTGAAGGTGCTCTGAATAAACGCGTATTCTAAACACTTCAACGCCTGTGTCCGTCTGTTGGCTGAGGGCACAGGCCCCAGACTCTGTCACCCTCCGGTTTCAAGCACACGAGCCCACCGGAGCATGAGCCCAGGGAGGTCGTCACTGCTATCCTGTCCCCTGCACACCACCTCCGTGTGCTGGGAGCATGAAATGTTACCTCTCCCGTTCCCGCCCATGCAAAAGAAGTGCCTGTCTCTCCATCTGCTTTTTACCCAATCCCAGAGATGTCCCGGCTTTGCTTCCTCCCGCCTCCTTAATCTGCCACCAATGCATTTTCTGTGACCTTACACACGTGTTCTCCTTTGATTCTAAATGTGTAAAATTAGCTGCGAAACTGCCATTCTCCAGAGCATTTTCTCAGTCCGTTGAGATCTTGCTTCTGGGCGTGGCCTCAAAAATTTGACTCAAATAAATCCTTATGAAAGTTTTCTATAGGTTTGGACATCTGTTCGTCATCAAACCTTATAGACAACCTTATGAAAAACTTAGGAGTGGATGCCCAGGCCACCGGACATCTCGGGCACTGCCATGTTGGACCCATCCAGAGGCTAAGAAGGCAGGACTGACTCCTCAAGAATGTGCTTTTTGCCATAAAAACTCTGCAGCGTCTCTTCTCTTGGGAACACCCCCATATTACCCAGTGGTGTTTCCCGAGTTGCAGTTCGCTTAACACCCTTGGCTATAACTTGGCCGATTAATTCTTGTGAAGCCTCCTGGTTCATTTACGCCTGGTCGACAGATTCATGCATCGGACGACACCCCATTATAGCAGCTAGATGTGTACTCCAATGAGTTGTACTAAACTGAAGGTTTTTACAGGCAGAAACGGGGTGTCTAGGGAGTTAAAAGAATCAATTATTTTAGGCAAGAATTAGGCAGATGACCTCATTGGTGTCGATCAAGAAATTTCGGGCCGATTGCTTTAAAATTACACTCCTGGGAAAGGCTGAAAGTGCAGTTAGGTTTGTTATTAAGTTTTGGTTTGGTGACTTGGCTTTGCAAAAGTAACTCCATTTTTGGTGTGTTTTTTTTTTTTAAATTGATTAATGAGTGAAGGTAGTAGGACTAGTTCCAAGGTACCAGGGCCCCTGGACCACCACGTGGAAGACTACCTGCCCACCACGTGAGCTTTGAACAGAGCCTGGCCCACAGCCAGAGTGTTTAAAGAGAAAAAACACCGTGCTCCAGGCTTCTGTCATCATATCTACCTGCATGACCCATGCGACAGCTGGCCTCTGTGCTCTTGACCCCTCACCTGCATTCTTTTTTCTTCCACAGATGCAGCCGCCATGCCCTGGACTTTCTCAGCATTAGAAATAGCTCTGCCCCCAAACTGGCTCCTGACTCCTTTCTACCTGCCATTCATGGCCTTAGCAGTCTTTCCTCTCCAGCCCTCACTTCTCCCCATGCCCAGTGTAAATTCCACCCCCTCACACATACGCTTGCCCCCCACCCCTGCCCGGCAGAGACACTTCCACGATTCGGGCACAGAGGATGGCCACATTCCCAGCCCCCGCTTTGTAAAAAGGGGCTGGGACCACATGACCCCTTTTGTAGGTCACTTCTCCCTCCTGGGAGAGCCCTGCTGCCCTCCCACGTCCCTGTGTCTGACTGGCAGCAAAGGATCAAGGGAAGAAGCTGGGGCAGCAGCACGAGTTCCAAGGTCCCTGAGTCCCTGGATCACCCCACGGAAGGCGACCTGCCACTGCATGAGGGGACTACCACATGGACAGAGGTAATATGCGTCCCTCCAGGGCCAAGGAGAATAAATATCTGGTAGGCTCTTCCCCTCCCATGGTGACCCAGGGAGCTGACGGCGAAGACAACAGCATCATGAGGAGAAGGAGCCTGAATCCCAGAGTTACCACGTGGAGGAGAGAAGACCGGGCAGGAACACCTGTGAGGATCGCGTGTGAGCCAGGGCCAAGCTTTGCAATGTTTAGCTGCTGCGATCGGGGGGCATTTGTTACAGCCGTTCACCTTCCTCTGCTGTACCCACCTGGCAAAGCCCCACCTACGGGAACCCAGCTGGCTCCTTTTTACCTGTCCTTCTCAACTGCCACTGAAAAGCTGATGTTCCTGAAGATCAGCTCTGAACTGGTTCAACTGGTTTTACTTTACATTTATGACCATAAGCCAAGTAGGGTCCTCCTACTGCCTGACTGCTGATCTCAGGAAGTGGGTCCTCATCTGAGACGGCCACTTTTGCCATCTTAAACGTTTCTGAGTGTGTCGCTCAGTAGCGTTAAGTAAATTGACTTTGTCCCGCAAGCAATCTCCAGCACTCTTTTCGTTAGAGAAGTGAGACTGTCCCCTCCCCTCTGGCCACCACGGCTCTGGCACCTGGTTCCTCCCTGGGCTCCTTCTTTAAAGGGGTGCAGCCATCCCTCCCTGCTCTCCACCCCCAGCCTCATTCCCCCAAAGAAAGAAATTCCATTCCTAAGAAAAACAAAGCTCCTTTTTCTTTTTTTTTATTAAAAATAGGTTTTATTTTTCTTGATCAAAAAAACATTAATAGACGTTCACTGCAGAAAAGTTGGCAAATACTAAAAAAAAAAAAAAAAAAAAAAAAAAAATCCTATCAGGCGGAGATCACTGTGGCCACTGGCGGTTTGCTTATTTCCCAATCCGTGTCAATGGCTTTTGGATAATTTTGTATCTTTTTTTTTGTTTGTTTCTTAAAATTATGTTGTCACATCAACAACAGTCGATTAATGGATGGGCAGAGGGACAGAGAGCGGCGAAGGCATCCAGGTGGAACGTACACAGGGGTCATTGAACGACTCTTTCCCATTTTCCGTAGGTTTGGAATTTTTCATAACAAATTGTGGAGAAAGGATTGGACTGTGAACACACACGTATCTTGGGAACCCATAATTACACGGCCGGATATGTGCCGAGGGTTATGTCCACCGACAGATGTGCGTGAACGATGTCTACCAGCCCCATTCCTACCAGCCCCAAACAGGAAACACGCAAATGCCCAGCACGAGTGGGATGTGCATGAAGCCTGCCATTCCCGCACTTTCGAATTTCCCGAGGCCGGTGGCGGCTGCCCGCCCCTTCGGTCCCCAGCTCCTCCGATGGCTTTGCAAGCCCCTACATGCCTGGGTTCGATCCCTCTGCTTTGATTCCTGTTTTCCTGGCTGACTTTTGCCTGAGACAAAACCTGATAAGGAAGGTCCTGCTTCTAGAACAGAAAAACTGGGGTTCGAATCCCAGCTCTGCCAGTTCTGTGGATCTGTGGTTTTTCTTGTTTCCTCATTTAGAACACGCAGAGGCGAGGAGAAATCAAGGTAACACATGGAACGGTCAAGCCCAGCGCCTAGACTTAGGTGACAGCTGACAATTAGTTGTCATTATTATCATTCCCATTTAGTAGATGAAGAAAGTGAGGCTCAAAGAGGTGACCTCATTTGCCCCAAATGACACAGCCAGGTGGTGGTGGGGGGGTCTGGATTTAAACCCAGGAGCTGAGGCCTCCAGCTCCCCCAGTCTTCCTAGCTGTGCCTCAAGCCTTACAATACTCAGCAAGCCTGGTGTGGGTCAGGGTCCCCGGGGAGGTGCAGGGAGATGAAGGGGTGGGAGCAGCATGCCGCCACTCTCTCCTAGGGCTGCCTGCCCAGTGGAGCAGCGGATGGACCAGGCCCAGGTCAGTCACCTCGCAGTCTCGACAGGGCTGTCGCAGTCCTGTGCACTTCACAAAGCAGAGGTCAGAGCCTGCTGTTAACAGATGCTTGGAACAGGGCCTGGTCACAGAAAATCGGTGACCAGGCTGGCCTCTGGTGTCCCAATTCCAGTACAGCAGCAGGTGTCAAAGGCCTGGAGGTTGTATCTGGGGTTGTGAACGCCAGTGCGATTCAACCTCGGCCCTCGGGGACCTCGCCCTGGGGAGGCAAGAAGGCGGGTGGCAGCTCCAGGCTCACATTTCACCAGGGAAGCAGCCCCAGGGGAGGGAGCTCCCCGTCTCAGAATCCCAGCGAAAGTCCCCCAGGCGCATTTTGTTGGCCCCGCTTGACTGTCTGTCCATCCCTGAACGGGTCACCGTGCCCTGGGTGACATGCCCTCTGACTGGCCAGCCTGCAGTCAGGCTGGGGAGGCTGGTCCACCCCGAGCTACGTGGACTGAGAGGGAGGAAGTGGCCCTTTCCAAAGAAGGAGACTGGCCTCCAGGACGTGGACGTAGCAAATGACCACGACGAGGGAACCGTGGCCCGAGCCTGTCACTGGTCGCAGCCCTGCCGACAGTGGCTGTGCTTTGTCCTTCACCTCCTCTGCCGTGGGGGCTGGGCGAACTTTGGAGGTAGAGGCAGGGACTCGATAGGACAGCTGGCCCCGGGTGGAGGTCCAGGAAGTCCCGGAGGAAGGAATGTCCTCTTGGGGGAGGGGAGCACTCAGTTTCCTCTGCCCACGCAAACACTGGGTGCTCAGGCCTGCCTCCATCGACGAGGTGGGGGGGTCTATCTGGGGCCTCCTCCTATATCTCACGGAGAGCTGGTCAGACGCCAGGCCCCATGCCAAGCCCGTTAGAGCAGCCGCCTCATTTAATCCTCACCGGAGCTGCACGAGCTCCCATTTCACAGATGAAGACACTGAGGCTCAGAAGACATTACAGCCAGCAAGTGGCCGAGCCCAGGTCTACCTGCTCCCAGAGCCTGCGTTCCGAGACTCCACCACGCACCTCTGTTTTCTTCTGAAATATCATCGATATACGGTTAAAGCAGCACCTCCCTGGTGGTAAAACGAGGTAGTGTCAGGCCAAGGACCACCTGAGGCCTCAGCTCTCAGCCCAGGGAGGGGGCTGCGGTGAATGAGCAGCCTGCGGCAGGCAGGCGGGTGGGGCGCCTCCCCTCTGAGGCGGTGGGCGTGGGGGGCAGCAGGCCTTCTCCACCTCCATGGCCCAACTCCTCCTCCCTCAAAACCCAGCTCGAAGGACACTTCCCGTGAGAAGCCTTCTCTGCTGTGCCTGTCCCCCTCCCACGATGCTTCCTTGGTGTCCCTTGTCCCTGGGCTTTCCTCATCAGAGCCCCAACTTAAGTCTGTCTGTCTGTCTGTCAGGCCGGGGACAAGGAGCCCACAGGACAGCGGATTCCCCGGTGCCCAGTGTAGGTCACGGCACAGAGTGGACGCACAGCAAACACCCACGGCTGCATGAATGAGGGAGCGAATGAATGCATTGAATCCCAGACCGAGCAGCCCTGCGGACAGCCCCAGGGAGCGGTGGCAGCAGGAGCTGGTGGGACAGAGTCCAGTTCTGGCCAGAGTCCAAGGCCAGCTTATCTTCATGGCTGCTCTCGACCCAGCTGACACGGAGGCCTTTGGAGGCCATGTCACTGTCACCGGAGCGGCAGCAGTTTACCTGACCTCGTGCCTGGAACGCTGCCTGGCCTGGGGTTCTGTGGCACCCCGGCTCGCCCACATGGCAGCCCAGTCTGCCGCTTCTCTGACCACGGGCTGGATGCCCGCCGTCCACAGGGCCCAGAGTGTGCAGCTTTGGAACTGGTGGCGCTGGGCTCAAGCACACCTGGGCGGGCGGGCGGGCTGGCGGGGAGGGGGGCGGGGCTGCCCCCAGGCTCTTCGTCTCCCACGGGGCATCCTGCAACCTCACCCCCTCTTATTCCTCATCTAAGTGGCCACCAAGGGCATCCTGCTCCCTCTTCAGAACACGTTTCCCTTCCCGCCCACAAGGCAGGCGGGCAGCCCGGAGGAGAGACACTGGGGGCCTCGTGCTTGCTCTGCCCCTGCCCGACACACCCTGGACCCCTCGGTGGACCTGTTTCCCTCTCTGTACTTCCCGGCTGGACAGAGGTGGACCTGGAAGGTTCCTTGAGGCTGGGTGAGGCTGGGTGTGTGAGCTCAGTTCTCATGGGGCCCAGGCCTCGGGGCTGTGTGGGAACCTCGGGAGTGGGTCTCTGTGCCCAGAGGGCCAGAGGGCAGTGTGTTCCCTGTAGGTCTGTTGCTCTTGCCTGGCACAAAAGCTGCGGCAATGACAGGTGGTGGAAGCAAGCCAGGCTGCTGCCCCTACTCATGACCCTCCTGGCTATCGGTCCTCCCCAACCCAAATCTCAGGATGTGTCCCCAGACCCAACATGGAGCATTTTCTCTGCTGGGCAGGATGACGTGGTCCCGGAACACAGGGTGGACATGGCCCCTTTGCCCAGCATGGCTTCTGGGCTCCCGCTTCACTGGGAGGGATGAAGACAGGCTGGCTCAGGGGCTCCCATGGCTGGTGGCAGCCTGAGGTTTTGGCTTTTCCAGGTGACTTGAACCCTGCCCAGCCAGCCTATGAGGGGGGATGGCTGAGTGCCCCAAGGGTTTCCCTCTCCAGGAAGGAAGCCCCCTCCCCACCAGCCTGCTGCTCGTCCTGGCCTCCCTGGGTCTGACACCCATCCGGGCTGAGAAAAGAGAGTATGAGGGTGGGAGCGGGGGTTCGAGGAGACTTGGGAGGTGACGTCTGCTCAGAGACCTGAGGAGTGAGCAGGAGCTGCTCGGGCCAAGGGTGGGGCAGAGAGAAAAGCAAGCGAAGGCCCCTACCCCAGGGAGCCCAGGGCCACGGACTAGCTTCACCCCTGCACTGCCAGCCACAACTCACCAGGGCTCCCAGGGGCCCCAGGCCAGCCCAGCCCTACGTGGTGGAACCCCGCGGGCTGTATGACACTGGCGATATTGTCCTGCTCAGAGCCTCGGCCTCCTTCTCCTGGGAGTGGCAGTGAGGGGCCCGGCCTGGTGGCCTTCAGTGTTCCCAAAGGCTCCAGAGACACCTGGGGCCCTCTCCTGGCGCTAAGGCGGGAACTCACGTCGCTGTCTGGGGCGGAAGGGCAGACGGGCAGGCGGTGGGCCTCGGCCTGGGGAGGGTCTCACCCCTCTGCTCCCGGCTGCGGCTCCAGGGGCTGAAGGGAGTTGAACATTAACCTCTCTGATGAGTGGCTCCAGCTAAACAAACACACGTTATCACATGTCAACAGCAGCTGGCTGGCTGGCTCGGCTGCCCGAGCGGCCCTGCCTGGGCATGGCCCGCCACTGCCCACCTGGGGGCCCGAGGCTGCCAGCGCTGCCCGGGGTCAAGTCCCGCGCCCACGTCTGCCTCCCGCTCACTGCGTGATCACAGACTAGGCCCTGCCCTTCCCCGGGGTCGGTTTTCCACCCTGATCCAGTGAAGCCAGAGAAAAGCGCGGCCTTTGGAATTAGAGTCCAGGAAATCAAAGCAACAACAATTCCCCGAGCCCTGGCCCAGGCTCACGTGTCGCCGTGCTGTTTTACTTAACCCTCTGCGAGGTGGATGAGGACGAGGCTTCTCACACACGCTTAGCCAGGCATTTGCCACATGTCCCGGTTATTTCTGTATCTGCCATTTGGGAGCAGGAGATCCAGAAAGATCCCCATGGAAGTAAGGGGAGAACAGGGATGGAGTAGTGTCCTCCAGTGAGCAGGGGAGGCATGGCTTGGCTGACGAAGCGGCATCAGCCAGAGGAAGAAAGAACTGGAATCATTTTCTGTCCGCGTCAACGGCAGAGACCCACTCCAGCAGCCCGGCGTTTTGAACTTGGAATGAAGGTTGTGATTTAGGCCTTTTGAGCAGGGGTCAGCTAAGAGGTGAGAGGCAGAGAGAAGAGGCCCAGGAGGGTTGGGGGGGGAGGCGGGGGGACCATGCACAGACTGTTGAGGTGGCACACAGTGATGCCCGCCAAGCTACTAACAGGTGCCAGCCCGCATGAGAAGGCTCAGCTGGGTGCTGTCTCTCAATCCTCAACAATCCCAAGCTTAAGTGCTAGTATTAGCTCCGTTTCACAGGTGAGGAAAGCGAGGTCGGAGGAGGAAGCGTTCTTCGTGCATGCTCACGCCAGGAAGGGCGGGAGGGCCAAGGCCCAGCTTGAATCCGTGTCAGCAGCATGGCCCAGCCCCAGGCAGCCCCGGAGCGGGGGACCAGGCCTGCGGCCCCCACCAACCGTGACCCCAGACTGAGCCATTTCCTGGGCCAGCTCGGGCCCACTTGGAGGCTGGCAAGAGTCAGTCCCTCGCTCACCCTCTGACCCCAAGAAGAAAAATATTGTTTGACTGGCAAGAGAAGGAAATGAATGTCATGCTGTTTGGTTTAGAGGAGAGTGACTCCAGGAAGGGCCTCCTTCCATCGGCCACAGGCTGGGAGAGAAGTTAGCTGCCTGCCTGTTCCTTGTCGCTTCCCAGGCAGCGTCTAAATCGCCATCCCCAGTGCGGATGATGTAATGAAATCAAAATACTCAAACCTGCTGCCCGGGGCGTGAACCACGGGTTACTAGTGGAAAGTAGAACTCGCTTCTGAAACGTGAATCGACTTTCTGGGAATCGAACCCTGCTTCCCATTCGCGTAAGCAGAGTTTCCGTGATCTGTCCCACAGCAGGACATGTTTTAGAAGATGACACAGAAGCCACCCGGTCAGGTTCGGCCTCTCCTTTGCAGTCGGATTACGTCTGCATAAGGTCATCATTAAAAGCAGCGTCCCACAGCCGGCCAGGCTGGAGGGGACCTTGGACTTTTGCTTTTTGCTGTCTCCAGGCATTCCTGTGTTCAATTCACTTTTTTCAGAGAACGAGCCCACGCCCCTCGGTGGCCTGGCAAACACGTGCGGCACTTGACCCCGCTTCCAAGCTCCCTGCATGTGTTTGACTAATGGGTGTGGGACACCTCACTTATCCGCCCAGTAACTTTTGGACGAGGTTGTCCCGGCCCCACGGAACTGCATGGCAATGAGGTTAGAAAAGCGGTGATTGCTATTTGTCACCAGAGAGAATTCTTAGGAAACAGAGATTTCGCAATTAACCTGGCAAAGGTGGGCGCTCGTGACTCGGGCTGACAGGGCCTCGGAGCCAGATCTGGGCCTGGCGTTCAGCTCTGCCAGTCTCCACGAGCTGCGTGGCCCGAGGCAGGGTGGCGTACTCATTCTCTGAGACACAGGTAGAAAGCTTTTACTCACCTCACCTGTGCTCACCTGGCAAGGCGCCCCCACCATCCCGAGTAGGGTGTCTGTCTCAGATGCCTCCCGCGTTTGTTCCACAGGCTCAGTTCCAGTCCGGCCACTGGCACGGCCGCTTGGTCCCCAGGACTCACGGCGAAGGCGGGCTGCTGTCACGTTGGGTAACCTCAGTTCTGTCCTACATCTTGATCTCAGAAGCAGGACACACCCCCAGACCTTTCTCGTTATTGAAAGCGCAGCCCTTGCAAACTCCCGAGAGCCTACCCTCTGGCCGCAGCCTCCTGCTCTCCCTGCGTGTTTGTCTGGCTACTGCTCGGCTGTGCACTGGCCACAGGGGTGCCTCCAGGCCCCGAGCACCCCCATCTGCCCTGGCCCACTCAGCTCACAGGCTCCTCTTCCCTTCCCTAACCTGCGAGTACTCCAGGGCTCTTCAGTCCAGCCCTCTGCTGCCCACCTGAGCCCTGTACCCTCCAGCCCTGCCGTCTTCGGTGGCCCCCACCTAGCTGAGAGCCTCCCTCCTCTGCAGAGAAGCGCTGCCACCAGCCTTGGCCCCTGGGGGTGCCTAGAGCACCAACTGGTACCTAGAAGGTGTCCGGTAAAGACATCCGTGAATCACGTTGGGCCTCCGTGGTTGTCTTGCTTTCTTTCTCAATTTTAAATCCCCTTCCTGCTCCTCCAGTGTTGGGGTCCCTCATCTCTTTCTCTCAGATGACCTGGCCTTCTACTTTACAAAACAGCAACCCTCACGCTGGGACTGGCTCCTCAACGAATCTGCCACCTCTTCTCCCCTCGTACCAAGGAAGAAAGGGACCTACGTCCCTAAGGCCACCCCCTGCCCCCAGACTCAGTAACTCCTTCACGTCCCTTCTTGGAACTCGTCCCTGTGGAAGCTTCCCGTGTCAGTGGTTAGACCCGCTTGTCTCTTATTAAAACAAATTCCACCCTCCACCCCCAAATGCACCTCCCCTCCTTGCTGTCGTCCTTGGCTCCTTCACATCCAGTTTTCTGCTCTTCCCACTCCCTCCTCGACGAGTCTGGCTCCTCCTGGCAGGGCCGCCCCCCGCCCCCCGGCTGTGCTCCCCTGGGTCAGTCAGGAGATGGCCCACGTCCGTGCCTGTGTCAGCAGGGCCCACAGGCCCTGTCTGTCCTCTGTCCCTAGGTCATCTCACCTGCTCTCACGGCTTTAATCACATGCCACAGGGGAGACTCAAACCTTGCCCCTCACCCCTGGCACCTGACACGTAAGAGGCGTTCAACAAACATTAAGGAAATGCGACATCGCTTTTGCCGCTCAGGTCTCAGGCTGGGGAACCCACCTGCACGTGCCCTGCCAGCCCCCTGGGGAGCCCGGGCAGACCCAGCAGCGCTCTGCTTGCCCTTGGCCGAGCGGACTCGACTGGATGGGTTACCCCCACGTCACCGTCTACCCCAACTTGGCAGAAAACTCACACATCTGGCAAGAATAAAATATCTTGTGACACACTGCGCCCTCTCCTTTTTAAAAAGCATCACCAAAGCCACCTCTGTGACACTGCAGTCCCTCTTCCGTCCCCCAGATTAGCAGGTGGAACAACTGTTTCCTCAAACATAAGCTCAGTGCCCTGGGAGTGTGAGTGGAGCCGCAGGGAGAGGGGAGGGGACCGCCTGGCTGGGAGACCCTGCCCACCACACACCTGCCCCCTCCTGAAGAATCAAACCCACCCCTCGGGCCACGTGAGCAAACAGGCAGAGCCCCGAGCTCTTACACGGGGTGGGAGAAGGCTGGAGACCTTCTCACCGCCCTGGCGTGCTATAGTCATGCTTACAACCGCCGGGCCACGAGCTTGCCCGAGGTCGCAGCTTGCTTGCACCTTGCTCGATGAGTGCTACTGGGCTCTGCGGCAAACATGATGGCATGTGGTGACAGAGTGCTGGCATTTGGGAAACAAATCACATGAGGGCACTGGGTGGCAGGCGGCAAGCGAGCTGTCACTGGTTATCAGCAAGGAGGGACTCACTTCAGAGGACAGGAAGCCTGAGACCCACTGAGAGGCCTGAGTACTTGGCAGGCGTGCTGTGCCGCCTGTTAGCCTTGTTCACACTGGGAACAAAGTTTGGATGGATGTTTCAACGAACCAGGAAGTCAATGCTTTTCAGTCTGGTCTGTACCAGCCACCCCGACCACTTTATCAAGAGTGGGTGCAGCTCATCCTGAAGCTTAACTGGCCATGGGATCAGGTGTCCACACTGACTTCCGGCGCTAGGAAGACGAGATCTGGGGATTAGCAGCTTAGGGCTGCGCAAACTCAGGTTTCCTGACTCCTAAGCCAGTCATATTTCCTCTTCCCACTAGGTTTTTGCTGCAGTAAGTGGGAGGAAGAAGGACCCACACCAGTTCTAAATGGGCCGGCTCTGTCCAGTTCAGTGAGGAAAAAACCAAGTGATCAAGATCCACCAATAATCGTGTTGCAAAAGCCTTCTTGCGGTCAAGGGCTAAGGGCATGTCATTGAAAAGCACCCACCTCCTCGAGAGATTTAGTTCTTTCCCTCTATTCTTTTACTGAGTGGCAAAGAGGTCTTTTAAAACAGAAGCAAAAGGAGACCAGAGCACCGAGAACGCAACGCTCAGAGTTAAGTGAAAACTTTAGGGACTCTGATTTTACAGATTCTGCTTTAAATGAAAACCTTGTGGGAGAAAATCACCACTCTGACCTTTTCTTCTTGGATACAGTGAACACTGGCCAAATGGTTTTAATTTCCGAATTTATTAAAATGATTAACCTCAATACTGCAAGTGCATGTACAAAATATTTGTAAAAAATGTTTTTAATGAAACGTTAAAGAACTTACCTCGAATGCTGAAAAAGTCCTTTTTTTTTCATTCTTTCAGTACAAGGAATACATTGTATCTCAAAAGTATTACAACTCAGCAAAACAATTTAAAACAGTAGTTTGAAAAATGATTGAAAATCGAATACTTTACATATATTTCTACGATCATCTCCTAATTCTTACAATGCCAAAGTCTTTACCAATCATTGCATAAGCTCAAGCTGAAAGTTTTACTGAATGAGTTTTATTGACCTCTTCCGAGCAGTCGCCGGCGTGTGGATTTCGCCATCGCCCCCGGCGACGTTCTGCAGCAGAGCTGGGGCAGCTCCAAGGCCCTACCCTTAGAAACGGAAATCGGGTTCCCTGGAAGGCGTCGGCAGCGGCCGCACGCGCTTGTGCACACCGGACTCCCGAGGCAGTGACTGCTACCGAGTGTCACTGCTCAGACCCACGGGAAGGTCAGCCTCAAGGGACAAGGCCGCAACAAAGTTAGAACAAACATCATAAATAAGTTACTAAAAGTGAAGCTTAAAAGTGGAGAAAAGTGGGAAATGCGGTATTGTATGACTTTTTCCTTAAGAGTGAAATTCCTGAAATGGCTATTGTTGGGATTCCAAGAAACAGTTCAAGAGATGGTCTCTGACCCTCTACAGAACCGCCAGGCTAAGGCGGGAGGGAGAGGTGGCCCTCGCCCTCTGGCCCTGTCTGGACACAGGGTCTACGCTCGACTCTCCTTGGTGGCGTGAGTCTCACTTCTCCTACACAGGGGCACCGTGAGGCCTCGTTGTGGTCCATAACGTGCTCCGAGTGCCTTGGGGCACTTTGCGGGCGAGGACTGGAGAAGGAGCACAGCGGGCGAGTGTGTGTGTGCAAGGATGTCGCCCGCGCTTGCACTCAGTCCCTGAGGGTTAGACCGCACCGTGACCAACAGGGGACGACACGACACTGCAGAAGGAACTCCTTGAAGAACGTATGGAGGAAACAAACCCTAAACCTAACAAACCTTTGGGAGTGTTGTTAACTGCTACTTGGAACCTCCCGGTAGCCGTGTCACGGAACGGAATCCCGAAGCCGGCAGGGACCGACCGGGACAGTGCGCACGGCGGGTCCCTCCACCGGACTTCTCGTGACCCGCAGATTCCTTCTGATATTTTAAAACGTGGGCTACTTTTCTACAGACGCTACGCGGCTCCCCCAAATTGGTTTTACTCAGGAACACTGTATGTCTGGAGGTACATGGACACATTTCCCAGAAATGAGAGACCCACTGGCGTCGAACACCTGTTACAGATTTATATTCCCCAATTCTTTGTCCAATGATTTGTAAAACAATCCAGAGAAATGAAAAAATTGGTACTGAACATAAAGTAGCAACCAAAATTTTGCTTATTAAGTTACTTAAAATTAATTTCTCTTCTCAAAGTGCTTCAAAAAAAATTAATCTGACTCTTCTTTTAACTGATAATATAGTCAAAAACTCTTTGATATTTTCATACATTAACATAAGCCAAGAACTCCCACTGATGCAGTGCTTAAAACTATATATTTATAATTTCCTATTTTATTGGCATGAATATTTCTAAACTTAAAAACCTTCCTGGTAAGTTCTTTTAATTTCTTATGACAAAAATTTCTCACAACACACAAATATTTACAACATATACATTGTTTTCAGTTCTTTACATTGAATTTCAAAGACAACATTTTTATAGGTTACCACAGAACAAAAGCTGTGACTCATGTTTTTATTTCATAAACTATTATAAGTTAAAGTGAATAGAGTTTTAATATTCCTTGTAGCATTTTACAAGTGCAACAGAAAACTTGAAGACCCAAATTAAGATAGCTGTAGTTCATTAGATAAATGTTGCTTGTTGTCATCACATTGTTCACAGCAAATTTTTGAAAAAATAAGCACCAATCATTCTTGCAAAGAACAATTTTATCTAAAAGGATTGAAAAGTGTTAAATACAAGGTCTTTAATTTACATGACAAGCAATAAATACGCTGCATTGAAACTCATCCTGCACACTGCTACCCTTGTACAGAGAATGTACTGAAAAGTTAGCTGTCACGCTTGTAATTGTACTTTTTTTTTTTAAGAAACCAATCTGACTCCCGACCGATGGTTTGCTATTTAACCAAGGCCACGAACAGGACACCTGGGCCAGCAAACAGTGTGAAACTGACAAAACTCCAAGGGGGAAACATCTAGCAAATAAATCAAAAAGCCAAAGATCATTGCTGGTGATATTAGCATATACTAGAAAACCTTAATATGCTGCCACTATGATTTGTTTTGAATTATTTAGTCATATATTAAAGAGCTGGTTGATGCTCTTAGGTTAAAAAAAATTGTGTAGCCACATTATTGTTTTCAACGTCCTGGGTGGAAAGTTGCTATCACTGTACAGTTTTGCGTGAGCCTTTATTTTACAACGGGGCTTTACCTCTAACTCAGGATTGCACGTAAGAAAGCTATTTAAAAAGTACAATAAAAATTTGCACAAATCAGACTTAAGAAGAGTCAGTACGCTGTACACTTTCTACAGTATTATGCTGTTAAGTGAAGAAACGAGAGAAGTGCTGCCGCTAAAATGTTTCGGTTGAGGAATAATCGACTGGAATTTTTTATTTCTTTAAAGTAGTTATCCCCGGTCAAATTAAGACCAAGAGCTTATGCATTAAGCCTCAAAGACTGATCTTCTCTTCTCCTGGAAGAAATGTCAATATCTATAGAGTCTTTCCCAACTATTAGCCTCAATCGCTTGGCTGGAGGAAGAGGAATAAAATCATCTTCAAAGTCATCATCATAGTCCTCCCCCTCCCCCTCCCCCCCGGAAGAGGAGGAGTCACCTGTACTTTCTTCCTCATACTGACTATAGTCGTCGACTTCCATGCGAGACTCCAGTAGGGAGAGAGGGTCGCTACAGCACACCCCATTTTCATGAAGCCCCTCTGGGTATGACCCCCTACTCTCCTCGTCCCGCTTTAGCTGGATTTTTAATTTTGTGGAACTACTGCCAGATCCTGAGTTAAATCCATTATTCAGCTTTGCTACATAGAGATTATTATCATTTTCGTGGTCTTTACTTAACTTGATGCTTATTTTTGAAGAATTCATCCCGTCGTTCTCTTGGTCATTTGTCTTGCTGCTGCTATCATGACGCCTACGAAGAGTCAATTTGGGAATCCCAGAGTTATTTTCCAGGATCAGCTGTGCATCGTACCTTGTGATTCGCCTCTTCTTTTTACTTTTTGCAGTTCTGCAGCTGTCTTTTGTTTTGAAGCTATCGGCTGCCACAACGGAACCATCGACAGGGGACGGGGCCCAGTCCACGTAGCTCCCGGGCGTGCCCTCCGGGCCGCTGTGCCCGCCCTGGGCGGGGTGGGACATCGCATCTGGCCCCGCCCCGGCCCCTCCTGGGGAATCGTGCAGCGGGGTGGGCTCCTCTGCTTTGGCCAACTGTCTCACAAGTTTTCCTTGTCGTGACTTCTTTTTTGCAATGCTGTTGTCACTCTTAGGACACTTTGCTTCCCCGATTTGGGCAGTGTCGTGAGCCAGTCCTTCTTCCTGCACCGTAGGAGCTGGCTGCTCGCCACCATCCGGGCGGGCTTCCGCCAAGCTGTTTTTACAGCCGTCCGATGTATTTGGTTCAAGCTTGATGTCAGAGGTCTCCTTCAAATCCATTCGTGTCCTTGCGGACCGCCTGGTTGTGTATGTGCTGGGGGCGCCCTCCCCGTGGGGGGCGCCTTGCCCAGCGCTCTGTTTGTGCTCTCTTGCTGCGTGTCTGGTTAAGCACCCACTGGCCACTGCGGCTTGTGCTGGTCCCTCCGGCTCCTTATCTTTTTTGATGGGCAAATTTTTATACAGAACGACTTTAGGCTCCTTCAGTACTAAGTTTCCCATCTCGAGTTTTCTCGAAGCACTCTTCTGCTCCAGCCGTTTGCAATGATTTCTTAATTTTATCTTAGAGAGTAAAGGCTTTGCAGGCTTTTTCGGTTTCTTTGGTACCCTGGAATTATTTACATGAGTTAGCTTAGATGAGGTAGAGTTGGAAGAAGCTGGGATTCTGGACATAGACTGCCTCGGTAACGTTCTGCTCTTGCTGGTCTTTTTCACACCAACTGAAGATTTGCGGCTAGACGCTGCAGTTTAAAAAAAAAAAAAAGCAAAAAAAAAAAAAGCAAAGATGAGAAGCAGCCTTGGTAACCCAGTAAGGTTCAACAAAACCACGCCCCAAACCAGACTCGGCCCTGAAATGTGTGGATTATACGAACACGTGGCAGGCAGACCCCCGGTTTGGCTGCTGCCAGCACATAAGCTGTTTTCCTTCATGTTCTTTTTCTAATTTCTGCCTCTAATTTATGGAGCATTTATACATTTGTGAGGTAAAGAATATGGTGATTAAAAGTGCTCTTAGCACAGCACGCACCTAGATTTCACTCTAAGTTTGTCTTTATCACGATACTGGTCTAAACTAAGGATTTTTTTTCCTGATTTAGTATTTTACCACATAAAAGATTTGAAGCAAAGTAAAAACCATAGTTTTCTTTGATGAATTCTTCTTAAAATAATCATTTTAAATAGATTTCTCAAGTCCACTACTCATTAACTCAAAGTAAGCCTATTACTTGACCAGTAAAGAGGACAGAAATACATCACTAAGAGACAAATTCTATCGTACTGGTTTCAAACAAGAAAAAGCGATCCTAAGAACCACACGGTTATTCCCAACAGACACTCACCCAGAAAGAACTGCACTATTTGAAGCCGCCCCTTCAACACTCGGAGGACCAGCAGAACTTGCTTAGCCCTGTCCCTTCTGTGACTGCCAGCTGCCAACAATTTGACTGAATCCAGCAATCCACGCTGCTGGAATGACTCAGGACCCCGGGGCTCCCACCTCCCTCCTGTGGACAAAGATACAGGACGACTGTGATGGCCCTACTGTGATCAACCCCTGCAAACTAAAGTCCAAAAGGCTTATCTTTACTCAATTTCCAGGTGCTCCCACAGTGAGCCTCTGGCCTTGCCACCGACTTTCTGCCATCCTTGTTTTTCTCCGCATTTACACTTGGACCTTTATTTATAGTGTTTTACGAGTCAATTTCTCAGTTAGTTCCCTGTGTTCTCCACCTGAAAACTTCCTCATCAAAATGCCCCTTTAAATCATTCACCATGGAAGCTGAGATGGGATATATAATCACCATCTCGCACAAGAAAACAGGGAAAAAATAAATAAATAAATGCGGGTAAACCCGGCATACTGCCCGACAAAGACTGTCACATACTACAGGCTTGAAGGTTGCCATGGTGACTGCTGTTCCTTCTGCATGGCTAAGCAAGTAAGTCTCGATTAGTTAAATTTCACTGAATCAAGAATGGCTCCTCTTTTTGGCATTCCAAAAAGATCAAACTACCAAGAACAGAAGGCTCCGTGCTCAAGAAGAGTGACCCATAAACGGCTCTGAGGTCCAAAAACCAGCAGGACTTCCAGGAACGAGCTCCCCCAACTGAACTAACAAGATTCCGTGTGGGCTGTTACCAAGGCCACTTATTTCGTGAATAGCAGCAGTAGCAAAGTTTACATGCCACTCGATTCGAGAATAATGAACTGGAATTATACAGAAAACCTGCTAGAAATTATTTTTGAAATTTAAGAATATTCAGGGCAGGTCTCTTGCTAAAGTCTTCTTTCTGCTCACAAGGCTGCCTGTAGGTGACTCGGTTCACGTGCCTACTGATGTAAGCGCACACCGGTGCTTGGCTTTCTCAGATGTGGCTACGATGGTCCTTTGCTCAGCCTGTAACTCTTCAAGGACCATTCCATTACCAGGCTTAGTGGTTCTCAACCTTTTTTCCTTCTTCCATCCCACATTCCTTTCGTGCCTGCCACCAGCTCTACACAACAATCACGTGTACTTTGTAATCATAACAGCAATCCCCGAAATCTAGATCCAGCCTGTCTCTTTGATGAGATGACCTCTGCCAATCTCTCTGACCACCTCCTGGTCACAAAACCCAGTGAACGCTTTTCAGCCCTTCTCTCTCTCTCTGCAAAATGTAACATTGCTAACCATGCATTTTCCTGAAAAACTCTCTCCCCCAGGCCGTCCATGAGCGCCCTTTCCATCCGCCTGCAGAGGGCTTTCCTCAGGCCACTGTCTGAGCCCTCGGGAGACCAGGTCTCGGGTGATGAGCATCCACTTCCCCGTGGCCATCACCATCAACCTGCTGGCAGTTCCCGAACCACCCCCTCTGGCCCGATTCTCTCTGAAATTACAGATCCACGCCGCCAACGGCCCACGGGCACCCAGATCACCCTGCCTCGCGAGCCCAGCGAACATGCTGAACACCGCCCAGCCTCACGGCTGCTTCTCCTTTGAAGCTCTCCCTCTCGGCCAGTGCCACCACGGCCCACCCAGCTGCCGAGCACACGCTGGGAGGTCATCCCTGACGCCTGCTTTCCCTGACTGCCTCACTCCCTCGCCTCCGTGCCCTGTGGCGTCCACTCCTGCCATGTCACTGCCACCGCCAACCTCCCGCCTGATCTATGTAACAGCTTCCAGCCCTTCCTCAGCTCTCCTGTCACTTCCCCGACACCCCGTTCCCCACCATGGAGCCAGAATGACTTTCCTGGTGCACCGTGTCGTTTCTGGGGTTTACACTTGTCAGTAACCTGACACCCTAAGAATAAAGTCCAAAACTTTGAACTATGATCACGTCCTTCTTCCCACCTTCCAGTCCAGCCACGAGAAACGTGACTTACCCAAGTCCTACACTCCTCCCCTCTGCTTTGCTGATGCTTCACCTGGCCAACCTTTCATCCGCCTTGAAGATTCAGCTTGGAAAACACTTCTCTCAGGGAGGCTGTCATGACTTCCTACATACGACAGGTTACCCTTCTCCTATGTCGCTCAGGACGCCTTACTGGACAATTGACTCATTAGACAACTCTCATTTTGGGGTGATTTGAATCTGGACTCTCGCCCTTCCATCCCTCCTTCCAGTGGAGTTAGCTGACTGCCGTGAACCACCGACCACACACTTTAGTTCGTGTGCTCAACAGCACAAAGTACTGTACTGATGCTACGTGTTGTTTGAACAGCGATCTCACTTACGTGTCTGTATTTATCAGTGTGTTCTCATTTTGTCTGAAAAGCATGACCTCAGCAAAAGCCCAGCTAGAAGGTGTGCTTATCAAGCCACAGGTCAAACGAGACACAGACAAGCTGGGCAAGAGAAGTACGAGGAAAGTGGCCGAGTGCGCCAAGGGCTCCTCACTGTCCCCAAAAGTGCCACATGATCTTTGAGGCACTTTGAGAATGTCAGCGACCGTGGCAAGAGGGAGACAGTGGCCACAGTGGCCACTATTAAAAGTCAATCAAGAGACTAAGGATTCTGACGTAAGTGGAGGTAAGGTGTGCCCGTGGCCACCATGGCTTCAGCACAAACGCGCCACAGACTCTCCTCCCAGTGCCTGGGACAAAAACCAAATGCGTAGACCTAGACGGCCGTTTAAGTGGAGAGATACGTTCTTAGCAGTTATCACGGAGCAGGCGCTGTGCACGTGGCCCGATCGGCACGCCCTCAGCCTCGCCAGCCTCGCCAGCACCTCCCGAAGGGCTGCTGCTGTGTGAGGACCGAGCTCCTGGGACCAGCGTGCCCAAGACGGTCCGTCTGGTGAGCGGCAGAGATGGGATATGAACTTGGTCTATGATCAACTGCAAGTTTTTAAGAGCTCTATTACACTGCCTCTAAGGTACGCCACAGAATTACTATGGTGACAGGCTCAACTTATGGGTGAAGGACCCAGGCATGGCTATCATTGTCATTTCAGGGTGTCCTCAGTCACAAGGCAACCCTGCGTGGGCATCAAGAATTACAGCCAGACACAAGAGCAGCAAAATGTCATCGAAGCTCCCTGAGTGCCAGGGTTGTGTCTGCACGCTGTCCTGGGAAAGCCCCAGAAATGCACTGTCAGTGTGAGCCACAGTGACACGAGGACAGTCACACGGTGACACCCTCAGAACCTGAGGACCCAGAAAACCCTCCACAGACTTCAGAGACATCAGTTCATGGAGATCACCAGGCACAAGCAGCCTCCATCTTACGTGACCAGCACAGACTGGCAGTGGCTGCTGGAATGGGCTTCCAGAAAGGACCGGAAGCAGCCCGTGGGCTCAGCAGGGGAGAACATTTAGATCAGACAGCAGCATCTGTAACAGGCGACAGTGACCCAGCCCACTACCTCTAGGACAGGTGCTCCTTAGTTAGGGTCAACTTGCTCCGAGTCTTCTGGGTCTTGCACTGACTTGTAGCATTCGTAGTGACTCACGTCCCACATCACAGTATTGACTACGGAGGGTGGCCCAGCCTCCGAGGCACTGGGGACCTAAAACCCAGCATCTTCCAATAATGGCATTATAATTTAGGCTTGAGGACTGAATCTGTGAACATGGCTTTCTTGTTGTCTCCTTGCTCGGGAAGTTAAACAGCCAAGTTGTGGCTCTCATGACCTTTCAAAAAGGCATCTGCGTGGAAGGAAGAAGTCATCTTTCTCCTGACTAGGCAGAATGTTTCTTGAAAAAGGATATACATGCTGTTCAAAGCAAGCAGTTCCTGTCACTGCTGAATTCTAGACCAACTGCAGGGTAAACATGGCAGCCCCGCGTGGAGAAAGCACCCGGAGTCACGCACACGACTCGTCCGCCTGCCTTGGGGGATGCACTCAGGGAGCTCTGGCTTTGCTACCAGCTGCAGTTTCAAAAAGCCTTTCTTTCAAACAGGTAGAAGGACGTGGTCCAGACACAAACATCAGAAGAAATACAGCGTAAAAGAATGCATGAAAGAGCCTGAGAAAACACTGCTGTGAACATGGTTGAGTGTACCCTGGCCTCGGAGGTGGAGTACACTCCTAGCTCCCCTGGAGCACTGAGCCAGGTCTATCAACTGTCATGCGACCCTCAGTTCATCTCGACACCCCGTGAATTACTCAGACGAGCACTCGGCAGAAAGGCGGGCTGATAAGAGCAAGCAGCCTCCATCGGCAGCCACTGGTGAGTGCTGTGCTTCCGTTCTACCAGGCTGAGACTACAGCTCAGGGGGGTCCTGTCCCTGCCAAGCTGGAGATGGCACCCACAGCCTGCTCTGAAGCGTCACTGTGCACGTGTCCTGTCTCGGAACTAAGGTACAAACTCCCTGAGGGAGGGCCGAGTCCCCCACATTTCTTTCTCTCTTATCTATGTCAGTCTTTGGTTCATTAATACATATTCATAGGTGCCCACACAGCACACGCGACACCTTCTAAAAATATCTGTATGCCAACCTTTTAAACTGGCTAGTGTACTGAGTTTAGAATCTACACATCAGAAATAGTTAATGCATGAAAACACCAACGCCCCCATGAACGTCACAGAGCCACTCAATGTGGACAGCGACACGGCCGTCTCCACACATGGCTGGTGGCACGTTCCTATGTATATCTGTTCCTATGTACACGTTTATAAATGCATTTCACAAGTCTCCAGTTTCACCAAGGAACCAGACTCAGAAAACGAACATTGATTATGCTGTGTTTATTATCAGAACAGTCAACAGTGAAGGATGAACTAACTGCTCTTCCTGTCCACTCTGGACGGTATAAACTGAAGCGGGCACACAGGACCGCCTCACGCTACAGAGGTCACGTTGGCCTCTGGCTCCCAGCAGCAGGCAGGTTCAGGAGCTCACGGCAGGGACATTCGCCATCCTGGGAGACACCTTCCCTTTTCTTCGGGATTTTCTGTGAGGGAGGGGAGCACCCGGTGTTGGGCTGCAAACGTCTGAAGACAGGAAGGAAAGCCTAAAAGTCAGGTCTCGGGGGCACTCGGGTGCTGAGGAGGGCCTACGCACGTTTAGGGGCCCAAACAGGCGCTCTGGGGACCACGATGTCAAACTTTAAAGCTTTATTCCTGTCAGGGACAAGTCAGACTAAAGAGCCTCCTCCTTTAGTGGAACTAGAGAAAACTGGTGTCACCCGGACGGGAAATGGTAGCGATCAGAAAGGTCCGGGACTTCAAAGCTCCACAAACATGATGTGCTTCCCCTTGCTCAGTCAGGCTTTCTTCTCTTTCTTTTCTCTTTATTCTTCATTCTCTCCTTCTCCAGTCCATTAGGTCTTGCCCCCACCCCACCCACAACTGGCATCTTAAAGCTTGCTTCTTTCTGCTTTTCATCTCTCTTGCTACTTTTGGTAGTGGCTGACAGGTCATAGTACAGCGACATTTAAAATGCTCCGTTATCATAATTCTGAGTCTGGTAACTGGCGGTTTAGTGAATTTGAAAAGTTAGCAGCAAAAAGGTGGAAGCCTTGAAGCCAGAAGCGAAGGCCTCCCCAAGTCCACGACCCACCCAGCACGGGCTAGGCATGGCCACATGGGTGCCCATCTGACTCCACCCAGTCCTCTGTCTTCTTGCAGGACCTAACGACGGCATTATAGTGAAACTAAGACCTTGAAAATGTTTCTCTCAAACATATGATGACCCTGGAATATATGATGAAGAATTTAATATTCAGTTATCAAGTATTCAAGAAAAGCAGACAATTCTGCCTAGAACACCATATTGAATCTGGGGCTGCCTTTGTGCTCAAATCATTTCTAGAACCTTGCAGCACTGCTGAAGGGCAGGAGTCCCAGAGTTTCGATACTTAGAAGAGCAAAACTATCAAAGCATGCTTCAGTAAGTAAATTGTGTGAAAACACTCAAAAAAAAAAAAAAAAAAAAAAGATACGCTTTTATGGGAGCTCCCTTACTTACTTGCGTTGTTTTTTTCCTGAGTGGTGTCTGCATCAGTGTTAGAGCTGACAGATTGACTGTCTGAATTTTTGCTGCTGTCACCTAACTTTTTAAGCCTATTTAAGCGTTTATCTGTCTCTCTGAGTCCGTATTTACTGTTGATAACAGGAGCAGGCGCAGGCAGTCCCACTCTGGATTTAAAAGCACCAGTTCCCCGTCTGAAAGAGAAAACGGCACACGTTAAGCGATGAACCTGTTACTCACAAGAACCTCGGCTGCTGAGGGCGCCCGGCCACACCAGATCGACAGACGTGATGAACTGACGAGGCCTCAGTCATCACCGGGAATCTGCCGAGCCTAGGCCTCTCAAAACAAAGAAATATGCATAAAAATTAACGCACAGAAAAACTTAAGACTTAAATTAGCAAAACAAATTGTTATGACTATTGTCAATTGTTAACTGCCCCTGAGAAACTATTGTACCCTGTAGAATTTCAAATGTAGGTAAAAATAAATTCTTCCATTTCAAAGCTGGTTGGTGCAATAGGTCTAAAGTGTAGCTTAAATAATCCACCTATTAATTCTATTCTAGCTTTGTTCTGCACAACTTAATATTACATTACTGATTATTGAGAATTAAGGAATTGAAAAAAAAATTTCCATAAATTAAGTCATTACTTAGATAGAACTTAATGTCAGATACAAACAAATCCTAATTGAAATTCTGTATAAGGCTGAACTATATTAGTGAAATTCTGACTTTTGGAACATTAAAAACTGTTAAATATTTCCTTTCATGTTAGTGAACTAAACATAAATGACCACAATTAAGTCAATAAAATGTTACTAAATAAAAGATATTAAAAGACTTGCTTTTATCACTGGATAAGAATTTCTAACCTGCCTTAATTATTTATGTTTATGTGAATTCTTCTGAGGTGAGGGTGCTTAATCAGCGTGTCCCTAAAGTTCCTTACTGAACCTAGCTTTGCAGATCTGTGCTTTGCTCGGTGCGTAAAAGAAAACTCTTACTCAGCTCTATTCAAAAGAATGAGTAAATATATGTTAATAAGGTTTTTTAAAAAGCACTATACACTGTGTTTAAGAAGGGAGAAATCTCTCTGGCCAAAATCCCTTCACTGACTTGCCTTTATTAGCTTGTTACAGAGAAGCTGTGCAATAACAGCTTCTGAACTTGTGCTGAAATTGTGAAACCCTCCGGGAGGAAAGCAACCTGTTGCGCCATGAAATCCCGTGGGATTGATTTCTTTCACAGTTTTCTCCCCCAAATAATCAGTTATGCCTTTTGCAAAGGGACAACAATTTTATTTTCTCTCCCTACCCTCTTACCTCTTCCTGCTAGGGAGCACAGACCTAAACGTAATGCAGAAACTACTTTTGGTAATAAAGTGAGCATTCTTGCTTTCTTCACCTTCCTGGAATGGATCTGGGATTCTATTTTTATTAACGCTTCTGTAAAAATCACCACAAAAACTTACTGTGGGACTGCCTCAATTCTTTTTTCAAAAAGTGTATTAGAAATTGCTGTAAAACCCTCTACGTAATCTTCACCAAGGCAGGCAGCCAGTTATACTCCACCCAACCCCAAAATACATTCAGAAAGTTAATTCATAAATCCTAAAGGCTTATTTCATTTCATACGGGTTAAGAAAGTAATGTTATTTTCACATATTCGTGCTTTTTTACCACAACTTGTAATATTTCTGGGTCACTTCTAGAAAGATGACCTGTACTTGAAGTACGCTTAAACACAAAATGATTGTGCTAGAATTGTTTTATCTGGATATTAGTTTTATTAGGGTTTTTAAAGTAACACGACCATTCATCTGCTTCTCTACTTCCTGTCACGTCTTCTCTTTAACTTCTGCAAGTAGTTCATGCCCACGCTGCTGAGGCAAGCGCAACGGTCCCAGACCACAGACACCCACGAAGCAGAAGCTGATCTATTTCCCAGCCCGAGCTGCGTGGTGCCACATGAAGCAGCTGCCAGCACGTCAGCCTCAACCCCTTTCCTGGTCTACACGTCTGTTTACACTGTTGTTGCTTTTTAAGAAAACAAAACCGATGAGATGATACCATATGGTCACTCGGACGCTAGCTTTATCATTACATCGTGGACAAATGAATGTGATCCGAACATGTGTCTTGAAAGTTGCACTTTTAACGTGGAATAAATAGTCAGTCACTCCTTGTCACTGATCACTGACACCTGTGGGGTACTTTGCGTTCATCCCCAGGAGCCCTGCTGCAATACCGCTCCTAAGACCAAACCCTTCCTACCCAGTGCCCACACCTCTGCAGGATAGATTCCGCCATACGGGTCTCCCTGTCAGGCAAACAGGTGCACGTAACTTATTTTTAACAATATTGCCACATTATTTTCTTAAGAGGTTACAGCAATTCACGGCCCTGGTACTACCGTATCCCAATCAGGAGCACACAGTGCTCCACTTAAACTGAGCGAACTTGGTGGTGAAAATGAATGCCTGTTTCAACTTCCTTGTTTATGGCCATCATTTTCTTTGCAGCATCTGCCTCTCCTTTCTTTTCTATTGGAGTCTGTCTCTTCCTTATGAGCTTACGGGTCCTTTTTGGTACTGTATTAACTCTCTGCCATGTGTGTTACTTCCCCCCGACTTTCAGCCATTCAAAAATTTTCATGTTCACCATTTCTTAATTCTTGCAAAAGAATTCCACGACCCTAGGGTTAGACTTATATTATCCTAAATTTTTTCTAATTTTTTTTTTAAATTTAAATCTTTAACCCACCTGGAAATTATCCTGTACACGGTGTGAGGTGGGGGGTTAGCTTGGTTTTCTTCCAGATATGCGATGAATTACAGCTGACCCTGAACATCATGGGGGTTGGGGCACCTTGCAGTCGAAAATCCACGAACAACTTAAGTCAGGTCCCCGCATGTGTGGGCTCCCAACCGCGGACTGAAAGTACGTATGCCAATGTCATGCTTGCCTCTCTTTTAGGGTTCTATTCATGCCCTCTTTTCTGGGCAAATATCATCAAGTTTTGATCACAATTGTTTCATAGTAACTTTTAATATCTGTTAAGGCAAATCTCTCCTAAGTTTACTTTAGAAATTTTTTCTTGGCTATCACCAAACATGCTTTCATATAAGCTTTAACGTAATTTGGCCTCTCATATTTTTTAGTCCCTTATTAGATTTTATTCCTCAAATTTTCTAAAAATTTTGCTTACTTAGAAACGTATTACAATTGCTATCGTTGTTAGGATGGTTATAGCCCAGAAAAATCCATCAAATGTATCCTAGACACTCGCCGGTGGTATCAGCGCCTCTCTAAACATTCTGTCCACTCGCAACTCTTCACTGGGTCACCTCTTCTCGCTCTCAGCTCCCAGTATACTGGGTGTCCATGTCCCTTGTACTGCACTGACCTCACAGCTGGCACTGTGTAGTCTTGTTTATCATGCATTTGCAGGCCGCACATAGAGTGAGTAACTAACTAATCAGTTAACAGGGATGAACAACTAAATGAATTCCTTTGACTAGACTCATCCTCTCACCTAATTTCTGGAAAGGCAGAAATAAAAGGTGTTCCTGAGAATTTCAAGAATACGTGCAGTCAACCTTTATGTCAAAGTGCTCAAGTAGTCTGACAACAGCCATGCCTCCTGCGCCATGTTAGGCCTTTCCACTGAGAAAGGATTTGTACATATTTCTATTTATTGCTCACGCTAAGCCTGGGGGTAGGCTGGCTTACCCTATGTGGCCAGTGAGAAACTGAGACTCAGTAACGAGAACTCATCTGCCCAAGGAATGTGACGTGTGTGGTCCTGAACTAGTGAAGCTGTTTCAGGGCGGGTGTGGAGTCCAGAGTGTGTGGTCGCGTTCTTCAGGACAGCCTTCCAAACCTTTGCAGCATTATCATCTGCTCCATTCAATCAATCATTTACCAAATATTTATCAAAAACCTACCACCTGCCAAGTATTGCTTTGGATGCTGGGGATGCAGCGGTAAATAAAAAGATAAAAATCTCTGCCTTATTAGAGCTTCTATTTTAATGGGAAAATAACCAAAAATCACAATATGATTTTATAGCTCATATGTGAGTATTAACGGTGTGCTATTCTACATGCTTTATGTGAAATAACATCTTCACGGCAATCCTATGAAGTAGCTTCTAATGTCATCCCCACTTTACGGATGGGGTAAGTAAGGCGCAAACGCAGCTCAGCTGCCCAGAGTCACACAGCTAACGAAACGCTGAGGCACAGGTTCCGACCCAGGCAGCCCTACTGCAGACCTCGGGCGCCTCACTGCCGCTTCACTGTGCCGTCTCTATGAGATGATTCTAAAGCATCTTCAACTACATTTCAACTACCTCGTGGAGGAAACGGTCTTTTTGGGGACCGGTCTAAGATTTCACCAATGTTTAAACCATTTTCCATACAGAGAAAGGTACATCGTATCCTCCCGTCCCCCAGTACAGGGGGAGCCTCTGGCTATTCAGAAAGAGGAAAACGGGGTCCCTGGGGAACCCGTCACCGCTCCGCGGCCTGGCTGGCTGGAGGCTGGGTGTTTTAAGCGTGTGAAGTAGCACTACCAGCTCTCTCTGCTCATATTTACAGAGGTCACGGGACAGTGGAAAGAATGAGGGCTCTGACGTGAGGCTGCCCTGGGCTCAGAGGCAAAGTGGGCACACCGCTATTCTCCCTCGCACAGACGGCTGACAACTGAATGAGTGAGAGGTGTTCGCACGGTGCAGGGTACGAGAAACGGGCTCAGCAAAGCCAGGGCCACTCTGCTGCGCAGCCCACGCCCGCACCCAGGCAGCTTGCGGGGCTGCCTCTGCGAGCCTGTGTGCACGCGCGGGCCTGCTGAGGCCCGTCTGGGGGATTTCTACACAGACTCCAGAATCTTGATGGGTCACACAAAGAGGTTCCTCCCTAAGTGACGGGACTTAGGAATGATGAAGACTATGTGCATCGGAACACAGGGATTCCAGACACAGCTTGGTAATACACGAGACAACTTCAGAATTTTCAAGTGACTGTCAACAGCTGAACTTCACTTGCCAGTCTGGGGGCAACCCCACCTGGCAGAGTGAGTGAGTGAGTGAGTGTGTGTGTGTGTGTGTGTGTGTGTGGAAGGTTTTCCTACTCTCTCCTTAAGCATACTTAATTCTGATCCATTCACAGTAACATTAAGATTTTACACGCCAGGTGCCAGCGCCCTGAACACCTCTGACGCTGTCCGTGCACACGGCACTGGGTGCCACGCTGCGGACCGTAAAGACAACCCCTCCACGTGCAAGGTAAGGACACGATGTGATTTGCTGCCCACAATCATCTGGTGGTTAAAACAATGTAAAAGCCGAACATCGTACTCAATACTTTACCTTTCGCAAGTGTAACACTCGCAGAACTCATTATTTTCTCCAAAAAACCCATCTCCGTAATAACAAGAAATTTCTTCTCCAGGTTCAATATCTCTTAGAGCCTTCACACACGCTGTATCTCGACCAGTTGACACAAACTGAAATAAAATGCACTCACTGAGAAACTCGTACCTGAGCAGGAACTAAATATTTGAGAGAAAAAAATGTTATGCTTACCTTGCAGTTAGGTCTGCAATCTGAAAAATGTCCAAAAGATAAAGTCAATTAACTGTAGGTAAGATCTGAAACACGAACAATTACAGAAATCTGAAATAAGCTTTCCATGTAATTTTACAGCTTTTGATAGAAGTTTAGGTCTCAAGTTAAACTACAGGAGTATTTATTTTAATAACTTTGTGGGAGAAAAATAAATCATATTTCCAACCCTCCTTTAAGGGGAGATAAAGGTCTTGCTCAGTTCGATATGCTCATTGTCATTTTTAGCAGTACTGCCCAACACTAGTGCTAGCACCTGAGAAATGTCGCTTACCATGGTTTATAAATGCAGCAGGACCAAGCCAGAGCTGGGCACAGTTTTTCCTTGTGGAATACATGACACTGAAGTCGTTTTCTCCATGTCTAAGTAGCATGTTCTCCTCAATTTCTGAAAGTTCGGCAATACAACCCACCAGTAATTCTATTTTGTCATTTCGTTTCCTATTTAAAATATGTGATGTTAAAAATTACTAGTAATTATAAATAATAAGGCTTGTCTTAATATAATAAGCCTGTCCAATAAATACCAAGAATTGAGAAGACCTGGCTAAGCGTATCTTAGCTGATTTACTCGGCTCCCCACCGAGAAACCCCCGAGCCTCGTGCCACGGTCACTTGCGCGGCGGCCTTATCCGCACAGGAGGCTGGGAAGTCCCGCAGGGCAGTGTGCCCTGTGCCTCTGCAGCGCCGAGCGCAGTGTCTTGCAAGCAGACAGGACTCCTGCTGCACTGAATTTGACTTGCTGACACTGGATGAGGGAGCCAGGACAAGCAGTAGGAAAGGGTGACAAGGACCCAGAACTGGGGTGCCACCCGCTAGAGCAGCACCACGCCATAGACGCACAGTGCGAGCCAAGCACAGGACCTCCGTTTTCTAGCAGCCACATTAAGAAAGTAAAAAGAAAACAGGTGAAATTATTTTTAGTAATGTATTTTAACCCAGTATACCCCAAATACTATTTCGGCAGGTAATTGGTATAAGGTATATTAATGAAAAATGTAATTTAATATAAAATCTAGCATGTATGTCACATGACAGCACTTCTCAATTCAGATGAGCCACATTTCAAGGGCTCAGTAGCCACATGTGGCTGGTGGCTACCATGCTGGATAATGCACCTCTAGAACCCAAGATGTCAAACTTCCACAGCCGTCCACAACACACGGAACCACGGGAGCTGATGAGCAGGCCTGACGCCACCCCAAGAGAGACAACACATGCTCACGTACACACACCCATCCCAACCTAGGAGCAACACTCTTTGCCCACTCCATTTCAGGTACCTGATGCTAAAATTTCTGCTATAAAAATATTGGGGTGGTATATGAGAGGGATCTACGTGTTTCTTTTGGGAGAAAAGGGAGGACAAGGCACCAGTGGGAAGGATATATAAGCACATGTCCTCTCTTTCATGTATGGCTGTCATTTCCCCCAGCGGGCAGGGGTCAGCTTCACTCCTTTTATTTCAGCTGGGACACGGGTATTTCTTAGGCAGACAACGCACTAGGAAGTTTCCACCTGTAAAATTCCTGAGATCACAGAGGCTTTACACTCAACCTTTCTTCTAGGCCAGTGAAGGACTGACTCTGGAAGCCAGGTTACCCGACCCTGACGTCCTAAACCTTTCAGTAGTCCCGTCGCTGCGCAGGCATCGACTCAATAAAAGGAAACGAAAAGCACTCTGGCTTGTAGGACGACCTGAGTCAACTCAGACCGAATTCCAATCGATAAAGACGAATAAAGAACAACAGATACAGCCCGGTCCCGGGGCCAGCACGCTGACACTGGGCTGGCTCCTTTAGGGGGAGCTCTGGCTTCATTATTTCCCATGACTTTCTTAGCATTTGAACAGTAATTTGAGAGAATTTTAAATAAAATTATTTTATGGATTTATACTAGCATAATAGTTACCACTCTTTTGTTGCAACTATTTTAGCTCCATTTTGTTCTGATGAGTATCTATTACAAGGCAATATTTCAAATCCACTGTCAGTTGCAAACATTCGCAAGTAAATGAACACCTAAAATGAAAAAAATAATCGATATTAACTTTATATTAGATTGCTTATCCTGCTAGACTTTCCCAGAATTATAAAAGCAAACCACCAACAACAATGTAAAAAAATTTAGATCAGTAAGTAACAAACTTTGTTGGAATCTTACAATTTCATATATTGAGTAATGGCTTGTCCATGTTACTCCAAAAGTTCACAATGAATTTCACTTCTAGGTGACAGTTTTCTCCTTGGATAGTCATACAAATGATCTTGCATCTTATTAAATCGTCATGTGATTAGTTTTAAGAAAAACTGATTTAAAGTTCTAGTGTTCACTAAAATTTAGGCATTAGTTTCCTTTATTCTTATCCAAACAGATAAACAGCATTAATCTTATTAAGAAACGTACATGTTCCTTGAATAACTTCTCCTGCATTTTGTTCTTGTTGAGAAAATAGTGCCGTGCCCATTCGCCTGAAGTCAAACATTTGAAGGCTTTCTCTAAGTGCTCATCTTTTTTAAAACGCTCAATTACTTCCTTTAGTTCTTCTTGTCTTCCTTTAATAGGCCGAAATCTGAAAATAAAAATCAAAACAATAACTTTAGTTACTTGCTTTCACCCTTGGGCCACTGTTAAGAAGAGATCTTGAGAAAGAGGTAATCTAAAAACCACCAGACCTATAAAGGAGAATAATCAATAATCTTGATAATTACTACTCAAGTAATATTGATCACCAGGAAATATAATTTCTCTTTCTTCAAACTGCATTATAATTATTTTATTTCACTGTTATTAACTGAGAGGTGATCAGATGATTCAAATGAATGATGTCTGATTCAGGCTTACGCCTGTCACCTGCTTCAGAAGGTACAAAATCAAAGACCTAGAATAGAGCTCGTCTAGCTGAGTGTTGGAATGACAAAAAATTTTTAAAACATCAGAATCAAGCCAGGAGAGTGCCAGGTAATAAGCTTTATAAAAATGATGAAACAAGCAAAATCATGCCATAAACAAAAACATTCTCTCTGCATACTGTTAGAAACACCCCAAACTAAGTATCCCAGTGGGTCTTGAAATACACCTTGATGTTTCAACAATAGGTCAAATTAATCTCTGACAACTGCATTCAGAGAACAAAGAGTGCGAAAAGTACAACTTTAACAGTGATACTGCTGTTTTGGTGATGTAAGAAAAAAACTGTTGGGGTAGAAATTTAAAAGGCTTCTATTGTACAATCAGCCAGAATGACTTCAGAATATTACATTTGTAGCTATATAACACGTGATACAATCAGTCCAAGTAAGACTTAAGTTTGTACACCTCTCATGCTGAAGTTATGATCTCAAAAAACACATGTACTGTAATTGAAGGGATTTGGATCTTCAATTCAAAATTTCTCCTCATATTAACTTCATTTGGCATATTTTCCCAAATAAAGTTCTTTTTTTAAACATCTAACCAAAATAGGAATCACAGATTTCTATTCAAATAACAAAAAGAAAAAATATTAATGGCTCAGGAGAAAAAATATTTGAAGTATGCATTTTACTCCAACAATTAAAACTGTGCACTTCATAAAACTGAAATGCTACAACTGAGGTAAGATCGAGCACAAGCTCCAGGAAAGGAAGCATTCGAGCACAACACTTTTCTACATAAACTATCCTAAATGTGTTCATACCATTTCGGTAAAATTTTAAGCCACAATATCTCAATCAGGATTATTCCCAAGGTGCCGCTGAAGTGAGAACAGGAACGAGAGAAGGTGTGGCCACCTTAGCCATAATGACGTCTGGGCTTCCCCTCCAGGCGAGTTATTTTTAAGGACTACATGAGCAGAGTTACTGTATGAGAAACTCCACAGGGGGAACTTAACTGACATACACATGCATCAAAAGTTACATAAGGCACCCATGTGCAAATACACGTCAAGGTGTTACAAACTGCACTGCTATGGCTCTCCAAAGTGTGGAAATTATAAAGTGATATTTAGGAAGGCGTTTTGGAGTTAACACTGATATGGGCAATGAGGAAAGTGCTGAATTCAGCTTTCTAAAGAAAAAGCAGAATATTACTACGGGCAGGAAAGAATCAAAAGGCAGCAGGCAAAGTGAGAGGACATCTAAGTAGAAGGCTAGATTCAAAGAGATGAATGGGCTGGAGGAATCGGCTGGCCAACCACAGAAAGGGAAATGTTAGCACACAGGCGAGGGGAGACAGGGGTTCCAGGACAAAAGTGACCCCGCTCTCTGGACAGGACCTCTAGAGGACTTCAGGTAGGTTACGGCATGCTGACACCTCCAGCAGACTCTAGTTTCAGCAAGCTCTCAGAGCCATTAAGCAGAACTCACTGAAAGAGTTCAGACACGTCCGAGATACACGAAGAAATGGCAATGCCTTAATTTCCATTTTGTTAATTAGCATACCAGCGTGGACACACAGATGAGCGGAAGTCCTTTAAACAATGCAGAATGCCTTTAACTAGACTGATCGAACAGAGCATCGGAGAATCACCACTACAATAACCTAAAGTCCGCGGCACCGTGGGAGCACCCAAACCTCCACACAGCCACACCACGGAGCCACTGACGTGCGCACATCACACATGATTTTGCCAAGACTGGGTTTCTTCAACCCTTCCTGCTGCGGCCCTACACTGGGGGTTATTTGCATATGAAGGGGAGATAAGACAATCAAGCAGCTGTTAGCTAAGGCATTCCACTTGGCGCAATACGACATATAAAATGGCGGGATAACCCACGTTTTGCCCAGTGAACAGAAAAGCAATGGTTCCCTTTGAACAAATACGATGAATAATCCATGATGTTACTGCAGGGCTACAAAAAAGAGCCAAGCAATCTTCACATGCTCAATGTGGAAGTGACCAGTAGTGACATCGATTTTAAAATAACTGCATGGCTCGACATGTTAGCAAGTCACAGTCAGGGCTAAATCTATCTAAAGCTTTAAGAACGTGAGAGAAAAAGTGACAGACCCAGAATGGACACTGGCTATTCCAGACAGGCTTCTTCTGTGCTCTCTACTTCCTGAAACATGCTCCTTCCTGTCTAAAAATGCCTTTCAGTTATCCTTAGCTTTGTTTACTCTTTGTTCACGATGCCAAACAATTTATATACTAAAATCGACACAAAATAATCAACTCTTGATTTAGTAATAGTCTGCCTTCTACATTTCCTGAGCTGACTTTCTGCTTTCCTGACTTCTATCGGCTGAAACACAAACAAAATACTCGAAACTATTACTTGCTACCCGCTAGCAAAAACCTCCATTTCACTTAAAAAGTAATTTACTGTCAAAGTTTACTGTCACAGTTGGCTGCTTTAGGCATGAAGACAGTGAGGCAAAGAAAGAAGGAAATGGTTCTGGTGTGGGCAGGGAGGGGAGGAGACGGCTGTTTTCGATAATCCTATAGTAGAAGTATATCAAAGTCACCTGGCTGACAGGTCAAGCCCTGTCCCATTATAACAAACTCTGCAGGGAAATAAAAGTCATTTAATAATATAAGATTGTGACACTATTAGTGCCAGAGCAAAACGCACTGAGGACCTTAGAAAAAAATTAAAATAATTGTCTATTATTGAGTAGAAAGATACCCACGTCCTCTCCCTAATCACAGGTGCTCTAAAGCTCCCACACAAACTGCACAAAGCCACCCTTATACCCTGGTTCTTAAAGCTCTAAGAAAATTCAGACTATCTAAAACAACCTTCGTGTTCAACAGATGAGGAAAATAAGGCCCCATCAGGGCTAATTAACGGGAGGACTGGGACCATCACCCAGGCCTTCTTTGAGCCCACTCTCGTATGCGGACTCCGGGGGCGTCTTGTGTCATTGCATGATTTAGAAGAGGATTTGCCTCGGGTTTGCCAGGGAGCGCGGGCCCCGAGCCCAGCCAGAAACAGCGCTGGTGGTATCCTGATGATGCAGTTAAAGGGGTGGACACAAATATATACTTTTAAATGTAGTATCTGGGGTGAAGTGGGGTCACTGAGGAGGCAAGAAAAACAGGTATCTGGCACTTCCAAATCAATACGCCCCTCCTCCCTCTCAACACAACGTTGCTACTTTAAATAAACCAAACACTTATTTTTCTCTTCCTATACCTCTGATCAATGGCTGCTTTAAGAAATAAACAAATGTCACTTACAATCGTTTATTAAAAAGGGCAGAAGAAAACATGAATTCACACTCCCACGCCCCTGTTCCCCACTCCTTCCAGTGACTGACTTCCCAGGTTTTCTTGCTATTTGGTTTTTCTCTTTCCAGACCCCAGAGGTGGCCACTGTGGCAATGCAGGTTTGTACCAGCTGTGCTCCCGGGCCCTCCATGAGCACGTGCAACCAAGGGCAGCCTGAAGGAGGGGGACGGAAAAAAGGGAGCAAGGACAGGAGGAAGAAGAGAAAAATGCTCAACTATCTAAGATGTAAAACACGGCAACGCTGAGGCGACGCTGTGAGCACACTTCCCCCTTTGAAGAAAGTGGAACCGCGAACCGACAGTTCGACAGTTCTCGCCGCCGGGGGAGGCACCAGAACGGAACCACAGCGCTCTCACAGCGCTCCGCTCTCGCTTCGCCTGGACACAAATGGCACCGGAAACATACCTGGCTGAGTCCTGCCATCAGTGCTCAGCTTGTCCCGTGCGGCGACTCCTGATCTTTTGATAAATGATTTCTCTTAAAATTACCCTGTTATGGAGCACAAGTGGTTTTTTCAATACAGCTATTACTAAGACAAAACTATTTTTAAAGGTTTGCAAAATTTTCTAAAAATCATGTTTATGCTGACACCTCCTATTATGTAACACGAAAGAACATCATCAAGGCTGCGACAGGTTAAGTGGGCATCTTATTATTGTTTGCAATGCACTCCACCTACCTCAAAGGGTTGTTGTGAGGAAAACTGTCAGATTTTGAAAAATGCCTTGAGCTTCTCGAAGGAAAGGCGCTATATAAATGCAAAAACAAACAACAATCAGAAACTATTTTCATAATTTGTACTTGTAATTTCTAAACAGATTTATAATACTAGTTGTAGCAGAAATCCTTAAAACACTGTGATATTCGAGAACCTCATGAAGCCACGGGTAGGCTGAGCATATAACAATTTCTTTATATTTTCTAGTCAAGCACTTCACTTCTAAGTGACATTTAAAGTGATTTATAAATTCATGTCCAAGAATGGATATAAATAATCAAACACATAAGAAAAATAAAAATGAGATGACTACAGTACTGGAAGGATGAGCAAAAACTGTACAGGTTTAGATTAGAAAATTCAAGAAAAGTTCCAAAGAAAACGTGCCCTGAGATGACTCTTCTCATTTCCTTGTACCGAGCAGTGTACCTGCTCGGCTCACTGCTCCCGAGATTCCCCGGGATACTGTGAATCTCTGGGTCACGCAGCCTCAACGAGGGGCATTTATTTCCCAGAGCACCATCTCTGCTTTTCAGTGCCTATCTCCCCACTTTGGTTTTTAAAAGAATCAGAGGTATTACTAGCAACTCTATTCTCCAGCTAACGGGAAGAATTTAAGTTTTGTAATTGACAAAAGTCAACTAAATCTATTTCCCAATAAATTGAAATTACTATTGTTTACACTATTTCTAGGTACCCATGTTACAACTCTGACATATTTGTCAGGAAACAGAGGGATATATTAGGATTAAAACATAAGTATTCATAATATAGCTAGTTTGGGAAATTCCCAAATCATTAAACATCTACTGTTTCTGAGCATGGTTCCTGATGGTGTACAGAAAGAAGTCGAAAGGAGGAAAAAGGGCATAAAAAAAGAGAAACCAAAAAGTGACAATCAAATTACAGGTGTAAAACATGAGAACAGAGACCACTTATGAAAGTAACATACAGACAGCTTGGAGAATTAAAGTCCAAGCTCCAATCCTATCTTCTAGTCACTTCTTTTGCACCCCAAAGAGGGAGACATCCATAAGCTATTAATTGAGAAATACAGATTTCCCTCATTCTCTATAAAATAGTATCTTTGAAAATGATGCGAGTCAACATTCTGCTAAACTCTTGCTCAAGAGATGAAGAAGTAGGATGAAGTTTTATTTCCGAGTAAGTCCACTAAGACTGAATGAAAACGTACACCATTCAGTAAGAGTAACGGCTTCACTAACAAATTTCTGCGTGCTCCCAGCTGTCAGCTTATGAGGGTCTGTTAAAGCGCCTTCGCAATGAATGCCTCTGGAGAAAGGCCGAGAGCATCCCTTGACAGAGCAACATCAACTGCTCGGCCATGGGGCCTGAGGTGCCCACACTGGTGAAAACCAGCCTGGTCTACCCAGGGGACAGTAGGCTCATCTACGCCATCAATGGCCATACTGGGAACTGAATGAGAATTAAATGCTGCACTGAAAATAGGAGTGAATGTTTTCTTCTGCATGTTTAACTTGGTTTAACCAGTTTTAATTTTAGATCTTTCAATTTCTATTCATAAAAAAAATGTTATGTACTGGATGCATTTTAATTTAAGGGTACCTGGACATGGTAAGGTCTTGAGTTTTAATACTTGTGTGGTTCGTTTTAGGACTACACGTTTTTAAATGAGCCCTGGGAAGCCAGCGGTAAAGAACTTTTACCCACTTACGTGCGACACCAGAGCGAAGCTCGGCAGGCCAGATGCTTTGGTGCCCCACCACGGCCGGTCAAGACCCGGCACGGCTGCTCAGGGCCTCGCACGGCTGGCCGGGACCCACCACGGCCGGTCAGGAGCTCGTTAGAAATGGAGGATCTCAGAACCCACCCCAAAGCTTCTGAGTCAGAACCTGCATTTTAACCAGATTCCCCAAGTGACTCTAGGAGAAACTATTGTCAAGGAGGATTTTTATAGAAAATAGGACTTTTTCCCTGCTGCATAAGGCAGTAACAAGCAACCCTTCATCACATATCAGATATGTGCTTTGAATAGTCAAAGCATGAGGGATTCTGAATACACAGATTTCCTTCCTAAACCACTAAAAGTTTTTTTGTAATCTTGATGGAATGCTTCCTAAAATGGTTTATATGCTTCCATATTTCAGTATACAAGGCATAATGAACATATTCTCTTTCTTGATGATTCCAAGTCATAATTACGGGCCTTTGTGGTAATATCCTGAATACCATTAGGCTGTTATGTGAATCAGTGATTCACATTTCTCAATTCAGCAAGAAAAAAAGGCTACAGGGTGACTTAAATACCATCATGATCCTCCAGAGAATGAACACTGGTCTCTTATGTTCACTGGAAAAAAAAAGAAATGGACTTAAACTAATGTAAACTAGATTTCAGTTGGACGTGAGGGCATCTGATCTTGCTGATTTTTCAGGGGACAGCCATCCATCTGCCTAACTAGAAAATTTAGAGTACTTGCCCCTGTGAAGGTAGCAAACTATTTAAATAATTCCCCCAACTTGTCACTTCATTTTAGTAAGTAAAGATACATGACGACAGGCAATTACATGAAAATACCAAAGGCACACTTTTACCAAAATTACGTCTTTCTGGATTGAGAATGTAACTGATAAATGAATCAATCACATACTATCTTATTTTAATTCTAGCAAGTAACAGAACTGAAGGGGGGGATGGACACAAGATTTTCCTCTTATCACCTTTACTCATCAATTCCTGTCTTTCCTCATCTTATTGGTGACTTCCTCCTGGCGATCAAGTCCTTCTAGGGCAGTCGCTGACACTGGAGCTACGAAACCCCAGTGCTGGTATGACAGGAGTAAGAGGACAGTGGCCCAGGACTTGCTCCACACTCTAAACCCCCGGGCACTTCCATCAGACTTGAAAACCCTTTGCCGTGAGAGCTGAGAGATGAAGAAGAGCTGCGGAGCTCTGACAGTGTTTGGTGGCGGTCAGTTACGAGATTATCTGAGAGCCTTTCTTGGGAGAGAGATGATGTTTAAGGGAATTAGAATAAAGAAATTTAAAGGATGACAGATTCCAAGAGTGATGTAATATTTTATGTAGATGTCATCTGATAATAAAGCACTTGTGCATCTATTTTCTTATCTGCATATTGAATATAAGCACGTCTTTAAAAATATTTACTCTTACTTAGCTTAATGCTTAGCTCAGTCTCAAAGATTAAACATGATGGTAAAATTCCCTGTGTACAGTGGCAATTATTTAAAAGAAGAAAAGTCTGCAATAAAATCATGAAAAAAACTAATGTAACCTAATTTAAGTAGGAAAAAAAATTTTTTTAAATCATACTCATTTTCAAAGTTTTACAGAATGTATGATTTTTTTTCAGCTAATTACCATCAACATTTAAAACAATATAAAGATGCTCCTCCAGCTTTATATTTTAATAGAAATATTCTGAGATAAAATAAGAACACAGAATTAAAACCGATGAGATCCTTAGAAGCTTTTGTTGCTTTCCTTGGCTCACACACAGAAAATCCTTCTGTAGCAAAGAACTTTCCTTTAATGTCACTTTACATTCTGACTAAAAGTAAAATTAGCCATCTAGCTTCTTAAATTCAACATCATCTGTTTCATTCAGGAGAAAGACTTATAATTACCTAGTATTCATTTTGTGTGTTTGAAAACCTAAATAGGGATCAAGGACCAAACTGGTTGCTAGGTCATCATTTTCACAGAGCTCCTTGGCAGACATTCCAGAAGATGGTACATATCGACTCTGTCCTTCGAATCCTGAATTACCATTACCTGTGAAGAGAGAAAGAAAAGTAATTGAAATTGCAATCTACTAAATCTACCATAGCCTTGTTGCCCATTCAAGCTAGTAACCAAGAACTGAAATTACTTATTTCAGTTTTAGTAATTAACTTAAACTAACCCGACTGAGAGCATTTTGGTCAGCAGATAATATCAGGTTTCCCAAGAACAGTCTCTAGACAGTGGTGAGACTCTGGCGTAGACGCCTTACTCCTCCCAAGGAAGAGCTGAGAAATGGGGCGGGTGAGGATGTTTATCAAGCACAAAGGGCCACCACAAACAGGGCTGGGGCGAGGAGGAGAGTCGGGAACACAAGACGCTTCTGCAGTCAGGGCCAGGCGTCCCGAGGTGTCAACTCCAGCTTCCTGCTTGTGGCAGATGATCATCACCCCTGCTTTGCCAGTAACAGGCTCAGAGGTTATGAAACTCGCCTATGATTACAGAGCGAGGACATGAAAGTGGGGTAAGGAGGAGAGAGAATGACAGGCCTATTTCTCTGACTGACCTGTCTGAAACAAATTTTGAATGAATGGATAAAAATAGGAAAGGTGACTGACATATATGTGCGACTGAAGTAACTGGGTTTAACTGTGGAAGAAAAGCAATGTAAAGAGAGGAAAGCAAAGTCGTATTTGTATGCATGAAGTTTCGTCAGTGCTGATTTGAATTTGATGCACGTGTCACTGACGGTCTCATGGAGTCGGCAAAGACACCAGCTGTATAATCAAGCCTCTCAAAATGAAGACATGAAGAATGAGAGACCCTGAGAGATGTAACCTTCTTCTCATCCACTCTTTCAAGAAAAAAATAATAATAATAAACACATATGTAAGTCCTTGCCTAAGGTATATGTTTTGCAATCAAATTATTGGCATGTAAGTATGTGAAAAGCTAACAAATCATCATATTTTCTGTAACAGCTTTATTAAAATATAATTCACATGCCATACAATTCATCCACTTAAAGTATATAATCCAATAGTTTTTAAATATATTCACAGAATTGTGCAACCATCACCACAATCAATTTTGGAACATTTCATCATTCCCAAAAGAGACCCTACACCCATTAGCAGTCACTGTCCATTTCTTCCTCCCACCTGGCCCCTGGCAACCACTATTCATCCACTTTGTCTCTATGGATGTGCCTAGTTTGAAAATTTCATAAAAATGGAATCACACAACATGTGGTCTTTTGTGACTGGCTTCTTTCAGTTACCATGTTTTCAAGGCTCATCCATGATGCATCAGTACTTTATTCCTTATTATGGCCAAATAATAACCCATTGTATGCATAGACCACATTTTGTTTATTCATTCATCAGTCGATGGACTAGGTTTTTTGGCTATTATGAATAATGTTTGTACGAACGTTCATGTGAAAGTTTCTGTGTATACATGTTTTCAATTCTCTTAGGTACATACCTAGGAATGGACTTGCTAGGTCATACGGTAACTATGATTAAGCTTTTGAAGAACTGCCAGACTGCTTTTCAAAGTGGCTACAGCATTTTACATTCCCAACAGCAGCGTATGAGGGTTCTAAATTCTCCACATCATCCATCACCAACGCTTGTTACTACCTGTCCTTTTGATTCTAGATATCGTAGTGGTTGTAAATTGGTATATTATGGTTTTGATTTGCATTTCCTTGATGACTAATGATTTGAGCATCTTCTCACGTACTTGCCATTTGTCTATCTTTGGAGAAACGTCTCTATTCAGACCCTTTGCCTCTTTTTAAATTGGAGTTTGTCTTTTAGTGGTGACTTGTAAGAAGAATTATGTATTCTAGATACTAATTCTTTATCAGATATGTGATTTGAAAATATTTTCTCCTATTCTGAGTTGTCTTTTCATATTCTTGATGGTATCCTTAAAGCATAAAACTTGGCAACTTTGATGAATTTCAATTTTTCTTTTTTCTTTTGTTCCCTGTGCTTATAGTGCCATATTAAGAAACCACTGCCTAATCCAAAGTCATGGAAATTGATGCCTCTTTACTTCTAGGGGTTTAACAGTTCTAGCTTTTAACTTAGGTCTTTGATCCATTTTGAGTTTATTTTTCACATAGTGTGAGGTCAGGTCCAACTTCACTCTTTTGCACGTGGATGTCCAGTTTCCCCAGACAAAAAGACTAGTCCTTCCCCATTTAATTTTCTTGGTACTCTTGTTAAAAATGAATTAGCTGAAAACATTAGGGTTTATTTCTGGATTCTCTTGTTCTAGTCCATGGATATGTCTACCTATATGCCAGGATAACACTGCCTTGGATGTTGCAACTTTGTAGTAAGTTTTGAAACAGAGAAGTGCTAGTCCTCCAACTCAGTTATTTTTCCAAGGTTGTTTCAGTTATTCTGGGTCCCTTGAATTTCCATTAAGAATTTGAGGGTCAGCTTGTCAATTTCTGCAAACAAGCCAGTTGAGATTCTAAGGGAAATGAATTTAATTTGTAGATCATTTGGGAGGTACTGCATCTTAACAACACTATCTTCTGACCAATGAACATAACTTTCTCTTTATTTAGGTATTCTTTAATTTCTTTCAACAATGTTTGTAGTTTTAAAATATTACTCTTACTTTTATTGCTATTTTTTTGATGTCACTGTAAAATTGTTAATTTCATTTTAAAATTGTCCATTGCAAACATATAGAAATACAATTGATTTTTGTATACTGATCTCCGATCCTGCAACCTTGCTCAATTTGTTGATTATTCCTAACCAGTTTTTAGTGGATTCTTTGGGATTTTCTAGATACACAATCATGTCTGCAAACAGATTGTTTTCTCTCTTCCTTTATAATCTGATGCCTTTTAGTCCATTTCCTTGCCTAACTACTATGGTTAGACCCTCTAGTACAATGCTGAATGTAAGTGATGAGAACAGATTTTGCATCTGGTTCTCAATCTTTGGGGAAAACCATTTAGTATTTACTATTAAATATGACAGTAGCTGTGAGTTTTGCATAGATGTCCTTTATTAGGGTGAAGAATTCCCTTCTACTCCTAGTTAAATGTTTTTTCCTGAAAGGGTATTGGATTTTCTCAAATGCTTTTTCTGCCATCTACTGAGATGACTGGTTTTTGTCCTTCATCCTTTAGTATGGTATATTACATTAAGTGATTTTCAGATGTTAAACCAAGCTTGCATTCCTGGGATAAATCCCACTGGTCATACTGCAAAATCCTTTTCATTTGTTCCTGGCTTTGGTCTGCTAGCACTTTGCAGAGGACTCAACATCCATCTTCATTAGAGGTACTGGTCTAGAGTTCCCTTGTGACGTCTTTGGATTTGGTAGCAGAACAACACTGGCCTCATCAAATGAATCAGGAAGTGCTCCCTCCCTTCCTTCTATTTTTTGGAACAGTCTGGGAAGAACTGCTATTAAGTCTTCTTTAAGCACATGCCACCATTCGCCAATGAAGCCATCTAGGCCTGAGCTGTTCTTGTATATAGTGCATCCCCCCCCCCTTTTTTTCTTTTTCCTAGCTACTGATTCAATCTTTTTACTAGCTATAGATTTATTCTGATTTTGTATTTCTTCTTGATTCAGTTTTGGTAGTTTGTTACTAAGAATATGTTCGTTTAATCTAAATTATCTAATCTGTTAGTATACAGTTGTTCATAATATTGTTACAATCTTTTTATTTCTGTAAGGCAGCAGTAATGAATGTCTGTCTCCTCATTCATTCTTGATTCTTGAGTCTCTATTGGTTGACCTTGCTTAAAGGTTTGTCAATTTTGTTGATCTTTTCAAAAACAAACTCAGAGCTTTACTGATTTTCTCTACTTTCTATTCTCTATTTCGTTAATTTCATTCCACTTCCTTCCTTCTGCACACTCTTCTTGTTCTAGTGTTTTAAGGTTAAAAAGGTCATTGATTGAAATCGTTCTTCTTTTATTAATGTAGGTGTTCACAGCTACAAATTCCCTGCTAGGGATTGCTTTAGCTGCATCCTGTAAGTTTTGGTATGTTGTATCCTCATTTTCAATCATATAAAAGTATTTTTCTCATCTCATTTCCCTTTCGATTCTTCTTTAACCCACTGGTTATTCAGGACAGTGTTGTTTAAATTTCCATATCTTTATTTCCCAAATTTCTGTTATTCATTTCTAATTTGACAACACTGTCATCAGAGAACATTCAATGCTTGATTTCAATCCTCCACAATTTACTGAGGCTTGCTGTATGGCCTAGCCTACGGTCAGTCTATCCTAAAAATGTTCTATGTGCACTTGAAAAGAGTGTACATTCTGCTGATGTTGGGTGGAGTGTTCTGCAGACATGTTAGTCGCAGTCGGTTCAGAGAATTCTTTCCTTGTTGATCTTGTGCCTAGCCGTTCTAACCATTACTGAGAGTAGGGTACTGAAGTCTCCACATTACTGTTGAATTCTCTATTTCTCCCTTTGGTTCTGTCAGTTTTCGCTTCATGTATTTTGTGTCTCTGATGCCGGGTGAAGTCCCTGCAGAGGATCTATGATGGAGCACGGTTCTGTCTCTCTTCTTCACTGGCTCTTTTTGCACCATTCTTGCCCCAACAGCATTCAATGTGATGCTGTCCATCTTCATGCTCTCTGGGTTTTTCCAAGCTAGCCTCTAAATCTGTCTACACTTCGCAAAGTGTAGCCCATATAATGGTCATTTTCTAGATTCTTATGTATCTTCAACAGTTAAAACTAATTAAGACCATTTTCCCCTATGATGCACCAAAGGCAGCCAGTAGCAATTTGCCTTTTTTTTTTTTTTTTAAGAGATGCCTAACGTACTTAACAAAGCTAATATCACTGCTGTAGTCACTACACTTCCCAATCCCTTCAGGTCCCCACCACATGCTAAGGGCTGAGGTGTCTGTGCAGAGGAGAATCCATTCGGTCTTGGACTCTCCCTCTACTCCTGTCCCAAGCAGGGACTTCTGCCTGTTTCCTTATAGGAACAGTGACCTGATCTGATATGGAAAGGTTAAAGGCAGCCTGGGCCCAATGAATAGCGCAAAACCCTAAAAGGTAAGGGAGGAAATGAATCAGAACTGGGGCAATCTATGTGAAACTGCAGCAACCCCAGGCTAACCCGATCTGCTGGGAGCAGGCCGATTCCAACACAAACTAAGGCTATCGGCAGTGGCTAAATTAACCTTAGGAACAGCAAGAAATAGAAAAAGCCATCCTCCCTAACATGGCCATACACTTTTGGACAATCTTCAGATAGCTGCCTACTTAGGTTTATATTGATCCAGGACATATTACTACTCTTAAAAGAACTATGAAACATGTATCAACTCTACAATTTCTTAGAACTCTTAACAAAGTAAAAAGTAACTTATTATCAACAGTGCTTCACTGTCAGGATCAAGGACTGTTCGCTCCGTGTAAATAGAAGAAATGGTGACAATTTGTGAACCTGCCCTAAACTCCATTTATATAAATTAGTACATGTGCTACCGAAGCAAGCACACCGTTTACGTAGGGTTGACTTTATTATTCACATTACTCTATACATTTTCAAAGAAATAAATAATACTTACATTGAATATAAAAAATACAGTTTGAACTTTGAAGAAAATCAGTAGCAGTACTTCAATATTTCTTATAGAATAGATCAACCATTTAAGTATAAATTCTACAAAATATAATTTAAAACTATGGATATAAAAGCATGATTAAAGTTATTATATTAAGCATTAAACTTAAGTTGTACTAAATGTCTGATGAGAATAAAAATTGATGTAACTTTGAAAGAGTAAAAAAAAAAACTATACCATTAACTGTGAGAACATAAAAAAATTGTTTTGAAAACAAGAGAGAGGAGAATATGCATTACAAACCGGAAAGAACTACTGCCCCACATGACAATCAAAAGCGCGACAGTTGAAGTGTGTACATACATCTGCTTGACCGCCTCTCGACTGCGTTTTTGCCAGCCTTCACGGTGTCCTTTCCCGTGTGCTGTAACTTTGATTGATTCTGCTGATGTTCATTAGACAACTTGCCTCCATTCCTCCTGCCATTCACCACCATGTTCTTGGATTCTCCCAACCACTTCATACCCACAGACAGCCTGACCCAGGTGCATTTAGTCACTCTCTTCAAATAGCTTAGAGAATAATTTCAACGTTCTCTCCTAACAGAAACAAAAAATGAAAAACAAAACAAAACGGGAAGGTAAATACATAAAAGACCATGCTACACAGACCCTTGAGAAAGAGAGTATTACAAATAATTAGTAATTCCTGTTTCCATCTTTGAAGGACTATCTTAGTGCCCATGCCATCCCTGTCATGCTGAGGGGTCTGCGGTGGCCCCAGGTCCTGAGGAGAGATTCAGTCTGTCTTGCTCACTGCTTACACTTTGAAGAGCCACTGGTAAACAAGAAGTGCTCGAGGAATACTTATCTTTCGGTTACCAATTAGAATGATCTTTGCTCCTTATTATACTGATACCTACGTATAGCTCAATCATCTGCTCAAATTACACATTCTGGTAACATTCTATTAACTCTGTGGGTAAACTACAAGGAAGTTATCTCTTGCCTACAACAGCTTTGTCAAATCTTTTTGCTGTTAGCTGAAAGTCGACATTTAAGGTATTCAGGAGTATCTTATCAAATATCAAAGCACTGCCCATCATAAAACGTCTACCTTAGCAATCCTTTATGATGGCAACGAAATGGAGAGATTATGTTTGCTAATACAGAGATCTCTCTCACTATTCTATTTTAATTAGCTGAATTTGGGAACTGAACGATTTGGATAGTGAGGGATGCTTGTAATTTATAAGGACCTTTAGGAGTAAGAATAGGTTATATTTGCTGGCAAAGGAATAAGAGAAGGGATGTCCATGACATGACCTCATTGTGGAATTGTTTTCTGTATACGTTAAACTAAAAAGGCTCTAGGATAAGAAAGTGCAAAAACATAGACTCTTAGTGCTAAAGGAACTTTAAGATCCCAGTACAAGTCCTTCAGTTTGCAGATGGAAATGAGGCCAGAAAGACTGAGGGGACATGCCCAGTGGCACATGATCGATCGGCCTGCAGCAGAACCGGGAGGCAAACCGGAGCTGGTGCCCAAGGTGCTCTCGCTGCACCGAAGGTTGAAGTCCCTCACTTTTTAAAAACACACAGAAAAGCACAAAGAATAACTTATTATGAAGTACCCCCAAAAATATGTAACTGGACAGACCTTTAATAATAACCAACATGAACACAAAAACATTAATTTTTACTTGACTTCGGATTTCTTTCATGTCATAGAAATTTTGTGTGACTTCATAATGGGGTAAAATGAGTGTGTGACATGCTCAGGTAAACAGAAATACTGATCCACATTAAAGATTCTTTTATAATTGTTCTCCAACATGTGTTTTTCTCCTGGGTCCTTCATGATTTCAATTCAATTAGTATTCAATTTTTACTGTGCCTACCTTTTGATTCTTCTTATAGGTTTCACTAAACCCAGAAAAACACTGCTGCTTAAAGAATAGAAAAAGGGTGAGTACAACTATCAACATATCAGTTATAAGCTAAAGATTTTTCAGTTATTACATTTTCTCAAATTAAATATAAAACCTCCTACTGATGATCCAATATCTTGTATTTACCCTTAGAAAAAAAGGCACCAAACTCAAGAACAGTGTACTTCTGAAGCGTAAAGGAACAGACGGACTGGGAAAAAGGCAATGCCCATGACACGGACTTTCTCCTCTGCCTGGAACACAGTAACTAGGGTCCTTTTTGCCTGGCTAATCCCTTCACATTCCAGGGGGTCTTGCATGACCCTCACTGCCAAATCCAGGCAGACACCCCTCCTACAAAACCTAGGTGCAAGCCCCTATGTCACTGTCTAGTAATGGTCTGTCTGCCTCCTTAATGGACTGAGAATTTCTGAGGTCAAGAATTTTCCCTTTCTCTCACCCCAGTACCCAGCACAACATAAAGTAGGTCAGAGGCACCCAACTGATGCAAGCATAAATAAATGAGGCTGTGGTCCAAACCACCTAATAGAACCTGTATTTCTGTGTTTTGTTAAACTGTGCATTGAAGTTATAACCTGACCTCTGCGAGCCCTCCTCTCTCCCGAGACGCCGGTGCCGCGGAAGGCAGCGAGGGAAGCTCCCGCACGGCAGGCGTGGCGGAATCGCAGCCACCACCAGCCCGACCCGCCATCACGCTTTCTGGTTCACCCCCTAGGTCTGCACGCCCAGAGAGGAAGAACGAGGAGGAGAAGGTAACGCTTCTGGTCCTGCAGCAAATCTGTCTCAAGGATGCCCACACGAACGCCCGGCGACAGATGACGACTGCGCAATGTTTTCAGGACCCTTAGGCGTCCCAACCTTCCTCACTGAGAAGGTTGCAACGCGACCACCGGGAGTGGAGGGGAGCACGGTGGCTTTGGGTAGAACTGAGAGAAGAGAACTAGATCATCGCGCCAGAGAATCCTCAAGTCCCAGCCCAGATTCCCACCCAGACATAAGAAGCAGACGCCTGAAACGAGGCCCAGAGATCTGTTTTATGAACCTTCCAGGTGATTCTGACACAAACTCCAGTGTGAGAACTATTGTAACTTATCCGTTTGGTCATCTGTTAGGGCAAAGAACAGATGCCAAACTTTTCAGAAAAATTATGGAATAAAAAAATTTTTAATTTGAGGAAATTACATATATCAAGATCATTTTTCCCCGAGAATCAGGAAAAGTTCCCCGATAAATCACTTCTGGCAGCACACTTCAGCCCAGTGCACAGAACACAGACTGAGACCCACTCTAACTTGTACATAATTCTACGAAATCTGTTGATGATCCAAATTCATAACTTCGGGTCTCATTTATACTGCAGGCTACTGATCCTACTTCGTCTGAACTTGAGGCGCCCTGGGGCAGGAGGCCTCCACATGCCAGCACGTCGCTGCCCTTCACCAGCACGGCCGCGGTGCGCGTGTCCGGATATACTCCAGCACAGGCTCTGATCCCCTCCACTAGGCCAGGTAACAGCTCACTAAGCAAGAGTGTAGGCTCACAAATGAGCACTTTGTGAAAGCAGTTCTAGTCGAGCTATCAGAAATTCTGGGGCCATTTGTTCACTCAAAATGAGGAGACATGACAAACGCTGTATGATAGATACGATAAACACTATCGCGTCAGTGGAGTCTGCTCTCGAGGCGCTGATCTTCCTTGTGCGACCACGCGCAGGAAGGGCACTTACCTGTTAGAGGCGGAGGTGGGATTTCAAAAGCCCACACAGTCCACACAGTGGCAGACTGCGGGGAACAGGGCGACGGCACCGGGCGGCTGGCAAAGTCTTAAGGCTTCACAGCTCCCACGGAGGTGCTCCCCGCGTAAGCAAGGGTGCAGTCCCTCTGCCTGGGACCCGGCTGGCCCACGTGGAAATGCCACCACCGTCTTGGCTTGGTTGACGGTATGGAGCTAAAAGGCCGCTGACTATATTTAGAACTAAAAATTACCTCAAATTTTCCCCAAAATTGGCAGAAAAAAAATTTCAAGAAAGAAGGACTGGCCGCTCCTTAAGTGGCATAACAGCTGCCAATCTTCCTCTGTTCTGATTTCCCAACATACAAACATCAGGAGAATGATCAGACATCTACTACGTTCCAGACACTGTTCCAGGCACTAAGGACACAGCAAAGAACCAAACGAGGTTTCTGCCCTCATTTGAGCTCACACTCCAATGAAGGAAGCTCTGCGAAATAACAAAATAAATAACAAAATAAATGCCGGCAACCTTGGAGCAAGTAAAGCAGTTTCTAGGTGGCACAGGGGCCTGATGGGGGACAGCCAGGCAGCACCGGGGGGACTACACTAGGTAGGCAAAGGGGCGGACAGAGCTGAGGGGGAAAAGCAGCTGACCATCTGAGCACAAGCACCGAGCCAGTGTGGCCGGGCAGAGGGGCAGGAGGTCGGTCAAAGGCCGCTGGAAGAACACGTAACGGAGGGCCTCAATGCCGCCGCAGAGACTTGCACACTGACCGTCAATGCGACAGAAGGCAGAGGACTGATGTGATTCGTGCTACAGTCCTAAAGGCTCATGTTGGCTGCCTGCTATGTGAACGCACAACGAGCACTTTTCAAAAAGCAGCTATTAATAATTTGGGGGACCAGAGAGAAAGCACTAATTAAGGGACTGCAATAAAACCAGAGCAGAGACCCTGGCGGCTGGCAGCTGGCGGCAGCCATGGTGAGAAGTGGCTGGTTTCCGGAACTTTTCAGAAGGTTTTGCTGATAGACGGGACTTGCTAACAGAGTATGTGAAAGAAAGAGGACTCGAACGTGCTTCCAAGTGGAAGAACGGGATTCGCATTTGTGGAGGTGACAAAGATTACGGGAAGACCAGGTCTGGGCAGGGGTCGGGATGCAGGCACTTGGTTTTGGTCACGTTTGAGATGCCCATCAGAGACCAAGCAGAGAAGCTGAGAGGCAGCTGGGCACAAGGGCCCGGAGTGCAGATGAACTCCGGAGTCAAGAGTTCTAATGGTATTTCAAGCCATGGGACAAGATGAAGTCCCCTAGTGAGTTAGGCCAGAGAGAAGTTGAAGGGCCGAGGGAGCACCCTCACATTTGAAGATCGAGATGAGGAAGCAGGAGCAAAGGATGCTGAAAGGAGCAACCAGGAAGGAAGAGAAGCCAGAGCCAAGGAGGGACCAGCACTTCTGGAGAAGGTGACCAAGTTGGACACAGGCTGTCAGGCTCAGGAGGCGAATTCCTCTTTTATGAGAGTTGAAACTCACAAACAGGATTGGCCACTCACGATCTAAGCGCCTCTTTCACAAAACAGAGAACTTGTAAAATGGACATAAAGTCTCAAAACATGGACTTCTAGGAAAAGTAAGATGGCAGAGGGGAATGCGAGGAATAACGAATAAAGAGTCCTAAGTTCTTTGTTTCAATAGAAAAAGAGTCAAAATTTCACTTCTGATATTCACATACGAAAACATATATGTAAATTAAGGTCAGAGGGTGGGAGATGATGGGAACAGGTTAATTTGAGAACAGCAGGCCTTGAGAGAGTTTATGAAGATCTTTTTATTAAAAAAAACTGTTTTTAAGCAAATATCTTAGTTAATTCTCTGGCCTGGACAAATGAAGATCAGAGGCTGGTAACAGGGTGGGATTCCTGGGGTAGTGGGCAGGGCTTTGCTCCCGTTTTCATGACTGTCCACGAAAATGACAAAACCAGTGTGACTCTGCTCCAGGATGGGCAGCACCATTCCCCTCCCCTGGGAGGTCTACCTGACACTGAAGTCAACGGGAAAGAAAGAGTCCCCTTACATGGTTTCACCGGACCAAAAGGTGGGGAACAAAGCGCATGCTTCAGACGCTAGTACCAAACACAGATAAAGAAGCAGACAATTTATGATAATACAAAACAGACTGAAAAACTGCTAAAAGATTTGTATTTAAAGAGTAAAGCACTTAAAGAATCATGTAGAGTTGTATTTAAAGAGAAAACTTCTAATTACATTACGATAATCAGACATCGTAATATCAATACAATAAAAACACACACACACACCACCACCAATCCCTGCTCCAAATCACCCACAGAATGGTTATCTTTGGGAGAATGGAATTAACATTAAAATCTTTTTTTTCCCCTAAAATGTTTACAGTGACCCTATTTATAACTGGAAAAAAACCAAAAACCTCAATACTTGAAAACGTTTCAAAAGCAAGCAGTCCTTTCACAGAAAATGTGCTCGCTCTGTATGAATGAAGCACCCGCTGTGTCCCCCCAGTGATGACCCTGACAAACGGCAACGCCCTTCTACCCGCCCACTGTCCCTTTACCATCACACGCAGGAGTAGAAACTGTTCAGTGACTTCTGAGTTAACTGCCCATGCCCGATTTGAGAACAGTGGTTCAATCCTTTTTTACTTAAACCTTTAGGACATTTAAAAAAAGAAAAAAACCTGTCAGAAAAATGAAAACACTGATTCTGAATGACTATCGAGAATTTTAACAAAATTCCTGTGACATTACCAAGAACTCTCTAACCAGTTTACATGTTAAACTTGTCTGCAGATAGTTTATCTTAGAGAAATTATCCAGTGTCAAAGAAAAAATCCCCATGTGGTTGAAAAGGAAAAGGTAATACACATTTTTAAAAAACAGGTTCCAGCTTCCTAGAGGACTTTTGGAAACCTTTACTGAGAAAACGCAAACATTTTTCAAGTGATTCGGCTACAATTTACTAACAAAACGATGAAATAGACCAAATGGTTAACGGTATTATCCCTGGAGAATAAGATTACAATTTTTACCTGTTACATGATATATTCTTCAAAGGGTTAACTTTTAAAAATGAGCATGTATTACTCTTAAAATAAAAAATTTAAATACATAAAAAGAAAAAAGACTTCATAAAATCCTTCTGCATCATTTACATGTAAGTTAAAACCACTTTCTAAAACCTTCACATAGCAATTGAAAAAAGTCATACTTCTAGAGTGATGGAGAGTCTCCCATGTTACTGAAATACTCCCATAAGTTTTTGACACCTTAATTTCTAGACTTTGTGATGCTCAAGTGTCACAATCTCAGACTCCCACAAGCTTTATATTTAAAACAAGTACAAGGAAGACAAACACAAATAAAACTAAAAAATGAGAGAAGGCACTGTCCAAAGAGGAAACAACAAACGCACACACACCAAAGAACAAAAGAGCCCCACGATGGACCAGAAGTGAGACCACCCAGGCAAGTATTGGTTCCAACATTGTCCCACTAGTTAGGTGAAAAATCAATTTCACCTTCTAGGGTCCCACACGTCCGGCCTATCTCACACATGAAAATTACATGCAACAGCAAAAATAAAAAGTATTTTGGAATTGTTAACAACTACCATTAACAAAATTTGCCTTACCAATGCCTGCAAGGCCCTGTGGATCCAGTCCCGCTAACACTCAAGACACAGCCTGGCTTATGGCCCTCCAGTGTGCTAGGTATCTTCCCAGAGCTGGCCTGCACACCTGGGATGCTGCCAATCTGGGCACCATTCCCCCGCCTCTCAGTCCTCCATCCCATAGATTGCCTTGTTATATACACTAACATTTCTCCTTCATGGTGCTTACTAAAAACTACACTCACTTCTTTATGTTCTTACTTGACGATACTTGCCTTCCCCATTACAGTATAAACTAGCTAAGGGACACCTTCTTATCACTGGAACCTAGCACAAGGCCCAACACACTACAGGTCCATTCATATCACTAACCTAACTACTACATATAAGCCCAAGTGGTTATTAGTTCTTTCTCTCAAATCTAAAATTATAAAAGGACTGTACAATATATCAAAGAATTCCAAATTGGTCTTTATCAATGGCTATTTCAAATCCATCTGCAATCAATGTATATCCAAGTTTCCATGGAATCCTATAATAATAACCTGCATGACCAGGCCAATGTAAGAAGCCCTGCATAATAACTATCAGAAGCATCTGTGATCAATATCCCATCATAAAACTACAATGCAGTTTGACAGCTCAGTTGCCAATTTGCTAGAAAACTACCATGACTTCATGAGCATACCTGTAAACTCAAAACTTGCTTCTATAAATACTGTTGTCAGAAATAAATTTCATTTGAGAATTTAGATGACTTGTCAGAGTTCAACTAGTGCTATGAAAGACAAGCCTTGGGGATTTTTGTTTGAATTCTTTATTAGGCCTGTAAGACCGAAGGTGTCAAGCAAATTCAGGGCTGATCGGGTATCTAACACCAAACACCAGAGCAAAGAATAGGTCTTTATCCGTACTGGTAAAATAATTTCTAATGACCTGTTATTTTAAGTATCATCTCCACCTTCCGAAGAGTCAAACTCATGCATTTTGCTTTAGCCAATTTAGCAGCTTTCCCAAGCAGCTCAGGTGTTAAGCCCCATGGAGACAAGCAGAGAACTGGACTCCTTGCAGCCTCCCGTCAATGCATAATAATGCTCCATCCACCGCCCCCTTTCAGGATAGCTAGAGACAGCAGCACTAACCATGCTAAACTGGTTGAGCTCACCGCTCTAAGGAAGACTGTAGTCCGCTGCAAAATGATCCCCAAAGACCTCAGGTCCTATTCAGGAACCTATGAAAGTGAGTTTATGAGAAAAAGGGTCTTTGGCAATGGGACCGAATTCTGGATTTTGAGATGAGAGGCTGAGGGAGTGTGGACACCACATACACTAGAGGAGAGGCAAAGTAAAGGAGTGGGACAGTCACCAGAAGCTGCAAGAGGCAAGGCACAGATCCTCTCCTACAGCCCCTGAAGGGAGCCCTACCCACACTTTGATTCTGGCCCAGTGAAACTGATGGTGAACTTCTGGCCTCCAGAACTGGGAGAAAATGCATTTCTGTTGTTTTAAGTCACCAGGCTGCTGGTCATTTGTTACAGCACCCATTTGAAACTAATAGAGACTGTGAAAAAGTAAACCAAAGTAAAAATGCTTTATAGATATGCATACGATTCCAAATTATTACAGGAAAAAAGATATTAAACACCTTTAAAAGGTTGTTTCAAATACACTTTTTTAAAAAAGTAATTTCCCCTCTTCAATTGCAGGTAATGTAGCTATCGAGGAGAGCTACATGGATTCTGAAGATAAAGCTGGTGTCGCAATCACACATGTAATTACTCATGCACTGTGCTTTAAGCCCAGTTAACCAAGATCTTCCTTAGAAGTACTGATTAAACATTTTCATATTTATATAAAAATTTATAGTAAAAATGAAAACTGAAATTACTAGAATTTTTCATTTAGCAGAACATTTTAAAACAGCAAAATAGCCACTACTGGTAAGTCTACAATCAGACACTTACACTTATTTATTTGGCCACTAACCTACAGCTGGACATGTAATAAACTCCTGTCTCAATATAGAAAACATTGCTTCATAGTTCCTTATTTACTCACGTCTGCTCATATCACAACAAAGGATTTTATATAAGGAAGATTCCTGTCTCCAATGGTCTCACTAGGTATTTCAAAATTAAAGGTTTTAGCTGATGTAGTTGTTGAGGGAAATTCCACAACAAACAAACAAACAGACAAACAAACAAACCTGCTTACCCATCTCTCCGGATCTGACCCACCTACTTACCTAGTAGTGCCTATGAATAAAATCAAGGATGCTTCCTTTGTTACTGTTTTCTCTGAGACCCAAATAGCATTTTACTTTACTATAAACAGATGCCACCTAGTGTCAAAGGTCTGTAAGTACAGCCCACAATTTTCAGAAGCTCTGGGGTAAGCAGAACAAAGAATAATCAATTTTTACTGGTGGAAGACGAGGGTGAAGAAAAACTTACAAAAGGCAATTCTTGGGCTAGGTCTTAAAGGCCAAGACCGAGTCTGCCAGGTGGTGGAGTTAGCAGGAGGTGGCGCGCGCCAGGTTAGGATGCAGCTCTGGACGGAGTCCAAGCGTCTGGGTCCCATCCTGGCTCCCATCATCACGCCCCAGCAGTGTGACCATGGACAAGTCATCTAACCTTGCTAATGCCTCATCAGTGAAATGCAAACAGGGCCCACCTCTGCGGTTTGGCACAAGGATTAGAGGAGTAATTGCTAATAAAATAAAGGTCGCCAATTGTTTCCTCTTTTCAAGTAACTAAGGCAGAAACAAAGGCCAGACATGTTGCTGAAATATTCACAAAATCTTAATCAAGGAGAAATTTCTCTGCTCCTCAACCTACCATAACTCCCAAGAGGAAAAAACATTACATCGCCTCATCCATTAAAAAAGGTACAAGTTTTCAAGAGAATGTAAAAGAATTGGGTGCTAATTGATGATACAGACCTGATATTAGTCCTAAAGAAAAGGAATGTGACTTCCGGCGACAATATAAAAATCAAACCAAACTACAACTCGCATGTCAACAGGGGGAGTACAGATTTTGTTACACTGGAGTTTTGCTTTTTATGTATCTAGTAACTTCTCCCAAAAATCCATTTTTAAAAACAACTCCACTCGTTTAGTGCTTCCTATATTCATTTTATCATTTAATTCTCACATCCTGTAAAGCAGGTACTTTTGTTGCTGTCACACAGATGAAAGGCTAGACAATGTGCTCACTTGTACTCTAGAAAGTATTCCACTGGTGGGCAAACATGTGACTGGAGGCAGAAATAGACTAGTTAGAAAATTAATCGCAACAGGAGCCATGAACGGGAAAAGAACAAAGCTCTAGTGTTTCGACTATAAGCTTGGCAAGACTGGGAAACAAGTATGATACAGGTGGTGAGGGACAGAAAGGAATTCAGAACGAGTCAGAAATGTCTAGTCAGGGCAAAAAATTTTAGTCGGGGCAACTGTAAGACTACCATTAGCTGCGCCAGGAACTACAGAGGAACACGTCTGCAGGAAAGATGAGAAAGCGTGGGTTTGTGAAATCTGAAGGGGGGACACTACCCGGGTGAAGCTGTCGTAGATGCCAGAACTCAGGAGTGAAGGGACTGTGAAGAGAGTAACATTAATAACAAGGACTTTACAGTTTACCAAGCATTCCAATACTATTTCAACTTAAAGAGTCACAGGATTTCAGGGCAAAAAGCCTTAAAAGTAAAAGAAACAGGTTCAGGGAGATAAATTACCTGCCCAAAGTAACTCACTTCTTCTGACAAGAGAATATGCTATCAATACATGGAACCAAAAAAAAATTCTGAGTTTTACCACAGGCAGTTAAATAAAAGGAAAAATGGAAGGGAAGAGAAAAGGAAATAAAATGAGCAAGAGAGACGCACTGGAAGAAACAGGTCTTGTAAAGCAGCTTCCCCGCTAGTGTTTGGGGATGTGTTGTTAGGCGCCTAGCAGTGTCCGACACATAATTAAACAAATAACTGCTCAGGATGTGCGTGAAGGACTGGATGCCGTCCATACCAGCTTCCTGCACTGCTGGACTGGCAGTCTTGGGATGACGGAGAAAAGCTCTCAGCATGCGTTTCCTGGGCGCTATTTCACACTATTGCTCTAACTATGATCCAAGATCTGTGCTGCTAACTATGTGGATCATGTCATTTGCCCCCAACGCAGCCCTTTAACACATACAACAGATTAATGTATATTTAGTTACACAACAACATGAAGATACTGCTATTATCACCCCCATTTTACAAATGAGAGCAAGTCTTAGAAAATTAGAAAAAATTAAGCCAAGGCTGGGATTGAGAGACTGTACACTCTTGACACCATATAAGAAAATATGATCCTGCTTCAAATTTTTAAACATATAGCAGGTCCCTGAATAAAACAATGTTTCGTTGTAACACTGATGAGATGCATTAAGAGATTAACTCTTGTTTATATCAATTAGCCTATGATAAAATTAGTTTTATTATGACATTTTGCTTAAAGTTGCAGAACCTACAGCTGATGTTAAGTCGGGGCCTACTGTCCTTTGCCTTATATTTGAAGAGTAAGACCCTAGAACAAAATGAGACATGGTTTCTGAGTTCATGGAGCTCGGAGTATAGTGTGGGAAGACATAATCCAGTAAGCATGAACCTATAAATTCTGGTAAGAGCTATGAAGGAAGCAAATAGGATGGTAGGAGAGAATAATGTGGGAACAGACTTTAAGACTGGAAGATCAGGGAAGATAAATCAAAAGTATAAATATAGGAACAACCACTTTCTGGTCAAAACACTCCTGGTATCTACATCCAACAGTTTCTGAGGCAACTGGCTTTGTCTGAATAAGTCTGCTTTTGGTTCTTTTTTAAGAAGGGAGAAGAGGGGCTCCACATGGCCCCTGTAGCCCGAATCCACAGGCTCACTGGCTGAAGGATCAGGCCCCCCCTTTACTCCGCAGTCCAGGAGCTTCACCTTCCTAAGTGTAGGTTGGTTTACTTGCTAAAAATATATATCCTCACATCGCAAAACAAGCATTTCCTTGAAAATAAAAACACTCCTCAGAGGTCATTAAACTGTATCAAATACTTCCATTTTGCATACAAATCAGACAGACAAAATGACTCATTCCGCAGATGTAGAATCCACTCAATCCAACATTTATCAAGAACCTACTGGGAGCCACGGGCACTGTTCGTGGTGCTGGAATACCGGTCGCGTCAGGGAACACTAGAGGGCGCACGAGAGCTTCAGGAAAATCAGACAGGGCTAAGTAAGGTAAGGGGGGCTTTGTAAAGCCAAAAGGAGCATGTGAAAACCGCGTACCTGAAGAACAGGACAGAAGGGTGCAGATATGAAGCTGAATGACCCTCACTGAAGAGGTCTTTCATCTAAGACCTGAAACTGCCGCCAGGAGCCTGATGACCAGGTGTTCCTACGAAGATGGGCAACTAGAGTACAGCGTTTGGGTGACCCTAACACACGGGGCCCAGGGTTCACCAGCGTGGTGGCCCATTGATGTAGGTGTGAGACAGGTATTATCACTACACATGAGATGCCTAAATCTCAGAAACCAAGTTGCTTTCCTGAAATCAAATTGCTATTAAGTGGTGTGGCTGGCTCAAAACCCTAGTGTTTAAACTGCAGTCTGGAGTTTACTGCAATATTTGAGCCACATGTGCACTACCCATAAATATGCACAGGAAAATCTATGGGCAATACTCCCCAGGTCCATTTACTTCAGTCTTTAATGCACTGTTATAATACAGAAAATAAGGCACCTTGCAGAGGAGGGACCAACAAGTAGGAACAACACAGAGTTTAAGAATTGAGATTTTGAGACCCCTGACATACCCGAGTCTCTCGATTCTAAAACCCAACTGATCGTAAGCTATACCATCGATTTAATAACATTTCAATAAAGTAAGGAAAAACTACATGGAATATACAGATGAACTATGTAAACCAATTAGGTGTCAAATATGATTAAAATAGCTCTTAGAAAATAGGGTGATAATTCAGTGTAAAAGATAAACTATAATTTAGAATTGGACGCGATCGCAGAGATTAATGTTTACTTATTTTATAATCCAGGAAACTGAGGTTTGGTCCTGTCAGTGTCTTCTATAACTACTGACAAAACAAACTGGAACACAGGTATTGATCCTTACTCCAATGGTCCTTTGTCTAATCCTAGAATTATATGTATATATAGTTGTCATAATTATGTACAACCCCAGAAGACTGTGTGGTGTTTGAGTCTCACACAGACAGCAGCCAGCCCCAGTTCTGTGAGTGACCAAACTGGTCCCACGGTTCCAGGAATCCTTTAGCACAATGAAAGGAAAATTGTGAAGTAAAACATAATCTAGAGCATCAATGACTATGGAAATCAGTGACACTTTTTCCTTTTGAGAGAATATTTTAGAGTTAACGCAAATAGTTCCTGGTTCCATCATCAACTGTATAAAGATAACATACCTACTCTATACCTACTATAACTTCCTGCCACCGAGCAATCTGGGGATCAAAAGGAAGTTTTTAAAAAGCTAACGTTAAACTTTACTGTGGCTTTATGAAAATAAGGTGATGAGTCTTTCCAGTGTAAATGGATTCTCTCTATAGCATGCCTTTAAAACACTGAAATCCTGTAATGCATGTAAAATAAGATGTGCATGACTAAAATTGGGGAGCACGTCTATTCGATAGAACAACATGTTTATAAGGGAAAAGTGCTTTCTTTACTTTGACTAGGACAAAAAGAAATACCGATCACGTCAATAGATAAATACAGGGTTAGATATTGATCAGGCCTGACCTTCCCTCTCACTTCTAGGAAACACCCAATTATGAGGAATAAAAGAGATTACAGTGAGAACTAAAGAAAGAACAGATTTGTAGAAGTTTTCTCTTTTGGGGTGGGTGGGTGGGTATAAAGTTGGTAGAAAAACTTTAAATAAAATTGTCTAATTTTCCTCCAAGACTTTAGACAAAGCCCTAGGGTATTCCCTCACTCGTCAGGACCCCTCCTTGTCTAGCTCATCCAGTGGAACACGGTCCTTGAAACTGCATGGCTTAATTCGCATCTCAATCTTAAAAGGTTCAAATAGAAAGTATATTTTTAAGATTTCAAAGTTGGCAGTCTAACCAAGAAATTTTCAAATCACTGTGTTCTAATGCTTAAAACTCCCTAGTGCTTGCAATTTAAAGTGCTTTGGCTAGTTTTATCCTGTAATAATTTGATTTTGTGCTTCTTGTAACAATTAAAACCATTTCCTACACCAGAATATGTCAGTAAAATAAGTTCCCATCCCCCCCAAACAAAAAGTAACTAAAAATCAGGCTGAAAAATGAAGTTATGTTTTATGCACAAAACTTCTATTGCATACAGCTGTATCTGAGAAGCAACTACCCTGCTCTGCTCCCTCCCCGTATTTACTTAATGTATCTCTATGACCAACAGTGTCACCACAGGACATAGACACATGGTCCTCATCTTTAACACTGTATGGAAGACTCGATAATTAAGAGCGTTCTAGGGCTGACAGAGTCCTGCAACTTGCCCACAGAGAAGGATTTTGTGAGTGGAGAGAAAGAAAGGTCATACATGGTAAGCAGGAGTATAAAATAATGGAATCTGTGTGATTTATCTTAAAGGATTTGCTCTCATTCCTGTGGACAGGGAGCTCGTCACACGCTGCGCACACACACCAAAAAGGTTTCTGCAACACAAATGTCCTATGACAGACACTCATGCAAAGAAAAATCAGGTTCAATGCCAGATTCATGTGACCCAAGACAAAATTCACACACCAACATCCCACACCCACAAAACGCTGTGCTCAAAGACACACAAACCACCTGCTACCACTTCCTTCACATGCAGATTCTGGTGTACTCCCCAACCCACCTCCACCTCCCCCCTATACTGCTCACTGGTATTGGTTCAATTATGGAGAGTTCAAAGCATAAGCAATTAGTTCAGTGTATTTGAGAAGACAGATAAAAATGTAGGCCAGACAGCGCCTGGAAATAACTTCGAAAGAGAGTTTGAGTTCAAAGTTTATGAGTTAAAAACAGCCCTGTTCTACTCTCTTCACAAAGCATAGATATCCATGATATTCATTTCACTCTCAAACTAAGTTGTTTTGCTAATGACAACGTTTTTGATAACATTAGAAGAGACATATTTTGGAAAACTAAATATAAACTATTAAACTTGATAATTTGGAGATTAATACATTTAACACTATCATCGAGTGTCTACTGAACACCTTCTCTGTACCTGCCCCTGGGTAGAGGAGATAAATAACTCAAGCACAGAAGCAAGCTGAGAGGATGGGCAGGCAAACAACCAAACACCACACAACACAATGTAACAACCGCTCCGGGAACACAGAGGAAGTGTGCCTTCCCAGAGTGGGCCACCCCCAGCCCTGTGTGTGAAAGGCTTTGGTATATCCGGGGCCTTTCTGAAGGCCGTGGGGGGGAGAGGGTGTAGGATGCCCGGCAGATGTGACCAAAAGCCACCAGGCCTGTGAAACCAGTGAGGCCAGAGCTCAGAAAAGGGCAAGCAGAACGCACAGGGTTTAGAGATTAAGAACTGTGAAAGAGCCTGAGCTCCCAAACATGCTGGGATTAAAAGCGTTCATGGACTTTGGTCTTGGAATATAGATAGAGTCCCAACAGCGACAGGACCACACCTAAAGTTGAAGTTGCTAAACGCTCGACCACAAAGTAAACTTGTATTTGCAGCAACTCTTTAAGGATGCTTTTTAATAGCATGTACAATCGTCTGTGGTTATTTCAGGCAAAAATGATTTTCCCCTCCCTTTTCAAAGCATTTATGCTTTTACTACTAATCATCAGAAGTTATGGGCCGTGTTCTCAATGTTAAAGACTAAAGAAAAAAGGTTTCGGGTGGCAACTGCTTCCTCTGATGATCTTACACGGCTGTCTTCAGATCTACGAGGCCAGGATTCAACTACACTTTATATCCAGATAGTTTCAGTCTAAAAAGGTCCTGACAAAAATCACAATCACAACCGATCAGGTCCTCTGCCCACTATTACAGACCTTTTTCCCCCAGAGTGAATTTCATTCGGCAAAATCTTAAAAATTAACTTTAAACAACACATCTTCACCGCCTCGGCATTCCCAAAGATCCCCCACTCAACGGACGGGAAGTAAGAGTTTCAGAACGGGGTCAAGTGAACCCGAATACAGAGACCGATCCAATTTCTCCGGGTCCAAAGTGCTTCTATACCATTCCAAGAAGTTGGGTCGAGCTGTCATCTTGAAAACACGCTTCTCCCCCTGTCAGCGGTGGGAGTGACGCTGACACCCATCGTCTGGGGGCTACGTGGAGGGACCAGCACTCTGAAGGACCCCTCGCGTCTCCTCAGGACCCGAGGCGCCGGCAGCCCGAGGGAGAGCAGGCCGAGGCGCGGAGGGGCCCGGCGGGCGAGCCCCGGCCAGAAGCCGGAGCCGCGACCGCTGTCACCCGGGGGCCGGGCCCCGGAGCAGAGCTGAGCTGAGCTGAAGCTCGAGCCCAAACAAAAACAACCCAAAGTCGAGCGCGGCAGAGGGAGCAGATTGGGCGAGACCGTTCACGGCTGCCCATTGGAGAAGAAGGAAAACAGAGTCCCCCAATCGCGAGCGGCGGGGCTGCTCCCCTCGTGCGGCCGCGGACCGGCCTGGCGCTGCCCGGCGGCCGCTACCGCTCCCTTCCGGCGGCGGCGCCCACTGCAGGCCCCGCGCCCCGGCCGCCGCGCCCCTCCCCCGGCCGCCGCCCGCCCCCGCCCGCGGCCCCGGCCCCGAGCAGGCCGGGGGGCCCCCGCGCCGCGGCCCGCCCCCAGCCCCGCCGCCGCCGCCGCCGCCGCCGCCGCCGCCCGCGCCGGCACCCGACCCCAGCTCACCGCCGGGCGCTGCCCGCTCCTCCTCGGGCCGCGTCAAGGCCCCTCGCCCGGCCGCTGCGCTGGGGGGCCCGCGCCGCCCGACACTTCCCCGTGCCCCCCAAAAATTAATCACCAAAAATAATTCCAGAGAAAAATGGAGAGTAAAATCCAAGATGGCGGCAGGGCCGCAGCACCGCCCGCTCCATCCGCTGTCAGGAAATGAGTCCCAGCCGCGGCCGGAGCCCCCCGCCCCCACCGCGCCGCGCCCCCGCGCCCCCCACGCCCCGCGGCTCACCTCGCCTCTCGCGCGGCCGCGGGGTCCCAGAGGCAGCTGCCGGCCTCGGGGCTCGCGTCCTGGGTCCTGGCGCCACGCTGCCGCCTCCGGTGCCCGGGCGCCCTCACCTCATAGCCCCGGAGCCTCGCCGCCCTCGCCGCAGTCGCGTCGCCGCCCCCGGTGAGCCGCCCGGACGCCGCCCGGGAACGGTGGAAGGACACGAAAAGGAGTGCCCTCGGCCGGGCGGAGGGACACCACACCGGCTTGCGCCTCCCGGGCCGCCTCTGTTGCTTTTACGGGACTCTGCGGGGGGAGGCGGAGAAACCCGAGGAAGAAATGAGTCCGCCGCCGGGTGCACCCGTGGCGGAAGGACAAAAAAAGCGAATTTCGAGCGGCCGAGCCGTTGCCGAGCGTCTCTCGCGGCGGAGGGATCCACGCCGGGCGGTCGGCAGGGATCCCTCCGCCCTTTGCTGCCCTTTAAATCGCGGCTGGAGGCGGCGTCGCCGTGCGCCCCTTAGGCGCCACCCCGGTCCGCGGGTTTTCCGATTTCCCTGCTCCTGCGGGGCCTGCGCGCTTTGCCAACCTTCCCACCCGCGACCTTCCCCTCAGCGGCACCCACCGCGGACAGCTCCCGACCTAGGACCCGGGGCAGCCCTGGGGGACGGCAGGCTCCTCGCCCGCTGCGCCTCCGGGTTGTGGCGAGGGGAGGTGGCCCCACGGAGTCGAGCTTCTTTGTTGTGGAAATGAGTGTCGTCGGAGGTGTATACACCCTTAAAGACCATGTGGGCAGCCTGAGCATTCCGCCACGTAGCGTGGGAGGGAGGAGGGACTGAGCGTGCATTAATCGGGCCACTGGCTTCCTAGTGTCAACTGGCCATTTCTTGAGCACCTACTGTGTGCCAGGCTTTCTGTGATACGGTGGTGTCGCCACCTCCCTAGTTGGGCAGTGCCAGCACCAAAGATGCAGTCCTTTCCGGGCGCCCAGGCAGGTCGGGAGGAGGCTCAGTGGCTGACACGCGGCAGGCTTTGGGAAACGGGGATCGTGCGAAGCCCCGCCCCGGGGACCCCGCAGTCTCCTAACGACAACCACAAAATAGCGAGAATAACATGTACACAGCCTTTGCTGGATGCCAGGTACCGATCTCAGGCTTTGGTGTCCCATCTCGTTTACTCCTCACGACAAGCCCCAGGGGGTGAGGACCCTTGTGGTTCCCAGTTTACACGTAGGGAAACTGAGGCACGGAGGTTAGGTTAGCTCTAAGACAGCCAGTCAGAGCTTGAGCCAGAGCCTCTATCCAGTGCTCTAGTGAGAAACGCTGACATCAAGGAGAAGTTGAGGTGGCCACAGGCTGGCAGATGCTCGGAAGGTATCCCCAGGGAAGCAGAGACCTAAAGGGGATTGGAGTATGTTAGGGAAAGGGGTGCAAAGGCGCGGGTGGGGAGAAGAGGCTGCATCTTCCAGAACTGCCCAGCGTGGCTCCTGCAGAGAGGAGGCGGGCAGGGCAGGCAGGCAGGCAGGTTTCAGGAAGAGCCCCGGTGTGCCCTGGTTTGCCCTGCATCCCCAGGGCCTGGCACAGAGCAGACACACTATAAAAGGCCGGTCAGTGGAGAGTGCAGATGACAAGGACTGCGGTCCAACGAACACCAGCGCAGGTGCTTACCTCATTTTCCCGTCCTTCTTGACCTTGGGTGGGAGATGTGATAGTTACTATCTCTTCCACAGGTGGGAAACTGAGGCACAGTGATTTGCGGAGGGCATGTGTCTAACAGAGGTAGAGGCGGGTCTTGATCTTCAAAACCAGAGCTCCTCCCACCACCCTCCCTCCTCTCTCCTCCCCTCCCTGCTTCCCGGCTCGGGTGGCTGACTGGGGGAGGGGCAGAGCTTCACTGCCCCTCAGGTAAAGCAGACGGAGGCACACCGCTCCGTGCTTCCTGCCCTTTCACTCTCCAAGCCTCAGGGGTCATCTGTGACATCAGAATTTGTCTCGCCACGTTCCTCTTTGCAGATACACCTAGCAAATGATTGTTTCGGTTTTATTAGTTTCTGATGTATCACTAAACTTTCTTTCCAAGATGTTCATAGTGCTTGGCTCCAAATACTCAAAACTGCATCCTACTGAGACTGCCTTTGCCAGGCGGCGCTGGATGCCCCTGGCAGCGTGCACACCTGCCTCCCCTGGGCAGCCGCAGCTCTGTGTGCACCCTGCGAGGTCTTGGTGTCCAGGTCCCAAGTCCCACCTGCCTGGGCGGCGCTTCATAGCCCCTAACACCAGTATCCTCCGCAGTCCAGGCTTCCCGGAAGCCACTCCAGCACTTCAGTGCTCTCCACAGTCCCCTGGGGCAGACACCCTACCTCTGTAAAGTCCCCAGACTCCCAAGATGCTGGCACTTCCATTTAGTCACTGCCCAGTGCCGGGCCAAGTGTTCTGGGTAGTGGCTTACAGGGGAGCTGGCCAGGCCCACAGTGAGCGAACCAAAGCACAGCTTCCTTCCCAGGCTCCTGGCTCTGGGTCTGTCCCTCCCCTAGACTCCTGCATTGCTGGCTGCTCGTCCAGCCTCAGCTGAGCGGCTCAGGGCAGGCCTGGGCTCCTGGCAAAGCTGAGTTGGGCCATACTGAGGGCTTGGTTCCTTTGGGGTCCGGATCCAGGGAGGCCAGGGCTGGTCAGAAGGCACAGCCAGGGGCTGTGGTGAGACTGGAAATTTGACTTCCCCACAGTGAGTGTGGCCAGCTGGAGGCCTCCTCCTGCCAGCTGGTGGAGGAGTGGGGGAGGGGGGACAGGAAGTGGTGTGGCCAGGCACCTGCCCAGCCCCACGTGACAGGAGCCATTGGCATTTACACTGTGAAGCCTCTGGATGCCCCAAAGTGGAAGTGCTAAGCCACAGAGGCAGCGGGGCCCCCACCAAGCCTAGACAGACTGAAAGATTCTGACAACTCTAAGGAAAGACCTAGTCAGCGGAAGGGGCCCCGCCAGCCCGGGAAGCACCCGGAGCGCCTGCCCAGCCCGGAGCTGACCTGGAAGCGGTGCCCTTGCCAGGTCACTGGCTGAGGCCATGGAGCCTATTCCCTTCCCCTAGCAGGGCCCAGGGACACCAGAGACTCAGCCTAGTCGCACCAACCCCGCATCACTCTCCAACTTCCTTTCTTCAAATGCCAGTTTCACCCAGTGACTGGCTGGCAGGGAGCTGCTTGCCAGGATCCTGTGCCCACAGGGAGGGCCCACAGGTCATGCTGACCCCAGAATTCCAGGCGGGGTGGCGGGTGGCTTCTTGTTGTAACGTGCTGTATTGGCTCTTGGACTCTGCACACGAGTCTCGCCTGGTCTCCCACCCCTTCACAGGAGACAGGCTGTTCTGAGAGCAGGTGGGAAAAGAGCAGGCAGCATACCCAGGATCATTTGGTGGCCCATCTAGGTGGCTGCTGGCTCCCTGGCCACCTGCCTGAGCACCACTATTCCCCCTGCCCCATCCCTGCCTTCCACTGGCCCCTCCGCTGCCCACCCCTCCTTTGACAGATGAAGAAACCAAGCCTCTGAAGAGTCGAGGGACATGCCCACGGCCCCAGAGGCAACAGCAGCCAGACTTTATGGCAGCTATGAATGGGCTTGGCGCAAGGTGTGAACCCCAGCTCCTCAACTTACCAGCCGTGTGATTTGGGGCAGAAGGTGCAGCCTGTCTATACACGGTGCCTCAACTGTGAGGAGCTGCCAGTCCTTGGACCTGCCTACGTAATCTCATCCATAGCTTTAACATTGTTCATGTACTTAAAGCACCCAAATTCCTACCTCCTGCCTGGACCTCTCCTCTGAACTCCTGACACCACCACTTTGGTGTTTAATAGGCATTTCAAATATAGCACGGCTAAAATTAATTCGCGTGCGCGTGCACACACACACAAACTTCCACCTTTCAGAGAAAGAGAGTCTTCGCATTGCTCAAGTCCAACAGCTGGCTTCCATTCTCCCGAAGGGCCTTCGTTCCTTTTTTCCTCAGTGCATATCATTGTCTAGCATCCTGTATCTTTTATTTGACATGTCTACCGGCCATTCCTCCCTTCCATTCCATCAGCTCCTCTAGAGCAGGGGGCTTTGTCTGCCTTGCTTGCTGCTGTGCCTGCATCCAGAACAGCACCTGGCGTGCAGGTGCAGAGGCTCGGTGCAGAGGCTCAGTGCATGAGGAGGATGCTAACCTCTCAGGACTGCCGCAGGGGTCAAAGGAGGCGGAAGTGAGTCTCTAACTGGGCTCAAGCTCCCTCCATTGAGGAGGCTTCTCTACCACCCGCCCCCACGGAAGAGCACAGACCCTTCCCTACCTTTCAAGATCGGGAGTGCTCAGTAGTTTGCGAACACCTGGGCAGTCAGACGGGCCCCAGGTGCAGCCCCCGTGCCTCTGAGGGATGGTGCTCTTTCGGGTTCCCGCCATACACCTGCTTGCCTCTTCCCACACCACCAAAAAGAAGCCCGGCCTTACTCACCCCTGTCCCTCACACCTGCCTAGGAGTCAATGCAGAAAAGACCAATGGCAGCTGAAAAATTGGTTTCCTCAAGAGCAGAAAAAGCTTAATCCTACCTTTATAAAATCTATTCCTCTCTCCCTCCATCTCTCTCTCCCTCCCTCTCTCCCCTACCTCACTTTCTCCCTTCTTCCTCTCTACTTTTCTTTCCCTTCCTTCCTTCCTTCCTTCCTTCCTTCCTTCCTTCCTTCCTTCCTTCCTTCCTTCTTTTCCTCCTTTCTTCCTTAATTTTTTTCTTTCTTCTCCCTCTTTCTTTCTCCCTCCCTATTTCCTTTCTTCCCAGATATTTCTGGCAACTTCATTTATAATCACCCCAAGCTGGAAACGACTTGAATACCAATCAACAAGAGAAAGGATATACAAATTGTAGTCTGTCCAGCCAATGAAATCTTACTCAGAAATAATAAGGAATGCACTACTGTTAAAAGCAACAACATGCATACATTTCAAAAACTCTGTGGAGGTAAAAGCAGCCAGAACTATGGAGCACAGATTTTTTGATTCCAAATATGCAATGTCCTAGAACAACAGCAACAACAAAAACCCAAGGGGGATGGAGATCCCAAGATAGGGACTGGACAGGGATCTGAAGTAGGGACTCAACTCTGTGGTGTGATGGAAACATCCTATGTGGGGGTGGTTAACCCAGGTGTGTCTGTTGCGAAAACTTGTAAACTATACATCTAAGTTCTATACACTCAGTAACACACTCAAAACAGAGGCGGGGAATCTGGAAAAGAAATGAATTGAACTGAGCTACTGCTCAGTGAAAACTCCAATTTTTCATTGACTGGTCTTACTGCTGAGTAAATTTTGCACCATAGTTTTTCCTTGGCTGTTTCCCAGACATCGCTTCTGGGCTGACGCAGGTTCGAAGGGCAGGTGAGGGACCTGGGGGTTCCTGCTACTCTGTCTGGGCACCGTGCTGGCCGTTGCTGAGTTTTATTCAAAGCGGGGAGGAAAAATTGCCCTTGCTTCTAATAGAAGTGGACAGCAGCCTCCCAGGCGCGGTGGGGTCTGCCCCCACCCTGGAAGCCGCCAGTCGATTTTACGTTGACCTTGGTCCTCTCTGGCAAGATGTTTGTGCTTCACTGGAGTCAGCTTTTTGCTCTATCTCATCAGCCTTTATCCTGTTGTCATACCTCAGAGACACACTTCGGGCTGTCAGCTTGTCCCCTATAAATTCCTAGGGGTGATGTTTACTGAATCAAAAGTCAAGAGGACTTTTAGGTGGCCAGGCAGAGAAGGTGACTGGGACCTTGGCAGTGGCATTTGGGGGTGGAGAACCTGCTTCCCGAGGTGGGGGCCCCTAAAGGTTCGACAAGGCCTTAGGGAAGGGGAGGGAGCTAGCCCACCACGGGGCAGTGTGGGGCTTCCGCTATCTGCCTGATGTTCTTACCCTTTAATCAAAGAGTAGAAAAACTGTGACGAGCCCCAGGGAGCCCGCTGAAAGGGTAAGCAACGAAGAATCAGAATCTTCGTTCTTTTGTCCCTCGATTCACAGGCACAAAACCCACTCCGCAGCCCCCAGGCCTTGCCCACTGCAATGCCCAGGCCGTGGACCCTCCGGCCACCCCGTCGGGGCAGCAAGTTGCCAGGGAACCGCCAGACCTGCTGGAGAGACGTAGGTCGCGAGTAGAGAGACGTAGGTCGCGAGTAGAGAGACGTAGGTGGCAGGAGGATGTGCAGCTGTGTCCTGAGTGCGTCGTGGGCAAGTGAGCTCGGGAGGATGGGAGCAGAACGTGCAGGGGCCCGCAGGCCAGGCCCGGGCAGCGGGACCGGCACATGCTCCAGTCCCCACGTCCTGCGTCCACGCCTCCGAGGGCAGAACCGGGAGCCGAGACCTCCTCCCAGCTGAGCCCCGCGCGGGCTCTTCACCGGGTCCGTCTCTCTACCAGGGGCCGTGAGCCGAGCAGGGAGAGCGGCCGGCGCTGGGAAGGGCTCAGCCAGAGAGAGGTGGCTGTCTCCTTTGTGTTCGTTTCCTGTGGCTTATAGGGACAGAATGTTATTCTCTCACGGTTCTGGAGGCCGGAAGTCTGGGATCAAGGTGTCGCTGGGCCCGCTCCCTCTGGGGGCTCTGCGGGGTGTCCTCCCTTACTCTTCCAGCTTCTGGGGGCTCCTGGCGCTCCTTGGCTCGTGGCCTCATCTTTTAGTCTCTGCCTCCATCTTCACATGGCCTTCCCTGTGTCTCTGTGTGTCAACCCCCTGACTTTCTCTTATGACACTTGGATTTAGGGCCCATGCAGTCAACCCAGAATGACTTCAACTCGAGACCCTTAACTTAAAACCACCTCCGCAAAGACCCTTTTCCCCAGTAAAGTCACGTTTCTAAGGTTCCAGGGATTCGGATGTGGACACGTCTCTTGGGAGGCCACTGTTTAACTCATTATGTCATTATTTATTTTGATGCTTAAATTGCTCCACATTGGGCCAGTGGGCACCTCTTCAAACTGACTTCTGTCTCTTTTTTATAGGTTTCCATTGTTCTTCGAGCCCCAGCCCTACGATCCATTGGTTCTCCAAGGAACCGTGTTTCCTTAGGGGAACTAAGCTCTGGGCTCTGGGTATACTGGGGCCACGTGGCGTGGCTGCTTCCGGCCCTCTTAGTTGGCCTAGCCAGAATGTGTGCGTGTGTGTGTGTGTGTGTGTGTGTGTGTACATGGATAGATGTATAATATACACACACGTTCGTACGTGCATTTATATATTCATAAGCACATTTACGTCTATCTGTGTATATGCATAAACAATTCTAACTGTGTAAACACAGGTTTCAGTGCAATTCTAACCCAACGTCACAGGTTCGTTTTGGTTTTCTCCCTTTGCATACTGTAACTCCCTTCACCCACAGTTGTGATCCAATGCTGCTGTCTTAGTCCGTTTGGGCTGCTATAATGTAATACCATAGACAGGTGGATAAATATCATGACTGGTTTATTCTCCTGTGATGGACTTTCAGATTGTTTTGAGTTTTTGGCTATTATGACTAAAGCTACTGTGAACATTTACAAGTCTTTTTGTGGCCAAATATTTTCAGTTCTCTTGGGCAAATACCTAGGAGTAGAATGGTTGGGTTAAAGGGCAGGTGTATGTATAATTATAAGAAACTGCCAAATTGTTCCCAAAGCGGCCACACCATTTTACATTCCCTCCAGCCATGTACGAGGGTTCTGTTCACTCCACATCCTCACCAGCACTTGGTACTGTTAGTTTTTTTTAAAGCTTAGCTATTCCAGGGGGTATATAATAGTATCTCCTTGTGGTTATAATTTGCATTTCTCTGATGACTAATGATGTTAAGCAATTTTTCACATTGTTACTGTCCACTTGTATATCTTCCTTTGGTAAAGTGCCTTTTCAAATCTTTTGCCAATTTTTAACTGAATTATTTTGTCTTCTTATGGTTGAATTCTAAGCATTCTTTATTTACTCGGAATACAAGTTGTATACATAGATTAAAAGCAACTTTATTTTAATAAATTTGACAAGTTATATAAAATGGTCATATTTCTTGAAAGACAAAAATACTACACCTGATCAAAGAAGAAATAAAAATTTAAATAGCCTCAAATCTGTCTGAGTAAATGAATCCATTATGAAACACCTACACACACACACACACACACACACACACACACACACACCAAAAAAATAAAAACCCAAACCAAAACAAAATAAAACCCTCCAGGCCCAGATGGCTTCACCGGTCAATTCTAGTATGTGTTTAAGGAAAAAATAATATGAGTGTTATACAAACTTTTTTTAGAAAATAGAAGAGAAAGGAATACTTCCCAACATCATGTGTCATTTAGGGAGTTGCAAACTAAAACGACAATGAGGTTCCACTAGGGCAACTAAAATTCAAAACACCGATGATACTAAACACTGATGAGGATGTGGGGAGACGGGAGTGCTCGTTCATTGCCGATAGGACTGCAAAGTGGCCAGCCACTTGGTAGACAGTTTTGTAGTTTCTTACAAAACAAAACATAGTCTTACCGTATTATCCAGGAATTACACCCCTTGGTATTTATCCACTTGACTTGAAAACTTACATTCACACAAAGACCTGCACATAAATGTTTAGAGCAGTTTTATTCATAATCGCTCAAAACAGAAACGACTGAGATGTCCCTCAGTAGATGGAAGTATAAAGAAACTGTGGAACATCTATTCGATGGAATATTATTCAGTGATAAAAAGATATGAGCTATCATTTCTTTCCATTCACAAATAGATATGAAAGAGCCTTCAATGCATATTGCTGTCAAAGAAGCCACCGAGAAAAGGCTACATACTGTATGATTCCAACTAGATGCCAATCTAGAAAAGATAAAACTGTAGAAACAGTAAAAAGATCAGTGGTTGCTGGGGATTTGGGGGAGCGGGGAGGGCCAACAGGGGGAGCACAGAGGACTCCTAGGGCCTGTGACTATTCTGTGTAATGCCACAGTGGTGGATACACAGAACACACAGGGTGAACCTTAATGGAAACTATGGACTTCAGGTAACAAGAACGTATTGTTTCACCAGGTGTAACACCTGTACCCCACTAATGCAAGATGCTAATAGGGAAAACTGTGGGAGTGGGGCGTGGGGTCTACATAAGAACTCTGTGTGTTGTCTGCCCAGATTTTCTGTAGATCTAAAATCGTTCTAAAAAAAAAAAAGTTTAATTAAAAAAAGAAACAACTGACCAGAGGATTTGAATTTGCCAGTCAGAAACGCCAATAATACCCTGCCATTTGTCCCAAATGAGGGTCGTGCAAGCTGGGCCACCTGTTGCCGTTTCAGAGTAAGTAGGATAAGCTGGTGGGCAGAGGGAAGAAGGTGGCTTTGCTGAGAAATGGCCCAGACAGTCGCTTCTGTTGCTGGGTCTTTCTAGGTTCCTGTTCCAAACTCTGGGACAGCCTAGCAGCCCTTCCCACCTGTGGGTTCCATGTGACATCTGTGAAAGGGATAGTACGATACCTACCTCAGAGGGTGACTGGGAAGCTTACGGCTAGTCCATGGAAGCGCTCAGTAAAGGTTAGCTCTTATTCAGCCGCCGTTGTTTTACCTTTGAACTGTTCCAGTAAATTCTCCTATTTTTCCTGCCTATTTTGATTTGTCTTATATTTCTTAAGATGAAGTGTCTCGACTAAGATGAGAACATTCCCCGAGGAGTGGCTGAGGTGATGTACCGTGGTACATTGAAGACAAAAAGGGGGCGGGGTGTAGGTTAGGCTGAAATGGCTGTAGGGGAGTCTGGAAGGGGGAAAGGCCAGGGTCACGCAGGGCCTCCCATCTTGGCTCCCTTGACATCTGCAGCTGAACAATCCCTTGTCACGGGTGCCGTCCTGAGTATTACAGGATGTTTAGCAGTATCCCTGGGCTCTACCCACCCACCCGCATCACGACAACCCAAAACGTCTCCAGACGTTGGCCAATGCCCTCTGGGGGTGATGTCACCCCTGAGGATGGCTTAGAGAGTGGTTTGTCTGAGCTATGGCATATTTTGGAGGAAGAGCAGTTTAGGAGGCAGTAAGATCCAGGGCGTGGACATGGGAGCCATTGGCTGGACCGGAGCAGGGAAGAGGACCCGGGAGACAAAAGAGTTCAAGGTGTCAGGAAGTTGCCCAGTTCTGGTAAGAAGGCAGAGTAACGTAACCCGAAAACTACGCCAGAAACGCCTGGCAGTGCTGGATAGAATAGGACATACATCACTTTTAACGTATAGCTGAGTTTTTTAATTAGATGCAGATTTTTTGGGGGTATACACTCTGGGTTTTAACATATGCATAGATTTGGGTAACCACCAACACAGTGAAGATATAGCATAGTCCAAACGTCCCTGTGCTGCCTCTTTATAGTCGAATCAACCCCTAAACCCTGGACACCACTGATCTGTTCTCCATCCTCTTCCAGAACATTCTATAAGCTTAACGACACTTAGCATAATGCTTTTGCGAGTCCTTCGTGTTGCCAGTGCATCCATAGCTGGTTTCGTTCCCTCCACGCGAGGTATCGCATTGCCTGGGTTTGCTTCCGTCTGTCTGTCCCTCGGCCTGTGGAAGGACATCTGGGTTGTTTCCAGTATTTCACTACCGTGAATAATGCCACTATAAACGCTCACGTATAAGTTTTCATGTGGACGTAAGTTTTGGCTTCTATTGAGTGAGTAATCAGCAGCAGGATTGCTGGGCCAAATGGTACGTGTTAGTTTCCTAAGAAACTGGCAAATCACTTTCCCGGCGCTGTACCGTTCTGCGTCCCAGCAGACTGTGAGGGATCCAGCTCCTCCCCGTCTTTGTCCTCGCTTGGTGTGGTCAGGCTCTGTCATTTCAGCCATTCTAATAGTTCCGGAGTGGGGTATTACATGGTTTTAATTTGCATGTCCAGTTCCGGCAACGTTTGTCCAAAGACTATTTTCTCATTGACTTGCATTTTCATCTTCATTAAAAATCCGGGGAGTGCATTTGAGTTTTCAACTTTGTTCTTTTTCAAATTCGTCTTGGTCATTCGAATACCTTTGTCTTTCCACGTAAATTTTTAATCGGGCTGTTAATATCTACAAAAATAGCCTGTTGGGATGGGACGAAATCTATAGATCAATTTGAAGAGAATTGTCATCTTGACTATATATATCAAGTCTTCCAAACCACGAACACAGTATATCTCTCTGTTACTTATATTGTATTTGATTTCTGCCATCAGCATTTTATAGTTTTCAACTTATAGATCCTATACATACTTTGTTAGATTTAAATTTAAGTATTTAGAATTTTGGGGAGCTATCGAAAGTGGTACTGGTTTTATTGTTCTTGTTGTAATTATCTCTGAGGGAGGAGAAACAAGTGTGGTGAGTCCTAATGACTGCATCATTTCACTGACTGAAGAGATTCTAGTCTGTGGTGCACAGACGAAAAACCAAGGCACAGCCCGGCAGCCTCCCTGAGCTGAGGAGATGGAGCTGGGAGTCTGTGAAGGCTCAGACCAGAGTTCACAGTGCAGAGTACTGGGGGCAGGAGAGGGGAGAGAGAGAGAAGGAGAGAGAGGAAGGGAGAGGGAGAGAGAGAAGGAGGGAAGGAGGGAGAGAGAGAGAGGGAAGGAAAGAGGAAGGTAGGGGGGAGAGGGAGGGAGAGAGGGAGGAGAGAGAGAGGGAGAGAGAGAGAGAGGCTGAGTTCTGGAGAGCTGCAGGCTCTTGAGATGTAATTAAGCCAAGTACCAATCAGTGCATACATGGGAGGAAAATGCTGAGGCCAGAGAAAGAAACACCAGAAAGGATCAGAGGGAACAATCACAATAGCTCAGATAGGGGGGCCGGGAATTTATTTCCTGCTCCTATGGGCCAGAGCAGAAATCTTAGAGATCTCTGGGTGAGGTACTCAGTGGTGGGGAAAACCAGCCCTAGACTAAACACTGCTCGGGTCCTTCCTAACAAAGCAAGACTAGAAAAAAAAAATTGAACTCTTTCTAAGGAACTTAACAGTGTGCCAGGACAAGCTCAAGAATATTTACATGAATACAAAAATAGCAAATAATTTTACAACAAAGTAAATTGTTTTTAAAACTAGCGCAAACGGTGTATGACATCTAAAAAAGTTTCCAGGTATCCAAAGAAGCAAGAAAGCATGAGGCATAAATGAGGAGAAAATTCAATCAATTGAAACCGAACCAGAAATAACACAGATAATAGAATGAGTAGGCAAGGACGATAAAATAATAATTATAGCTGTATCCCATATGCCAAGGAAACTGAAGGAAAGATTATTAAGGAAAGACATAGAAACTATTTTTTTAAATCCTCAAATTGAACTTCAATATATTAAAACTACAGTGTCTGAGATAAAACATACATTGGATAGGATTAATGACAGATTAGCCAAGGAAGGAGAAAAGATTAGAGAACTAATGTGTCAGAGGAAGCCCTCCAGGCAGAAGGAAAATGGTATCAGAGAGAAACTAGAGCTACACAAAGAAACAGAGCACTCGAAACAGTAACAGAATGAGTGAATAGATAAGATTTTTTTCTTATTATTTAAATCTCGTTATAAGGCAATTGACTGTTTAAACAAAAATAATAAAATGTTGTGAGGTTTATGTAAAAGCAGAATGTGTGACAACAACGATGTAAAGACAAGGAGGGAGAAAATGAAAATACACTATTGTGAATTTCTTACCTAATTCATGAAGTGGTAATAATAGCACTCGAAGGGAGACTACGTAAGTTAAAAATGTATGCTACAGAGCAATCACTAAAATACAAAACCAAAGAGTTGTAGCCAATAAACCAACAGAGGACATAAAAAGGAGTCCTAAAAAATACTCAGTATGAAGAAGGAAGAAAAAAATAAAAAGGGAACAAAAAATAGGTGGAGCAAATAGACTATAAATAGCAAAATGAAAGATTTAAACTCAACTGTATCAATGTTTGCATTAAATTCGGTTGTATAAAGTTCCAGATTAAATGGTAGAAACAGTTAAATTGTATTGTTAAAAAAATGACTCAACTATAAACTACTTACAAGAAATCAACTTGTATGATTCAATGATGGGAAAGGATATACCATGCCAACCCTGGTGAAAAGAAGTCTGGGAAGGTTACAGTCATGTGAAAGTAAGTTTAGGGTAAAGAATATTACCAAGCATTAAGAAGGTTACTTCACAATGAGAAATAGCTCACTTCATTGAGGGGACAAAGCAATCCTAAATGTTTATGAGTCTAACAACAGAAATTCAAAACACATGAAGCAAGAAGTGAAAGAACTAGAAGAGAGAATGGACAAATCTACAATTGTAGCTGGAGATGGAACACTTTTTCTCAGTAATTGATAGAAGGAGCAGATAGAAAATCAGTAAGGATACAGAAGACCCAAACAACACTATCAAATAGCTTGTATTAATTGATGTTAATAGAACATACCATCCGCTTACAGTGGAATACATTCTTTTCAAGTTCATATGGTACATTTACCAAGCTAGGCCATATTCTGAGCCACAAAACAAGTCTCAATATTATTTTCATTTGTTTGTATTTAATACAGGGGGTGAATTCCCATCTTTAATAATGTTGGTTTCTTGTCTCGCTCTACTTCCAAGTCTTAGTATTCTTAAAAAGATTCAGGTTGTTCAAAGTACGTTCTCTGATTACAATGAAATTAAATTAAAAATAAATAACAGAAATAGCTTTGGAAATTCTCCAAATATTTGGAAAATAAGCAACACACTTATAAATAATAAATGGGTCGAAAAAAATCAGAAAGCAAATAAGAGCTACTTGAAATAAATGAAAATAAAACGACATATCAAAATGTGTGAGATGCAGCTCACGTAGTATCTAGGGAAATTTTAAAGCATTAAATATGCCTATTAGCAAAGAAGAAAGGGCTCAGATCTAAGAGCTCAGCTTCCACTTTAATAAATGAGTAAAAGAAGACTACATTAAACAAAAAAGTAAGTAGAAGAAAGAAGATAAGGATGGTCACATTGGAAATTAATGAAATAGAAGACAGAAACAGTAGAGGAAAAATCAACTAACTCAAAAGTGGTTCTTTGATTTATTATTTATTATTATTATTTATGGCTACAGCACCTGGTCTGCCTAGGTGGTCTCCCATCCAAGTTCTAACCAGGCCCGAACCTGCTTAGCTTCCGAGATCAGACATCGGGCTTGTTCAGAGTGGCGTGTCCATAGACCATGGACTATGGATCCACTGGGGTGTGAATCCAGGACCTTCTGTGTGTAAAGCAGACACGCTAACTGCTACACTATGGAACCACATCCTTCAGATAACATTTATAAATCTTTAGCTATGTTGATCTGGAATAAAAAAGAGAAGATAAAAATTATCAAATTTTAGGCATGAAAGAGGTGACTCACTGCATACTTCTCAATATATACACAAATTAACTCAAAATAAATTATAGACCTAAATGGAAAATATAAAGATATAAAACTTCTAGAAGAAAAGAAGGGGAAACCTTTGTGACCTTGGGTTAGGAAACTTTTCTTAGATATAACACCAAAAACACGACCCATGATTTAGAAAGTTGACTTCACCAAAATTAAAAACCTGTGCAATTCAAAAGACATTATTAGAAGACTGAAAAGATAGGGCATAGATTGAGAGGAAAACTTTGCAAATTATATTTGATAAAGTAGTTGCATTGAGACATAAACACACACACACACACACACACACACACACACACAAACATTATATAATAAGAAAGCAAGCCAATTAAAAAGTTAAAAAACTTTAATAGATATTTCATGAAAGAAGATACATGCATAACAAATAAGCACAAGAAAATATCCTCAAAGCTTTAGACATTAGATAAATTAATAACCAAAATGAGATACTACTACACACCTATTAGAATGGCTAAAATTAAAAAGACTGACAGTATCAAATGTTGGTGAGTATGTGGAGCAACTAGAACTCTCATACACTGATGACAGGAATTTAAAATGGTACAAACACTATGGAAATAATTTGTCAGTTTATTAAAAAGTAAAACTCATGCAGCAGATGATCCAGCCATTCCATTCTTAGATATCAATGCTAGAGAAAGCAAATGCCCACAAAAAGACTTTTACACAAATACTGATAGCAGCTTAACAGCTCAAACTGGAAACATCCCTATGTCCACGAACAGATGAAGGAACAAAGAAATTGTGATATATCCATAAAATGTAATACTACTCAGAAATAAAAGGAATGAATCATTGATACACACAATAATATTATATGAATGAGAGAAGTCAGACAAAAAAGAAAGCACATGCTGTATTGTTCTGTTTATATAAAGCATTAGAAAATGCAAACTGAGCGATAACTGCAGAAAGCAATCAAATGGAAAAAGCGGGCAACATGCATGAACAGATGGGAGATTCCAGCAGAGGGATGGAAACTATAAGCCCAATAGAAACGCATTATTTTTTACATAAGTTTCAGATGTGAAGATTTCCTTCAATGGGGTCTTCAGAACACTTAATACAGCTAAGGAATGAATCTGTGAACTGAAGTATATCAACAGAAATTTCCCAAACTGAATTACAAAGTGTAAAAAGAAGTGTGAAAAAATCAACCAGAGCATCTAAAAGCTGTAGGACAATATCAAGAGTTTTTAAATGTGTATTATTGGAATCCCCAAAGGAGAAAGAATGGAGCAGGACACATATTTAAAGAACGTCTCCAGGAATTTTATAAAAATATTTAAGATAATAAACTATAGATCCAAGAATCTCAAAGAACCCAAAGCAGGATAAGTATCTCTCTCTCTCTCTCTCTCTCTCTCTCTCTCTCTCTCTCTCTCTCTCTCACACACACACACACACACACACACACACACACACACACACACAACCTAGAAGTACAGTATTCAAACTAATCAAAAGCCAATAGAGGGAGAAAATATTGAAGATAGCTGTTGGGGAGAATATATTACCTACAGAAGAACATAGATAAGACTTACAGCTAAGTTCTCATCAGAAAATATGCAAGCCAGAAAAAAATAGAGTGACATCTTTAAAATGGTGAAAGAAAAATCTGTCAATCAGAATTCTCTGTACAGGGAAAATATCTTTCAAAAATCAAGGTGAAATAAAGATTTCTAAAGAAAATATAAAAATAGAGAATTTTTTGCTTGTAGACTTGTGCTATAAGAAGTGTTAAAGGAAGTTCTTCAGGAAGGAAGAATGTGATACCAAACAAACTTTGAAAATGGTTCAATCAAAGGTAAGTATAAAAGATATTTTTTTATTATTTCTAATCTATCTAAAATTTAATTATCCAAGGCAAAACAATAACAATATATAACTTATAGCATATGTAAAAGTGAGATGTATGACAAAAATATGGCACGAAGGATGGATGGAGAAATCGGAAGTTTATTGAAAATCGTGATGACACACCAACGCTTCCAATGCCAGTCCAACACCCTAGGTTTCGTTCTAGTTTCCTCCCTTTTCGAATTTGTACCTTCCTTCTCCAACCGTGAGAAACACATCTCCCTAAATCCTTAATCTATTTATTTACTTGATCAATTCCTTTCAATGTCACCAACCCCGCCACTGCTGCTCTCCAACACAAATTCCCTCCTCACCACACTCGGACCCTAACAACCGATGGTACACACAGCACCTGGAAGCCCTTCTGGGGGCTAAGTATCTGTACTGGTCTTCCCTCCCTCACAAATACCCTCCTCACCTTTGTTGGGGTCCAACCCCCCGTGCGTGGCCGCCACCACACTAGTGTCCTCATCATCTATCTGGGGCTCTGACACTGTGCACTAAGCTCCTCCTCTGTGGACACCCCCTCCCTCAGGCTCTGAGACTCCATGCTGAGCTGTTCTCCACGTGGACACCTCACGGATCCCAGTCAGGCTCTGACATCCATAGTGGGCCACACCCCACACGAATGCACTCTTGAAGGGGAACTGACAATGTCACGGTGACTCGTGTTCGAGCTTGAAGCAAAAGAAAAATCAATAGTGCCGATCCTGAGTCCAATATTTTGATATTTTGCTCATTATGGATGTTTTACACTCATTTTGATGTTCTAAAATAATTCAGTGTTTCCTTAATTACTGAGTTTGGGGGTACCTCCTTAACATTTTCACTCAAGATGAGTACCTCACTTGCTTCATCCTACCTGGTGCTGCTCTGCCATCTTCACCCTGCCCTAGGATGTCACGGCTCATCCTCCATCTACACAAACACCTTCTATTTTCTGCCCTACCTAATGGGGTTTGGACTGAATTGGTCAAAATGAGAAGGGAAAGAAAGAGGAAGTAGAAGATTTCTAACTTTTAAGTATTTTAAGTCACACATGTTTTGTGTTGCTATTTGTACTCTTGGGCTGGGCTCTGAAAATGTTTGGGGCAAAGGGAATTACTGGAAATTCTTAAGCTAATAGATATTTCCTGCTTCCTGAAGGACTCCAGACTCAGCTCAAATGTTAATATTTATCTCCTCTCTGAAGGAGATGCTTACAATTCTTTAGTCATTTTTGTTAATATTTGAATATATTTTCTTTAAAAAATAAAAAGTTGCCTTCTTACTTCTCCACACCCGCTGCAAATAATTCTTGTCCCTCTCCTTCCATTATTTAGAGTTCAGTAGATCTTCTTCCAGAACTTTCCCTTCTTTCAGATATATGTGTGTGTGTGTGTGTGTGTGTGTCTGTGTGTGTCTGTGTGTGTGTGTGTGTTTATTTAGAAACAATATATTACATAAGCAATATGGTGGACAAAGGTGGCCCAGGGTCCCAACTTCCTGCTATTCATACACTTATGTAATCCCCTCCCCTTGCATGTGGGCAGGACCTGTGACCTACTTCTTCCCACCAGTAGAATGCAGCAAAGGTGATGGGATGTACGTGGTTACATGCAAGCAATTATATTTCATATGATTGTGATGTTGCAAAAAATGGCAGAGTAGGAAACTCTAGGCGTGGCTCCCTCCATCGAAGCAACAATGAAGCTACAAGCAGTCACCAGACTCGACCTTTCCGGAACTCGATAGGCCATTATCACAATAAGATGAGTGTTCAAAAAGAGGAGGAGGCTGCTGTTCTTCGGTAAGAGAGGAGTAATGCACTAACCATCCCTTTGCTGGGGGGTAGTGACCCATGTCCCTGGAGTAGCTAGCTGATGCCAGGGTAGGCAGTAGGGTTCTTGTTCTTAAGAATTTGGGATTATGCATTTTGTTTGGTCTGGCAGTACTTGGAGGGGTCACAGCAGATGTTTGCCTTGGTTTCAGCCCTCTCAAGATCTATGGAAAGATTTAAAGAAACAGAATCTTCATTTATTTGGGGTGGGAGCCAGACATTAAAGGAGATCTTTGTTTGGCTGGCCAGAGATCAATGGAACAGAAACTTTTGTGACCACACGCAACAAAAAATACACACTTTGCAAGAATGGCTTGGAAAAATCACAAATGGACTGCTCCAGATCTCAACAAACAAAACCCAACAATCTTTGAGGAGAGGGAGAATAGACTTGCAGAGTTACTACATTATAATACTGTATTCAGAATGTCCAGCTCTAAACTAAAATTACGAAACATACAAACAAACAGGAATAAAACAACTTGACAGAAAACATCTCTGAGGAAACCTAGATATTGAAATTGCTGGTCAAAAATGTTAAATCATTGTGTAAAATATGCTCAATGAGCTAAAGGGAACCATGGACAAAGAACTAAGGGAAATTAAGAAAACAATGTTTGGAGAAAAGTAGAATATTAATAAAAAGATAGAAAATGCAAAAAGAAACCAAATGAAGCTCTGGGGCTGAAAAGTATAATAATTGAAATAAATAATTCACTGGAGGGGTTCAACATCAGATGTGAGCAGGTAGAAGAAAGGATCAGTGAACTTGAAGATAATATAATTGGAACTATCCAGTCTGAAGGGCAGAAAGAAAAAAAATCAATAAAAATGAACAAAGCCTAAGAGACATGTAGGATACCATCAAGCATACTAGCATATGCATTACAGAAGTCCAAGACGGAGGAGAGAGAGAGAAAAAGGGGCAGAAAATATTTGAGGATGTAATGGCTGAAAACCTCCCAAATCTGAAAAAAACATGAATATGCATATCCAAGAAGATCAACAAATCCCAAGCAGGATAAACTTAAGGAGATCTACACTGAGATACATTATAATAAAGTTGTCCAAATACAAAGAGACTAATTTGAAAGTAGCAAAAGAGAAGCAACTCATTGCAACAAGGGGTCCTCAATAATATAACATCTGATATCTTCTCAGAAACCGTGGAAGCCAGATGGCACTGGGATGACATATTTAAAGTCTTTAAAGAAAATATATATATATACCTATCAATCAAGAATCTTATATCTAGCAAAACTATCCTTCAAGAATGAAGAAGAAATTAAAATATTTCCAGATAAACAAAAGCTGAGGGAGTTTATTACCTTAGACCTTCCTTATAAGAAATGCTAAAGGCAGTCCTTCAGGCTGAAATGATAGGACACTGGACAGTAACTCAAAGCCACAAGAAGAAATAGAGAACATTGGTAATGTAACTATATAAGTAAACATATAAGCCGGTATTTTTGTACTTTTGATTTGTAACTCATCTTTTTTTCTTATAATTTAAAAGACGAGTGCAGAAAATAATGATTAGAGATCTATGTTAATGGGAAGTGCATACAGACATGACCTTTATGCAATAACAATATAAAGGGGAAAGGAGGGGTATATGTAGGAGCCGAATGTTGGCACACTACGGAAACAAAGTTGGGATCATTCAAACTAGGTTGTTATGAGTTTAAGATGTTAATTGTAACCCTCAAGGTAACCACTAAGAAAATAACTTAAAAAATACACAAAAAGGAAAAAAAAAAGAAGAGACTCAAAATGGTTTTCTATGAAAAAAACAATTAAATACCAAAAAGGCAGTAATGGAGAAATCGAAGAGCAGAAAAATATAAGACAGAAAAACAAATAGCTAAATGGTAAAGTAAATCCTTTCTTATCAATAATTACTTTAAATGTAAGCAGATTAAACTCTCCAATTAAAAGGCATAGCTGGGCATATTGGATAAAAAAAAAAAACGTATCCATCTATAGGCTGTTTATAAGAGGCTCATTTCAGACACAAAGAAGTAGAAAGTAAACGAATGGAAGAAGATATTCCCTGCTAATAGTAACCAAAAGAGAGCTGAGAGGGCTATATTATTTTCAGACAAAATAATCTTTAAGTCAAAATGTCATAAGAGATAATAAGGACATTATGTATTGCTAAAATATTCAATCTAGAAAGAAGATATAACAATTATAAACAGATACACACCTAACAAAGAAGCCCCATCGCATGTGAAACAAAAATTGACAGAATGGAAAAAAGAAATAGATATTTCACTTTCAGTAATGGATAGAATAACCAGATAGAAAACCAACAAGGAAATAGAGGATTACAAACCAATCAAACTCAACAGACATATACAGAACACTCTACCTAAAAACAGAATACGTGTTCTCAAGTAGACATGGAACATTCTCCAGGATAGGTCACATTTTAGGCCACAAAACAAGTCTTAACAACGTTAAAAGATTGAATTCATACAACGTATCTTTTCTGATCACAATGGAATAAAATCAGAAGTCAATAACAGAAGGAAAACGGGAAAATTCACAAATATGTGGAAACGAAACACACTCTTAAACAACCAATAGGTCAAAGAAGAAATCATAAAATTAGAGGATACTTTGAGATGAATGAGAACAAAAGCACAACATTCCAAAATTTCTGGGCTGTAGAGAAATCAGTGCTGGGAGGGAAATTTATAGCTGTAAATGTCTATATTAAAAAGGAAGAAAGATCTCAAATCAATAACCTAACTGAATAACTGTATACCTTAAAGAAGTAGAAAAAGAAGAAGAAACTAAATCCTAATCCAGCAGAAGGAAGGAAATAATAATGGTTAGAGTGGAGATAAACTAGAGAATCAAAAAATGATAGAGAAAGTCAAAAAACTAAAAGTTGGTACTGTGAAAAGATCAACAGAATTGATAAACCTTTGGCTAAATGACTAAGAAAAAAAAAAGAAAGAAGATTCAAATCACCAAAATCAAAAATGGAAGGACAAATATGTATGGTTCTACTTATATGGTTTCACTATATCTTGAATGGGCAAATCTATAAAGACAGAAAAAGTAGAAGAGAGTTTGCTAGGGGTGGGGAAGGGGAAATAGAGAGTTATTGCTACACGTGCACAGAGTTTCTGTTTGGGATGATGAAAAAGTTCTGGAAATAGTGGTGATAGTTACACAACATGCGAGTGCACTCAATGCCTCTGAACTTGCATACTTTTTAATAGTTAAAATGGTAAAATTTTATGCCACGTCTATTTCATCACGAGAAAAGGTTTTAATGTTTGTCTGGCCTGGAGACGCTTTCCCTTGCTGGCTTTGAAAAAGCAGGCCACCATGTTGCAAGCTGCCTGTGGAATGAGCCATGTGCTCAGGGGGTGGGGGAGGCCCCCAGCCTCCAGCCAGCGAGGACCTGAGCCTGTAGGTCTGCCGACCTGCAGGGAACCGAATGCTGCTGATAACCAGGTGAGCTTAGAAGCAGATCCTTCCCCAGGTGAGCCTCATGGGAGGAGTTGGCCCCTGCCCACACCTTGATTAAGGCTCCGTGAGACCCTGAAGCAGAAAACTCAGCTAGGCCATGTCCTGGTGCCGGACTCACAGAACTGTGATAACCAACAGGTGTTGTGTTAGACGACTAAATTCGAGGCGATATTGTTATGGAGGATTGGGCACCTCTATGATGCGAGCAGTATTGTATCAGTAACTTTCCTGACTTGGTCAATAATACACCTTGGAAAACTACTGATTCTGTTACAGAATGCTCTAGCTCATTCTTCTAAACTGCTGTTCATACTTTACGGTGCTATTAAAGACCATTTCGCCATTACAAATGATGCTGCCAACCATGAAACCCAGACGTGTAGTTGCATCTGCAGTTTGAGTATCACCATCCATTGCCCTGCGAAGTGCCTGTGCTGAGTTGCGCTCGAAGCAGGGCCTGTGGGTGTCCCTTTCTCCGTAACCCCTGGTTGCTTGTCACTGTCATCTTTCCTCCCGGCCCGAAACTCCTTGAGGGCAAGGAGCACAACCTTCACATCTTTGTGCCTCGGAGCTCAGCTGGTCTATGGGACAGACCTACTGAGATGTGAGCATCCTTTTTTCTCTGCCTTATACCCCTTTCTTAACAGCTGGGCTGCTGCATCCATAGCCCACTAGTGACAGCCTCCTGGCCCCAGTGGATTGGACCACAGTGGGACCCTGGGAGTTGAACATTGCAGCTTAAATGGGACACTGTTGGCGCCAAGGTGACAAGCCAGAACTGCTTGAGGAAAGCGGACGCTAAGTCTTGCAAAGGCTGGGGCTCTGCAGAGGAGCACAGAGATGGGGGCGAGCAAGGGAAAGGGGAGAGGAGTGGCGAGCACAGCTCCCATGAGTCCTGGCTCCCCTTCTGTCTGCAGCATGGCCTCCTTTTGAGGAGCATTGAGGTTTCTGCTCCTTGTAATCAAAGGCTGCCTGAGGCAAAGAGCTGCTCGTGGCTTATTGAAGGAAGTGGGCTTGTTCTCTGGGGCTCTCGGAGTGCTGAGCTGGGCTCTCCCAGCGACCCAGGAGAAAGGCCAGGTCAGAGTGGGATCTTCCTCTGTCGTGCACTTCCATTTTCTGGCCCCTGGACCACACATGGGCTTAGCCACTCAGAGCCCTCTCTCCGCTCACCTGGGCATCTTCATACTGGGTAACTCCGCCGTCAGCAGGTGGAGCCAGGCCCCTGCCTTGTGCCTGGCTCAATGGGGCACAGTGAGCTTATTCATCGAGAGTGCCACCCTGAGTGAATCTGGTGTTTTCGGACCGTCTGGCGGTGCCAGTGTGGGTTTTGGAGCCAGAGGGACTGGATTTAAAGGCTGGCTCAGCCCTTACCTATGTGTGGCCTTGGGCACATCGCCTAACTTCCCCGCCCTCAGTTTCCCCACCTGGGAATGGGCATGACAGCCGTTCCCACCACGGGGCAGGAGGACCTCTGAGGACGGAGCACCCGCAGCTCTTCCTCTTCCTCCCCTTCATCGGGGTCTCGCCTCCCTGGCTAGTTCCCACCAACAAAGAAATATGCTTCAGGATCTCTGTGTTTAAAAAATCCTTCTTGGTCCCCTGTCCACCTGCACCCACTGTCCTGTCCCTCCCTCCATCCCCGGAGAAACCTGTCGGAATTGTCGTCTGTGGCCACTGTCCACGTGCTCACCTGCCTTTCGTCCTTAGCACACCCCCCTCCCCGCCCCCGGCCACTGGACTTTGCCGAGGCCGTCCTCACCAAGGCCACCAGAGACATGTCTGCCTTGCCGACACAAACAGCCACTCTTTTGTCCTTTCTTCTGCTGCCCTGAGCAGCACCGATGGTTGTCCACTTCCTCCTTTCAAAACAGCCTTTTCTCTTGGAGTCCAGGGAGCCACACTCCCCTGGGGGAAGAAGATGCACTTCCTCTCCCCTCCTCTGCTCCGTCCGCCTCTGAGCACTGTGTGCTCCTGGTCCAGGGTGGTGTCCCCGCTCCCCGACCCTCCCTCCTCGGACCACCTTGCCTGGCCCCTGGACCCAAACTCCATCCCTACGCTGATGGCTCCTGATTTCTCTCTTCCGCAGGACTGTCGTCCTGAACGTAAGACTCGGACGCTTGACAGACAGCTCAGCCTCCATACGCCCACAGGAGGAAGACTCACACCCACCTCCTCCCAAATCCTCCCATACCCCGCCATCAGGAGGCAGTGTTGCCTAGTGGTGTGAGTGCAGGAGCTGGGGAGAGTCCCTGGCGGTGAATCTGGGCCCTGCCGCCTACCAGCTGTGTGACATTGGGCGGGTTCACTCACCCCCCAGGCCTCAGTTTCCCCTCTGGGAGCCGGGGGTGATGATGGGTACTATCACAGAGGGTTGCAGTGAGGACTAACTGAATTAACGTGTGACGTGCTGAGAATAAGCATGTACCGTTCCCCTCCCCTACCCCGCCACCATCCCGGATCAAGCCAAAAACGTAGGAGTCGGCCCGGCTTCCGCCATGTGCGTGGGGTGTGTGCGTAAAGAGGCCGTGGAAGTCCTGCTGACGCAGCTTCCAGAACCCGTCCCCAAGTTCGCTGGCTTCTCGCCATCTGCGTGACCACTTCGAGGTGCACACAGCACCATCGCTCCCCGAGACAACTGACCAGCCTCCCAGCCGTGTCCCTCGGCCGCTGCCCCCAACCCCCCTTCCATGTCACCGCCAGATCGGGCGTTTGCTTACGGAGTTTAAGCTGCCACTCCACCTCCCTTCCTTTCTCTTTTCCTAGTTTGCACTCTGGAAATTTTCAGACACACACAAACGGAGGTGGAGTAGGAGCCATCAACCACATTCAATAGAGAGCAGCTGAACGCCGCCTAGTGGCACCTTCTCCCTTCACCGTCCCGGTCCCCTCCTGCCAAAGGACAATACTTCAGTGCAACGAGATAATTGTTAAGCCCGAAATCGGATGACGTCATTCCTTTGCCAAAAACCGTCCTGGGGCTCCACGTCCTCACGCTGGCCCATGCTGGCCCGTGTCCCCTTCTGTCCCCACACTCGCCAGGCCCCTCTCTGTTCTGGGGCTCTGCGTTCACTCTCTCGTCCCAGATCCCCGATGTCACTGGTGTTTCCGGAATGCCTCCGTCTGGCCACGTGTGTTCGCAGCTCACGTTTGGACTTTTTCCTGACTGTGGTGAGGAGCCATCTGAGGGGTCTAGGCAGGGGAGCACCGTGATCTGGGTTCTATGTGAAATATATCGTCTGGCTGCTGTGTGGAGGGTGAGTTGCGGGTGGGGGCAGGCGAGCAGGGAGACCGCAGTCTGAGATAACTAAATGAGCTGGTGGCTCTAAGACACTCCAAGTCTTCTGTGTAGTAAGTTCTCCACAACCAAAAAAATCGCTCTTATCAGTCCCTGTGCTGGATAGGCGGTCCGTCTTATTTTAAGCTAAGTCGTAGGCATGGAAATTGTGGCCGAGCGTGGACGTGGCTTGCCCAAGTGACTGAGCTGGTTGGTTTTGGGATATGAGCACAGAGACGGCACGTGTGGTTACCGCATTGTCCCTAAACTCCTGGCTTCTCTCTAGCAGGGAGACAGAGGCATAGAGACAGAATTCCATGGAGAACACTGTCTCACAGCAGAGGAGACCCAGCCCTGGTCTAGAAGCACCGAGAGGGTGAGTTCTTCCAGTGTGGGGCAACCAGGAAGGCTTCCCGGGGAGCTGGGCTGCAGAGATTCCCCCGGGGTAAGTGCTGGGGGGTGGGGGTGAAGGGAAGGACCCCATGTCTCCCGCCAGACAGCACCCTGAGAGGAGGCTGGAGGGAGCCTCGGCCACCAGGGGGCGTCCTTGGACTTCCCTGGAGGGGTCGTGGAGAGGGGAGATACTGGTGACCCCAAGAGGAAGCCAGCCTGGCAGGTGGGTGATTGACTGTGGCTGCGGCCCCAGAGAGGGGGCGTCCACTCCCCATGCTGCCTGTGCTCCTGCTCCGTGGCCAGCGTTTGAAGACAGACAGACAGACAGACAGACCTGGGCTGAATCCTGCCCTGCCGCTTGCTTGGAGGGTGACCTTGGGCAAGTGATTTTGCCTCCGTGGGCCTCGGTTTCCTCACTGAAGGGAAGAGAGCCCTTTGGGGGCCACGCCCAAATCTGACTCACTTCCCCTCGGCTTTCCACGCGGACTCTCATCCCTGGAAGAGGCCCGCGCTCCTCCCGCGTGTCAGTGTTTCTCCGGGCACTGACCGGCCACCGCCCAGCCGCGGGAGCTGCGAGGCTGCATCCCCTCTGCTGGGCAGCCTTCCCCAAGCTCCCCGGGCGGGTCAGGCGCCTGCTCCGTGTGCTCACTCACCTCTCACCTCCTGCCCTGAGCTTCTCACGCCTCACACACACACCGCGAGCTCCCGGGGGCCAAGAATCCCCAGGTGACTGGCAAACGGGCACCTCACGCATGCCTGGTGAAGGAATGCTGAATGGGACTCTCCTGCAGGCCAGGACTGGCTCACTGCAGCCCGGTGGCCTGCGAGGCAGGGGACAGCCTGGGGCTCAGACCCACAGGCCTCCTGGAGTCCTGCATGGGGGGTTCTCCATGGCCGCCGCCTCCTGTGAACTTTCCGGAGCCCAGTTCTCATCCTCATGCCCCACGTGGCCAGGCCCCCCCGGGAGGGTCCGCCCGGCCCTGGAACAGGCGGAGCATCAGGGAAATGCGTGGTCTGTGTTTCGGGGGGTCCCTGGCTGCAGGGAGGAGGACGGCCAGCTCGGGGCTGGCATGGCCCCGGGCAGGCAGGAGCAGGGGCTGGGCAGGGGAGTGACTCACTCACAGGAACACGTGGGCTGATCCACTGGACTCGAGGACGAAGCCCAGGTTCCCAGCGAGGGGAGCAGTGACGCCCCTATGTTTAGGAAGAGCCCCGAGTGCCCAGGACACCCCCGGGGCTGACGCGGAGCTTGACCCGGGGTGTCATAAGTTTGAGGCACCTGTGGCCCACCAGGGGAGCCACGGTGACAGTGGATGACTGGGACTAGAACCCCCAAGGAGAGAGGGATGGGGAGTGTGACCAATTCTCAGGGGGCGAAAGGACTTGGGAGTCCCTGGCTGGGGCACAGGGACCAATAGGCTCCGTGATATCCCAGGCCTCCATTGCTTGGGTGCAGGGGTGCCAGCAGAGGCCACTTGTCACGAGCTGAGCCAGCCCTGTGGGTTGTCCCTCATCCTACCCAACCAGAAGGAATAGGCGCCCAGTCTGTGAGAACGGGTCCAGGGCTCTGGCTCTCAGGCTAGACTCAACAAGCCAGGGCGCAAAGCCTGCCTTTCACAGGCGGGTCCAGGCCCAGGCCGCTGGGTGACGGCCACACCCTACAGCCCCCCTGCTCTCCACCCTGGAGTGCGGAGCGTCCTGACCCGCAACAGGGCAGCAAGCTACCCAGAGCTCAGGACTGCGACTGACAAGCCAGGGGCCGGAATGACCAGGTTCCCAGCCACCGCCAGCACCGTCACCTGTGCTCGCATGGGCGGACGGGCTCAGGTGGCGCGTGCCGGCCTCTGGGAGGAGCAGGGGGGCTCCGGCCGGGGGAGCTGTCAGGGCTGCGGTGCCCACGTCAGGCTCCGGGGAAAGGACCGGAGGAAAGGGCTGCCTCGCCGCAGGCTGCCAGGTGCTGAGTGTGGGCAGCTCTGGGCCTAAGAGCGAAGCCCGAGGAAGCGCCCAGACGCGGCAGACCCCCAGGGCGTCAGTGACTGACATCGGCGCCCAGCCTTCACAACCACCACCCCGACCACGCGTTTTGAAAAGGCTCCCCTGGGTTGACAGTGGCGAGGACGAGGCCCACGTAAACGGGGAGGCAGTCTGAATGGAAAGCAGTCGTCGCTTTAATTCTGGCCACGGTCTGACACCCTGGGGCCCACCAACCCCACCCTGTGGCCGAACCACTGCCTGCTCAGTCATGATCGTTTACAAAAATAAATATGAAAAAGCAGCAACTCTTCAGTGGCCGTGGAATCACCCTGACAGTAACTGGACGTGTGTAAGCATCTGGGACGTCCCCTAAATTGCACCGAAGAATCTGGAAGCACTTGGTTTGGTCTCGGGGAAAACAGGAGGAGGGGAGGCCCGGTGGGAGCCCCCCGCCACCTCTCACATTTCTGAGTCCGCGTACATTCCGTTGATTAGGTAGTCCACCTGCGTGTAGCCCTTCTTCCTGTAGCTCTCATAGGCTTGCAGGGCAAACAGGACCAGCACTGCGAAGAAAAGGGTCACCCCGAGCAAGAGCACCGCCAGCAGCGAGCTTCTGTTCACCGACAGGGTCAGGGGCCTGGTGGTGGCCACCAGGTACTGGCCTTGGGTGCTGAGCTGGCACGAGTCCGTGGCTGGCACCTTTGAGTCCCCCGAGTTTCCGGGGGTTGGCTCGGTGGGAGCAGTACCACTTGTGGCTTCGGGCTGGCCCTGCTCCGGTGCCTGGGGCGTGCCTGGCCCAGTGGGCCCCCAGGAAGATGGAGCAGGGCTTGGCCGGGTCGTGGGGGACGTGGCCCCCACCCGAAGGGTCGAGCTGGCATGAGGCACTGTGGTGACAGCTGGCCCCTCGGCTTGTGACTTGGTGGCGGTCCCCACTGCTGTGGACACAGAAGCCACGGAGGGAGGTGTGTTCACGGAGGTGGCTACGGGCTCACCTGTCACAGGCCCCACCGGGGCTGTCTGGAGGGCGGGGCTTTGTGTGGGGGCGGGGCTAAGCGTTCGGGGGCTGCTGGGGGTCACGGGGCTGGCTGTGGCGTGGCCGGGTGCCTGCTGGGAAGGGCTCCGTGTGCCCGCGGGGCTGCTTGCGTTTGCCGTGGTGGCAGCAGCCGTCAGAGGCGAGGCCCTGGGCTGCGGGGTGCCGCTGGGCGCCGGCGTGCCGGGCGAGCCGGGAGCAGCCGTGGAGGACGGGGCCGGCTGTGCCGAGGTCGGGGCCCGTAGCGTGGGCATCCTGGTGGCCGTGAGGTCGGGCACCCCCACTGCGGCTGCCGAAGGGCCCGCGTCTGTCCTGGGAGCTGTCCCTGCTGTGACTGCGGCGGGGCCGGTGTTGGCTGCCGTCGTCTCTCTGGCCAGCATGACAGGAGAGAGTGTCGCCGGGCTCCTTTCTTCAGACGTTTCATTAAAGAGGCTTTTAGTGGTCTTCTCAGATACACGTTTCGTGACTGAATCATCCTGCATCTCACTGAGGTGTACGGACCCTTAAAGTCAGAAAGGGGAGATAAACACAATCACTTTCGATGCTGCGCAGGGGGGTTATTCTGAGACACCGGGCTGGACCCCGGCTTCGCTGTGCCTGTCCTCTCCGCCCAGGGACAGTGTGGGGGGAATGTGTGCGCAGCCTCCCTCCGATTCCGCTGCAGGCATCGGGCCTGCAGCCCGCCGCAGAGGCACTTGGCACTTTGATTTTAAAGCCCCTTTGCCTTCTCTAAACCCCAAGCTCATCAAAGGTGTCAGAGCTTCACTCTCTGATCCAATTCCCAAAACACCAGATGGAGTGAAAGCCTGCCATTACAGGTGTGATTCACCATTAAAACCCATCAAGCACACACCTGGGTTTACAAAGCAGATAAACTGTTCCCCAGATATTCCCAGCATAAATGAATTCTTGGTTTTACAAAAAAAGGCTTTGCTGCAGGCATTCCTGGAGCTGACCAGAGCCTGGCACAGAGTAGAAGCACAATTAAATAGCTGACGTATGACCACATGGTCTCCCCGGCAAAGACCAGGTTTCTAGAAGGAGACTTTGCAAGGGCCAAGCAAGCGACCCTCTTGGGGCCTAGAGGCCCAGTCCCGTTGGGGGCTCCCTACCCACCCTGGGCCTAGAGAAGCTCAGACTGACAGCTCTCCCAGCCCAGCGACCGGCACTTCCGGGCTTACAGACCCCCCGTGGACCCCCTGTGGCCCCGGGCTTACAGACCCCCTCGGGCTCAGGGCAGTCACTCAGCGTTCTCACTTACCTGGAACCTGGGATGTCACTTGGCATTCAGATAAGGACAAGGAGGAAATGCAAACGAGCACCAGGGCTGCCCACATCTTGCGGGTGAGCCGGGAACAAGGCCGGATGGTCCCCGGGGCTCCCAGCGGGCCGCTCTCCGGCTGCTGACGATGCCCTGCTGCCTGGCCGAGGGACCTGTGGTCAGGAGAGGTCATCTGGTCAGTCATGCACGGCCTGGATGGGGTCGCAGGGCGCGGCTTGATTTCAAACTCTTCTGTGAACCTATGTGTCATATGCAGGCTGTTGCGAGTGAGTTATATGAAATCAGACTGCAAATGGCTTAATTCCCTTTTCTGGCTTACACAGGTTCCTAAGACTCAACACAGGTGCTCCCCAGGCTGGGCCAGGGACCACACGGTACCCTGCTCTGTCATTCTGGTGATGTTTATCGCAGCAACATGGCCCTACTTCCTATTCCAAGCTGGAGAAACTACATACGTGGCAAGGCGCAGGGACTGCGGAAGTAAACAGGGCAAACCCCAGACACCTGTCCTGACTCGTCACCTGGCTCGACTTTGGTGGCCAAACCCAAGAAACACGGGCTTGCGGCTTTGTGTACACAGACATTGCTCTGTGGTCCACAGGATGAGTCTCTGTGGCGGGTGGGGACCTGGAGCATTGGATATTGTCTTAATTGCACTGCTCGCTTCCAGGTTTCTGGAAGGGTTGCCATCAGTTAAACGCTGATCAGTGGCCTCGTTTTTGTTGGCAATGTGGGTAGACCTGACGTTACTTTGCCTGGTAGGCGAGCCTGGCAGCTAAGTGGAAAAGCTGTACTTTACTTTCCTTGCCAATTTTATTGAAATTTGAGATGCCTCCTTCGGGGAGAAAACGAAACGTTACAAGCAGACTTCTAAGTCCCATATTTTGTGTTTTACCCTAACTATGTAGATGCTGACTCCTCACACTGCCCTAACAGTTAAACGCACACACTAAGCAGCCATCGGTACTCACACGGGGTCGGCAGGCAAGGGGACAGAAATGCACAACTTCTTCCCCGCTGGGGAGGGCCTGGGGCAGGGCAGGGTTCCCAAGGGCCAAGGCCTTCTGTGAAAGAAACGCCTCCAGGGGCCCGGCCTTGCCCTGCGAAGGGCTTCTGGCCCCTTGCCCATTCGGGAGTGTCCGGACTTTCCTATCTTCTGCTCCCTAACTGGACCAACCTGGGCGTCCCCTCTGGTTTAGGATCCACTGCCTCTTGCCTCTTGGGGCCCCATCCATGCTGCTTCACAATCTCAGCCCCCAACGGACGCCTTCCGCTCCTTCCTCTCCTATTCCTCTCCCGTGTGGACTACAAAGGGGTCACAAACTAGCCTGACAAGCCCAGGGGAGACCAGCATGGCGGGCCCCGCAGACTCAGAGACCGGCAGTAACCGCACGGGATGGTGCAAACATAAAAGTTCCCAACTGCAGGCGGGCCATGGAGGTGGTCGCAGCCAAGGCCCATAGTTTCCTCGACACAGGCCAATTTTTACCCCAAGCGAGACTTTCTATTGTCTTTTTGCACCTTAGATAACACACCTTTGAAATGTCAGAGTGATCTCTTTTCCCAGACCCCCACCCCATGAGGGCACAACCCCTGGCATGTGTTGCGGGATTCTCGAACAGAGAGACGGGACACCGAGGCCGTGGGCAGGAAGCAGTGTTTATTGATGCCGCCACCGCCCCAGCGGATCCTCATCCAAAGGCTGAGCCCCGACTGGAACAGTCTCGTACTTCCGCGTACACACACAACTGCAGAGATTCCGTCTAAGGAGAACACTGATTGGCTGCCAAGCTATAAGGAAACTGGCTCATCTGTTCAAGCAGGTGTCCAGACTGCCACGTTAGCTGTTCGCAGGAGAACCCTGGGGGAGGGGGGTGGCAACCAGGACCTAACTGTTCAAGCAGGAAATGGTCAGGAAGGGTCAGGCTGCCACGCTCCCCCTTTGATGCTTGGACCCAGGACTGGGTCAGAGAACATCACCTCTTTCTTCTAGTTCTTGCTTTAGGGGCTACTTCCATAGCATGAGGACTTTTGTTGTATTTTTTTCTTTCTACTACAGTCTCTGCAAGGGGGGGGGGGGTCTAAGTTTTGGCCTCAGGCGGCCTTTAGCTAGTCCTACGTTTGTGAGCTTTGGGGCCTAGGAGACAGTGTAGGCTTAGGTGCGGTTGGACTACGCAGCCATTGGACAATTTCTCCGACTGCTGGGCCCTCTGCGTGTTTACGGACCTTTCCCCCGCTTGAGGTCCATCGCCAACACGCCCAAGTTTCCCCTAAGTTTTCGGGCTCTCGGCAGGATTGGCCGCTCTCGGATCTAACCTTTATGCACCCCACACAGTACTGGAATCCCCAGCGAGTGCAGAGCGTGGCCTTTAGGGCACAGCCTTCGGGTAGGCCGGTCACGAAAGTGAAGCCGGTGGCAGTGTTGGACCCTGTCCTGGACCTTCGCATGCAATGGGTACAAGGGGAAGAGGAAGTGGGGAGACCGGCGCCACACACGTGGCGGAGCAGGAGAAGGACAAGTCTTCAGGGGTGCCATCCTGATGGGACGTCGTCCTCAGGCTTCGGCCGCGCGTGACTGGTCAGGTTCCGGGATGACCAAAGCGGGCTGACGTCTTCCCCTTGGTCTGTCATACAGTCAGTGTTTTCTTCCGGAGGGTGGCCTTGAGGGGCTCGGAAGAGTCTGGAACACACTCCCACTCTGCAGCAGCGGGTTTAAGTCTGCTGTGATGGATCCAGGGTGCTATTTCAGCGACCTTAACTGCAGTGGGGGCAGACAAAATGACAGTAAAGGGGCCTCTCCACAGGGGCTGTAGGGCCTGAATGTTCCACTCCTTTACCCAGAGTCTCCTGGCTTAAAGGAGGAACCTCAGTGGTTAAGCTGACGGGAGCCTTTCCCTAGCCCATTGGCTGAGAGTCTGGAAGGTGGTCCCTAGGGCCTGAAGCTGTCGTCTCAGAGTCAAGTCACCTATTTCTTGAGGTCTCCTCGTCCTTTGAGGAGGGGCGGTGGCCGCCCATGCAGGATCTCGTAGGGGGAGAACTCAGTCTTCTTGGTTGGGGCCGACATGATTCTGCCATGGGGAGGACTTCGTCCCAGTGTAGATGTGTCTCCTGATATAGTTTTCTCAACTGAGTCTTAAGGGTCCTGTTCATGCATTCCACCTGTCCTGAACTCTGTGGTCAATAGGCAGTATGCAATTTCCATTTAATATTTAAATTCCTGGCTAGTAGCTGCACTATTTCTGCTACAAAGGCTTGTCTGTTATCCGAGCCAATGGTAATTGGTAGGCCAAACTGTGGGACAGTTTCGTAGAGGAGCAGTCTGGCTGCTTCTCGGGCCTTCTCAGTCTGGGTGGGGTAAGCCTCCACCCAACTGGAATATGAGCACACGAAGACCAAGAGATTCCTCAGGCCCCGTGATCGAGGTATTTCAGTGGTCTACTTCGAGCTCCTCGGAGGGGGTGCCACTGACACTGTGGGCCCCCGGTGGGGCACACAGCCCTTGCCTGGGGCTGTTGCAGGCGCAGACTTGGCACGGTTCACACACCGCTCGTGAGATGCTAGAGAGCCGGGGGACGTAGAAATACCAGCCCAGAGTGGATTCTAGGGCAGTGCGACCAAGGTGAGCCCTTTGGTGAAACTGTTTGACAAGAGCTAGGGCGAGGGCCCCGGGAACTGCAATTCGCCCGTCCTTGGACGTCCACCATCCGGCGGGTAGGAGGCTTCTCTCTTCGGTCTTAAACCAGGCTGCTCCTTGAGGCGAGTGCTTGGGGTCCCCTTCGGCTGAGGGACTTGGAAACAGGGGAGCAGTGAGAGCCGCAGGGTCTGCCCTGCGGCTGCCCCGGGCCGTTATGGGGTCTCCTTTTTTGGTGTCCTGTGCCGTGCATGACCGCTCCTTTCTTGGGAGCCCACGCAGCATCTAAGAGTTCTAGAATTTCCTTTCTGTGTTTTATCTTTTCCCCCTGAATTGATCAGACCTTTCTCTCTGCACAGGGCCCCATGGACACGGCGGGTGGTGAAGGCGTCGTCAGGGTGCGTGTTAGCACACACGCCTGCTGCCTTCGGAGGCTGCGGGTCAAGGCGAGGAGCTCCGCCTTCTGTGCCCACGTTCCCTGAGGCCAAGGCTTTGCCTCGAGAGCAGACGCAAGGTTACTACCGCGCACCCCCGAGCCGCGCGTTTCCCGACCAAGCCGCTGCCGTCGCACATCTCATCAGGACTTTTGAGGGGCTGGTCACGTAGGTCTGGTTACGATCCGTCCCACTGGCAGTAAGGTGGCCGGATTTAGGGTCCACACTACTTCGAGGCAGATACGTGGGTTCTCACACAGCATTCCTTGGTATTTGGCCATCCGGGCGTTCGTGAGCCAATATTTTAATAAGGCCAGGACGGAATGGGGGACCCAGACTGTCACCTCTTGTCCTAGAATCAACTTATCTGTATCTGACACAAGGAGAGCGGCTGCTGCGAGTGTCTGCAGATAGCTGGCCGGCCCTGGGCGACAGTCAAGCTGTTTGGAGAGAGAAGCTACGAGACAGTGCCATGGTCCCAGCAGCTGGGTTGAGACCCTCACTGCAATGCCCGTGCGCCCGTGGACGTGCAGGAAGAAGGATCTGGTTAAGTCTGGGAGTCCTAGTCGGAGGTGTTAGTGAACACGTGTTTGATTTCTTCAAAGGCCTTCTGTTGTGTAGATTCCCAGGGGAGGGGCTCCCGTGCCCCCCGCTTCGTGGCTTCATAGAGGGGTTTGGCCAGGATGGAGAAATTAGGAATCCAGATTCTGCAGAAGCCAGCTGCTCCGAGGAACTTGCGGACTTGTTGCCAGGCAGCAGGGAAGGAAACTGAGCAGACCATTTGTCTCCTTTCTGGGCTGAGTTAGCACTGTTCTTGTGACAGGTGGAAGCCGAGGTATTTGACTCTTTCTTGGCAGATTTGAGCCTTCCTTCTAGAGACCTTGTAACCTGCTTCCCAGAGGAGACTGAGAAGTAGATGCGTTCCTTCCATGCCTTCCTCACAGGCCGTTCCTGCTAAGAGGCGGTCATCTACGTACTGGAGTAACGTACAGCTGCGTAGGTCTGCCGGGATGGTCTTCAAATCCAAGGCTAGAGCTGTCCCAAAGATGGCCGGGGAGTTCTTGAACCCCTGAGGTAGCTGTGTCCATGTCAACTGGCCCTTGTCTCCGCTTTCAGGGTTTTCGCATTGGAAAGCAAAGACTGGCTGACTCTGAGGAGCCAGGCGGATACAGGAGGCATCCTTGAGGTCCAGACAGGTGAAATACGCCGCCTCAGTGGGTGGGGATGGAGCCTGGGGGGGATGTGGGTTGGGGATGACAAGGTGCAGGGTGACAGTTGCCTGGCTCACCGCCTGTAAGTCTTGGACAGGCCGGAAGTCATCAGTCCCTGGCTTCTGAACCAGCAGGAGAGGCGTATTCCAGGACGACTGGCAGTGACGGAGAATTCCATACCTCAGAAGTCTCTCTCAATGTTTTCGGAACCCCACTGGCGCCTTGTGGGGGATGGAACACTGCTTCCGGCGGGCCGGCTCGGCTCCTGGTTTCACTCCACCACCACGGGAGGAACGTGTCGGGCCGGTCCTGGAGGGCTGCCGTCAGCTCACACTCCAGGCGCTTTGAAGGGGAGCTCGGGTCCCTCTTGGGACCCTCCTATGAGACTATAGAGACACCACTCTTTTCCTTGGGGAACCGTGAGCGACATGATCCTTGCTTCCGGCGTCCCCAAGGTTAGGGCTGCTTGGCCACGTGAGTCAAAGGTAATCTGAGCCTGGAGTTGTCCTGAAAGGTCTTGTCCCATCAGTGTCACAGGGCAGTCAGACAGACATAGGAACTCGTGGACAACTTCTCGTCCTCCTAGGTAGCACCGGCGGGGCTGCAGGAAGGGGCGACGGACTCGTTCCCTGGTGGCTCCATAATGGTAGCTTGTCTTTGAGAAAGGGGCCTACAGGCCGAGTCACAACTGAGTGTTCAGCCCCAGTGTCAACCATAGAGTCAACAGGTCGGCCCCTGACTCTCCTTTGGACTATAGGCTCCTGGAGGCTCAGCAGAAGGGAGCCCGGTCTGGCCTAGTCATCTCCGAACCCTTCCAGGGCAGCGAGGCCAACGACACTGTCCCTGGTGATAGGCGAGCCGGTTGATAGCGCCCTGCACTACTTGGTCGTGTCTTCGGGGGACGGGAGCCACTGATGGCCCACCCGGTCGCTGGGGACACCTGTTCTTCCAGTGGCCCCGTTGGTGGCAATATCCACATTGGTCTTGTCCCAGTCTCGTTTTCATGGCGGGGGGTTCCCCCGACTGACCTCCCCGCTGGTTTTGTCCCTGACTTTGTTAGGCTCTTCTTCTAGGGGGCCTGGACCACTCTACCAGAGCAGCTGCAAGTAGGTCAACTAAATTCTTCATCTTTTGGTCAGCCTCTCGGCGGGCCTCTTGGCCACGATGGACGAAGACCTCGGTCACGACTTCAAGGAGCTGGCTGATGTTCATGCCAGAGAAGCCTTCCAGTTTTTGCAGTTTGTGCCGAATGTCTCTCTGGGCCTGCCTGACAAATTCCACATGGACCATCCTCTGGTTGTCAGTCTGGGTCAAAGGGGGTGTCGAGGCAGAATGCCTCACAGAGCCTCTCACTGAACTGGCTTGAACTCTCTTCTGGTCCTTGGAGGACCTCTGAAGTCTTGCTCATATCCATGACCTTCTTCCCACCTTCTTTCAGACTACCTAGGAGAGCCTCCTGGTATCAGTCTAGCATCTGAAGTCCCCTGTCGTCATTGGGGTCCCACTCGGGGTCCCCCTCTGGAAACTGGTTCTGGGCATAGGTCTGCACATTCAAGGTTCCTTCCGGGGCATGTCTCTCTAGCCATTTCAAGGCGTCCTGGGTGATGTGCTGGCACTCTTCAGTGTTGGAGAGGGTCAGAAGTCACTGGCAATAGGCCCACATGGGTTTGTGAGTCTGGATGATCGATCGGAGGAGGTCAATCATGGCCTGAGGCTTCTCAGTGAAGGAGGGAGTGTGGTTCTTCCAGTTTAGGGGATTGGTAGTGGGGAAGGGCTGATGGATGAAGGTGCGCCGAATCTGACTGTCCTGATCGTAATTGATAGGGCCCTGGGTCTCCCACAAAGGCAACTGTAGGGCTTCCCTGACTGGAGACACCTTGGGCTGGGCTCCGGCGGGGCCATAGGGGGTCAAGCCAGGAGATGGTGGTGAGTCGCTGGAGGCTGGCGTGGATGGGGTCCCGAGAGAGGTTGAAGGGGCCGGGGTGAACAGCTCAGAGGGAGAAGTTGGCTGTTCAGGGGCCTTCGGAAGGGGTAGATAAATGGGTGCGTGAGGTGGTGGGACCCCTTCTGCATCTTCTGGATCTGCTGACAACACAGGCTTCTTTTCCTTCAACTAACCTCAGGACGGTGCCAAGGCCTGGGCTAGGAGGACCCTACAGTCCTCCTCTAGGCAGACTCTCAACCAAGGGGGGCAGGTGCGAACTATCGCCTCCCAAGAACTGATATAAGGGAACTGGTCTGGGTGGCCAGGTTGACTGGTAATGACTTGAAAGACCTTTGTAATGATTTCCCTATTGAGAAACCCTTCTGCTGGCCACCCAAAACCTAAGGAGGGCCAGTCGATCTCACAAAAGGTGCAAAGTTTCTGTGGGGTGAGTCTGACTCCATAGTCTCCTGAATAACCCGTTCTGAGATTATTAAGCATACACCCTAAAGGCATCTGTTTACTCTGTGGTCCACCCATCCCTCCACCCGTGGTCGATGTCGCACACGCACTCAAAGATTCGCTTCACCTGTCTCCGGTCACTCCCTTCACGGGGATATTTCAGGAGCCACTTAGCAATTGGTGGGTCGGGATAAACCCCCAACTCGGATCACTGGAGTAGACTCCCCACGGAGATCCAGTGACACCGCCTTAAACCATATGAGGTTCGCCATGGAACCGCGGATAAGGGCTCAACTCTCGCTTCGTAGACAGGCTACGTTTCAGTCACATGCAAACACACACCAAACACACTCCATCCTTTGCCCTATGTACCTGAGAGGTCACGGTTTCCTCTAACAAATGGACTCGGGTGACGTCGGGAGTTGATCACACTTCCCTTCTGTCCTCTAGCGAACAGGCTATTCCTGGGACCCGGGTCCTTACCACTCAGTCGGGCGGTGCTCCTGGGCTGGTTCCTGCGCCTCTCCAGGTTCCGTTGTGCTTCTGGGGCGGCCGCCCAAGGTCACCGGAAGAGACGTTTCTCCCCTTATGGGCAAGGGGCCCACTGGCATGCCAAGCAGAGTCCGTGTCTCCTTGAGTCCTGGGGGCTGGACCCCGAAGACAAGGGAGGGGAAAAACCACCGTCTCCGAATCCCAGACGAGCTCCCAGAAATGTTGCAGGATTCTCGAACGGACAGATGCGACACCGAGGCCGTGGGCAGGAAGCAGTGTTTATTGATGCCGCCACCGGCCCAGCGGATCCTCATCCAAAGGCTGAGCCCCGACTGGAACAGGGCGGCCAGTTCTATGCAGTCTCGTACTTCCACATGCACACACAGCTACAGATATTCCAAATAAAGAAGGAGAACCTTGACTGGCCGCCAAGCTCTAAGGAGAGTGGCTTATCCAGTTAAGCAGGTGTCTCCCTGGCGGGTGCGGGGCGGGGTGAATCAGGAGCTAACTGTTTAGCGCCGGAAATGGTCTGGCAGGGTCAGGTTGCCACACCAGAGCAGGAGACCACAGGACCCCTCGTGGTCATCTTGTTCCCCGCCCACCATCTCTGTGTCCTGTAAATGTTAACTCTCCTGTACTCGCCCCTGTAAAAGAAGTATGCCTCTCTGAGTCTGATGTATATAATAAGCTGCAAAACTGCCATTCTCCAGAGCACTTTCTCGATTTGTTGAGATTTCGCTTCCTGGCAGTGGTCATCAGTTTGATTCAAATAAATGGATAAAAATTCTCTACACTTTTCTGGTGTCAGTTCTTATGTCGACACTGCCAATCCTCGCTGTCTTGTACTCTGTGCCCCCACTCACCTTTCCTCGTCCTGTCCTTCGCCTCTCCTGCCCTCACGCATCTGCCTGCCCCCACCTCCCTCTCGCTCCAGTGCGGGCAGCCTTGACTACCGCTCTCCGGATGACAGTGGACAGCACCGTGGGCTCCTTACCTGGGCACGGCAGGCCCGTGTCGGCCCAGGGGGCCTCGCAGGAAGCGCGCTCGGTCCGGTAGGGGACGTGGCCGGAAGCAGAGCCGCGAAAGGACTAGCCAGAACGCTCCGGGTCGCGGCCCCAGGTCGGCCCCTGGGCTGCCCCGGAAGTGACGTCGCAGGTGGGCGTGCCCGGGCGGAGCGGCAGCCCCGGCCTGCGGAGGCGCAGGCGGAAGTGCGCCGGAAGTGAGGGGCGTGGCTGCCAGACCCCGCCCGCCGCCAGCGGGCTCCCGCCGCTGCTTGCAGGCGCTGGAAGTGGGTGTTCCGGACAGGTCTCTGGAGGAAGTGGGGTAGTGGTCGCTCCTGGGTTCCCTCATCCCCAGCTGTCGGCGCCTCCCTGCGGCAACCGGTGTGTCGGGCTGGGGCAGTTTCAGCTCAGACCCTTAGCGCTCCATGGCTCATAGGAGGCAGAGCTGGGGACGGTGACCCTACCACATTCCCGCCCTCTTCCCTCAGACCAGATCCAGCCCCAGGGGGCAGAGACTGGTGTGTGTGCGGGGGTGAAGGGGGTGGCGGGGCGGTTCCTATTACTAAGTAATAGTAGGGATGGCATTTTACAACTTGCCAAACCCTGTGGTTGGTTTAATGACGTATCTGCAGATTTGGTGATTTGATCACTGCAGTAGCACTGAGGTGCTTTGGCTCCATTTTTTGGATGCAGAAACTGAGACTCAGCGTGTTTTATAATTGTGAGACGTGAGATGACAATGGAGTGTAAGGTTATGCTTATTTCAAAGGTATGGTAATCTAGATGCATGAGAACAATGGACAGGGCTGGCTTAAGACAAAGGAAACTTTTACTAAAGAAGTTACCTGCGTGGGACGTGACTACTCACAATGACCTGCCCAGTTAAGAAATTTATGATCAGATCACCCCGTGAGGTTACTTTTCGTAGAAACTTTCCTCTACACACAGGAGTAAACCAAAAGTCTTTATTTTCAGACAGTTTTATAACCTGTCCTGGGGTTATAAACTAAACCAGACACAGAATACTGAGGGTGTGCAAAGACAGGATGGACTCACCATCTCTGAGCTCTGGGAACACCTGAAAAGCAATTTAGGGCTATCACCACCCAACCCAGTTCACCCTCATAGTTTAAAGTTGTGTAAAACTTATCCCGAAAAGACGAGTTTGCTGGTAAGGTGTATGAAGATAAAAATCCTTTTGCTTTGTGTTTGCTTTAATTTTTCCCAACTAGCTCAGATCAAACATGGGAAGTACAGTGTTTGTGTTCACAAGTGAAAATACACCAAAACATCCAGTCGTAGTTTTATGCTTCCCTTCTTCAAAAATTGATGCCTATAACTGTGTTTTCATTTCCTTCTTGGCAAAAAAGGAACAATTTTTACTCCTAAGGCTGAGATTACAAAGATAAGGCACAACCCTCCTTCTCAAGGAACTCATAGTCTAGAGCAGGGGTCTGCTGGTCCTTTGCTTTTATAAATAAAGTTTTATAGGAATACAGTCATGCCTCATCATGTATTATCTGGCTGCTTTTGAACGACAAGGGTAGAGTTGAGAGGTTGCAGCACTGACTGTATGGTTCACAAAGCCTAAAATATTTACTGCCTGGATCTTTACAGAAAATGTTTGCCAATCCCTAGTCTAAGATGTTGCTACGTGGAAATATCTTGCCTAGATGGCCCAGAATACAGGGAAACATTCTTTCATAGGGGAATCTGGTAGATATCCTTGGATTGGGGTCACCTGGAACCTAGTGCCCACTGAGCACAGCTCTGGGAACTGCATGGCTGCTTCTGAAGAGTATTATGAAGAGTAAAGCAGGGCAGGCCAGCTTCTCCTGATGGCAGTGGATAAATTAAAGAAAGAGAAGGATACACTTAAATCCTTAAGCTTTTGTCTCAGGGCACAGGTCATCTCAGATGCTTTCTATGCAGAAATAACTAATAAGCTCAAAGCTTTGTCCTCTTAGTTGTTGAATCACAGTGTTATTTGAATTTAACTCTGGCTAGATTTCAGATGAAAGAGCTCTGTAGTAACACTGCCTGGCTTCAAATCCTGGCTCCTTCACTTTTTGACTGAATGACAGCTGTCAAGAGGCTTAGACTAGACACTCTGTGCCTCAGTTTCATCATACAGTCGATCCTCATTACAGTGGTTTTTGTTAGTCAAGGTCCTGTGAGAACTGACTTAGTGAATGCTGAACCATTACTCCTAGGGGAAGAAATAAAACCAACACTTTCTTTCATGCCCTACCCTTTTTTGTCATTATTTATTAATTGAAGGTTCATTTTATGCTCTAACACAAAACTAAGGGCATTAAATTATGAGAATTTTGAGAATGAAAATGGATAATTGATGAGGATAGAACTATAATAATAAGTACATTCTTGGATTGATCTTCCTTGCCTGCACTTGTAATGTTGAGAATTTTTAATTTGCTTTGCAGATATATACTATGGATAGCTGGAAAAAATCTTAAAGATTATGAAAACAGCTTGCTATGGATTTATACTGAGCTTTTTTATTTCAGATTTTTAAAAAGAATGTTTTAAATTTTACACATTTTTAATTTAGTAGGATTATTCAAAGTATTTAATATGGTTTAAAAACTTATTAAGGATTGATACACATACTAAAAAAGTGTACATATAAGTCACAGCTTGATGCATTTTTACCAACTGAACCCCCTGTGTAATCAGCACTCAGATAAGAAACGGAGAACCAGTACCCTGAACCAGTACACTTGCCCCCATTTAATGCCCCACATGAAAATACCAAGTGTCTGTGAAAATTCAGAGCCACTTGAACTCTCATGCATTGTTGGTGAGAATGCAAAATATTACAGCACTTTGGAAAACAGTTTAATTCCTATAAAGTTAAACATACTCTTACTGGTGTGACCCAATCCCACGCCTAGAGATTTACCCAAGGGAAATGAAAACACGTGTCCACACAAAGGTCTGAATGGAAATGTCTATAGCAATTGTATTCATAATCACCAAAAGCTGGAAATACCCAAAGGATAATTAATGTTTGAATGAATATATAAATATATCTACATAATGGACTACTACTCAGCTTTGTGAAAGCACAGGTTATTGATCCATCATTCACCAACACTGAAGAATCTCAAAAGCATTATGCTAAGAGAAAGAAACCAGACATAAGAGACTATGTACAGAATAATTCCATTTATATGACATTTATGAAAAGACAAACGTATAGAGACAGAAATCAGTGGTTGCCACGGGATGGGGTGAAAGAAGAGGGATTGGCTCAGGGTTGCCAGATAAAATACAAGTTTGATAGCTTGATCGAATGTCCTGAGGAAAAGAATTAAGACTATGTTTATCCAATTGGCAGATAGCAGTAGAGTGTCAACCATTGTGCATTGGCTTACTTTCAGCCCTTGGGTTAGCTTCCCGGGGCCACTTTGTCCAAGGCTCTGTGGAGGATGGCAAAACCGAAAAAGGTCTGCTGGTAAACCCTGGGCCCCCAGGGAGCTGCACTGTGAAGATGCCCTGGGCTCACAGCTCCACTGTGAAGTTCTGAGCAACCCTGAGGAGGAGCTCTCAGTGGGCATCTTAGCAGTGTCTGCAGAACCTACTGCCGTCACGGACAAGGGCGGTGGTGCTGCTGGAGCTGTTTTTATTTCAGAAACCCGAAAAGCAGGGCTCAGAATCCAAGAGATGTAAAATCGAGGGTGGAGGGATTTTGAGGCCGGGCAGGGACTCCCATCAGAAATGGTTGTTTAAAAAAAAATTGGCTTCTTTTTGTTTGTTTTCAATTTCTAGATTAATTGTACTGTGGTTAGAAAACATGTTTTGCATTATTTTAGCCAACCGAAATGTGTTGAAATTGTTTTATGGACCAGCCTATGCTTACTTTGTGTAAATGTCCTGAGTGTCCTTGAAAGAATTTATGTTCGGCAGTGCTCTATATGTGTAAATCAAGTTGTTTTTTAATTATGTTGTTCTTGTTTTGTCTAATTGTTCTGTCAGTTACAGAGAGAGAAGTGTTGAAATCTTCTGTTAATTGCAGAGTTTCTGTTTCTCCTTGATGTCCTATCAATTTTTTGTTTTACTTATTTTGAGGCCATGTTAATAGCTACTATCAGTTTAGAATTGTTATATTTTCCTGGGGAATTGAAATTTTTTCCTTAATTAAGTAATCTTTATTTTTAAAGATTGGCTTAGAGACCACCTTGTCAGACCATCTTTCACTTTATTAATATTTATACTTATGATATACCTTTTTCTACCCATTTACTTTCAATATTTCTCTGTCCTTATATTTTAGCTATGTCTCTTTTAAATAGATGTGATTCAATTTTTAGAAATTCAATCTGACAACATTTTTCTTTGAACTAGACTATTCAGACATTTACTATAATTTAATTTAACATAATTAGATTCGCATGTGATGTAATTTTGTTACATTTAATGTAATTATGGATTTATTTGAATTTATACTCCCCTTATTTTATACTTTCTGTATGTCTTATTTCTTCTGTGTTTCTTTGTCGCTTTTTTTTTTCCCTTGCTTTCTTTTGGATTATTTTTAAAAAATTATTCCACTTCTCCCCTCTGGTAATTTAGAAGTTATGGACTGTTTCTATTCTTTTAGTGATTACCCTCAGAATTAAAATATAAAAAGATTGAGAAAGTCTGTCTTATCAATGTCTTAACTTAATCATACCTTTACTCCTACTCCCAGATGCTATAAGACTCTCCAATCTCATGACTCCATTCATTCCCCTCCTGATTTATGTGTTATTATCGTCATGTATTTCAGTTTGATGTTGTTTTTTAAATATTCTTTTAAACAAAGTTTGTTTCTGCTGAAGCATATGTTTATTTCTTTTCATTTCTTCTTGTTTCCCCAGCCTCCCTTCTATGATCATTCTTCTGTACTTCCTTTCGTGAGATTAGCTGTTTGTGAATTCTCTCAGCTTTCATTTGCCTGAAAATGTCTGCATTTCTTGGTCATTCTCGAAACATATTTCCCTTCGGCGTAAAACTGAAGATCAGCAGTATTGTCGCTTAGTCTGCTGAAGACCCCTTTTACTCTAGTTCCACTGATGCCATCGCGATGTCAGCTGCCCGTCTTACTGGTCCTCTTCGGAGCAGTAAGTCAGTCTGCAGCGTCTGGAAATGTTCTCGTTGTCTTTGACTTTACTATGCTGTACTCGGAGTGAATTTCTTTTTTCTTTTTCTGCTCCCCGCTGTCCTGCCTCCCTCAATTCACAGTGACGAAGTAGGGATAGGGAAATGCAACGAAAACTTTCATTCAGAAAGGCAATAATGAAAGATGCCCAGGCGTTGGCAGTCCATCGCAATGATGAAACTCTGCTGGGTAGGCAATGTCCCGTCCCCTGGCCTTTTTGATGAGACCCTGATTCTGCTCCCAAGGAGGAGCCCCTTGTCCACTGTCCTTGGTCCTGGATCTTTTTTGAGAGACTTGAATACATAAATGGATAATGACTAGATCATATATAAAAACAGAACTCTACCCCATGCCTTGCCCAGGAGACCAACTTCTTATCTGCGATAAACAGCTCAGGACACCAGCCTGCTGTGGTCAGCCTCGCAGGAAGCCACACTGATGCCTCTAGGAACAAAGCAGGAAATGAAACAACTTCTGTAACAATCAGCCTCATACGGCTGGGAGTGGATTGTGAACTGCCAACTTCCCTAATTTTTGTCTAGCATAGGACCAGCCGGAGAAAGCCAAATATACTCCCCTAACCAATCGCAGAGGATGCTCCACTTCTAATTAGCCCACTTCCAGCACCCCAAGGCCGATGGCCTCTAATCAGGGCACACGTGGAGTCTCCCCTGTACCCATAAAGCTCTTCTTGTTCTCTGCCTGCCCGTGAGTATCTGCCAGTTCAAGTGACGATGGCCGACTCTTTGCTATAGCCAGCTCTGAATTAGTAGCCGTTGCTCGGTTCTCTTCTGGGTGGTCTTTGTTTATTTCCACATTTTCCATTCACCTCTTTGGCTACAACAGAAGTGACCCTCCTTGGGGACTGCAGAGTTTTCCAAACTACCACGTGCTCACCTCCTCTTGCACCCGAGAAGAAGACAGCATCTTGCCCCGATACGCCTGTGTGCCAGGCCCTGGCCTGCTGGGGTTTCCCCAGTGGCCCCTGGAACAAAGGTGGGTTTTCTACTATCCAAGAGACACTCCAAGAAGCTTCGGTCAAGAGGAGGGCTGTGGAGGACCAGGGCAGCCCATCAGTGTTCACCACGGAAACCCCCGAGCCGGACCTATGCAGAAGCCAAGGGAACCTGCATATTTGCGTTGGCAGAGAGAACAGTGGTGCTTCAGTACCTGGGTGGAGGGACCATGCCCGAGCCGGTGGCTCCTGCCGAGTCGAAACGTGAGAAACAGGCTTTGAAATAGAATGGCAGGGACCCCCAAGGAGAGGCATGTCAGCCATAGACAGTTTTCCGAAGTGAAAAAGACATCGTTTCCAAAATTAAAAGTTCAGAAGAGGAAGTGAAAAAAATGACGTCACTGCTGAGAACCTTCTGACAACGCAGAGCAACATATGGGGAAAACGGAAGTCAACGTAAGAGATAAGAGAGCTGGAGGTCAGATTCAGAAGCCCCAAGACATGAATGAAAACTTCTGGAAGAAAGGGAAGTAGAGGCCAGGGCGGTAACTGAAGAACTAGTGAAGCGCTGGCCCTGCCCCCCTGGGGCCACATCTGAAATGTATATTGGTGACTCCACCCTTGGGGGATGTCCAGTCTGGACGGGCCACTTCCTGCCTGTGCAAGTTTGGGGGCCTACAGGTCTCTTCTGTTTTATTTTTATTTTTTATATTTTATTTTATTTATTTTTTATTAAGTTTATTGGGGTAACATTGGTTAATACAATTATATAATTTTCAGGTGTACATTATAATTTGACATCTATACGCTTCCGTTTTAATGCCCGAACAGTATCGGGTTTTAAAGTCTGGCCTCGAAGAATTAGCTGACTTCTGCCCTGCTTATTTCCAGGGGGTTTGCATGTGCGGGAAACCACACCCACGACCCCTTCCTAAACACAATTCTCAGCTTTGGGTTTATTTCTTTGCCTTCTCAGGGCTCTCTCCTCCCCATGGGGTCTGGTTCGCTACTGAGCTGAGTCTTGATGGGGCTTTGCCATCACCGCCTTTTTCAATCTTGTGTCTAGAAGCAATCGGATATTTTTGAGCCACATCGCTGGTCTCTTACTATTTACTCCTTGTCACTTTTGCTTGACAATGGGGCCATTTTTTTTTTTTTTTACTTTCTTCTAATACCTGGCTAACTGTGACTAGTAAGAACCGAGCTGCACTGTTTGTGTCCTGTTTGCCACCTTCCCTAGATCTTCAGGTTCCAAGTCAGCATGAGTCACCGCTGACTCTAGTGCTTTGCCACTGAATTACATGCCCCCGTCTGACACTGGCTTCCATTCTGCCCACTGCCTCGCTGCCGAGAGCCCTTGCCATGTATTTTAAGTTTTTCTTTCTTTCTTTTTTTTTTTTTTAAGCGGTGGTAGCATGCCATTTCCAATACCACTTTCGGTATTAGTACAATACTCTACTGTAGAGTAGTTTAATTCAACTGGACTTTAATGTTACAAAGCTCAGAAAGCGTTCAGACCCCACACCGCAGCTACCCTTTAGCAAACTGCCCCTGCTGAAGTCTGAAGTAACAGACTACCCACAATTATTTGAAAAGTATCGAAATAAATACTCTTCCCTTCCCAACTACACAACTGTGTGGGGCCACATTTTCTTTATATACTTCAACCCAAACAACGTTTTGCAATAAATGGAATGCAGAAACAGATCCAAGAAGCCAGACATTAAAGAGATTTGTAAAAATTTAAAATGATGCCATTCTTTTCATTAATTCTTGTTTTGGTAAATACAGCTATTTTTCTTAACACGTGTTGTATTACAATGCAATGTATTTATCGTTGTTATTTTTAAATGAGTAAATAATTTAAAGATTTCTCAGTTTTAATTTCTAATATGGTGCCTATCAATAGATCAAGCCCTTATAAAGTTCTTTGGGACCCTCAAAAAGATTTTTAAGTATGTCCAGGAGTCCTGAGACTACGGGCTTGGGACTCACGGCTCTAAACATCGAACTCCTGAGGAAGAGACTAGCCCTCCTGCCTGACCACGCTCGCCCCCTCCCCTGACTTCCCTGCATGTATTGCCTCTTCTGGGAGTTCCCAGGGGGTCTGTTCTGAAACTCAAAAGCCAAGAATTAACTCTCTCTCTCTCTCTCTCTTTTTTTTTTGGTGTCTGGTCACCTGTGCTGGGATTAGCTTGGACACTGCACTATAACCTTTGGTCTAGTCACCATTCCCAGGACCTGCCATGCAGTCTGGTGACTCAGAGAGAGCACTGTGGAAAAGAGAGTTTTTCTTCATTATTTATTTATTTATTTATTTATTTATTTATTTATTTTTTGAGGGTGGGGAGTATCAGGCTTACTTGTTTTTCATAGAATTCAGGAAACAGTTTTGTGACATTTAATGAGCTGGAAAAACGCTCTTGTAATTATTATTATTATTTTTTCAGTAGGCACGGGCACATTCTTAACCCATGCCCTTTGCCTTGGCTGTTCTTCTGTCCGGAATATTCTTCCTCCAGACATCTGCTCGATGCCACCCTCCCTTCCTTCCAGTCTTCGCTTCTTAGTCTGCCTTCTCAAAGAGCTCTCCCCTGACCGCCCTGCTTTCTCCTGCGCCCCAACCCTCCTCTACACTTTCTTTTTTCTGTAGTTCTTCTAGCATACTATACAATTTATTTATTACGTTTATTCTGATGTGTCTCCCCTCCCCACCCCGTAAGTGCGAGCTCCGTGATGACACTGAGCTTTGGTGTCTGAAGCTCCTAGAACAGTGCCTGGCGCATAGTAGGGGAGCAATGACTAAAGCCAGGTTGATACAAAAGACACGTTCGCCTGAGTTGGGCACCCTCGGGGCACCTAGGAGCCATGAAGTCATGCGTCACCCTCTGTCTCGGCTCTGATCTGAGCCCTGACCCTTGAGCCTCTCCCGACTTCCAGTGCTCTGCCGCAGCTATATCATCGGGAGTCTAAACAAAGTCTGACTCTTCCCTGCTACCGTACGAGGCCGCACCAGAGAGACCCACGGCTATGCGTGCAGGGACGTGAGTCGCACTGTGAGGTCTAACACGGAGAAACGGGAAGATGACTAAATGTTATTTAGAATGGTTAAGTAAATGTAGTATATCCATAAGAGAAATTATTAAGCAGTTATTGAAAAGTAATGCTTTTGAAGAACCATTAATAATATGGGGAAATGCTCAGGACACAATGTTGGGTGAAAAATTACATATAAAATGCAATTTTCCTTTTGTATCTCATGAATTTTATGTGAATGTGTTGCCTGCTTAAATATATTAAGATTAATATAAAAATTCAGTTAGAAAAAGAATGAAATACGTAAAAATATTGGAAAGGAAGTAGTTAAATCATCTTTTTTTTCTTCTTAAGCCACTATGATTAAATAGCTAGAAAACCAAAGATATTCAACTTTTTTTTTTTTTTTAAAAGACACACCTAGTGCCTAGATCTTGGTTCCTAAAGACCATTCTTCGTAGAAGGAATCAGGCTCCTTGGAGAACTGGTTAACTGGTTGATTCTAGGACCGGGATAGAGAAGACACCAGACAATCCTGGAGCACATCCTGCAAAGCCAGAAAGTAAGGAAGTGCTAAAAAAAATCCAAAAAGTACCCACACAGTAGGTGTGTGTCAAAGGGACAGAGGCACCAACCGAAAGAGCTCCCAATGTCCAAAGCTGGAACAACTGGAGTAACAAAATAAATAATCATAGCTTGTAATTATAACCCAAAGAGTAAAACTAATATCTATGAGTTCATATTGGTATCAAGAACGAAAAAAAAAAAGATAAATGGGAGAGAAGGCTGTTCCCTAGTTTCTTACGTCTACATTGTTTTCCACCTTACACAAATTGGACATCATTATTATTTTGCAGTCATTTATTTTGGTTTAACCCAACATTTACCATTTTCTTTGCTCACCATTCCCTCTCGTAACTCAGACTGCCTTTACCATGGAAGAACAGCTTCACCACGGAGGGTCTATGGGTAAACTCTTAGTTTTGTTTGTCTGAAAGTCTTTATTTGATCCCCGTTCTTGAAGGTCATTTTTCCGGAGTTAGAATGCTAGGTTGAGAGGATTTTCTGAACTTCGATGAGCTTTCTCTGCTGTCCGTCGTCAGTCTAGGTGGCATTTGTTGGCATTCTGTCATTTTCTCTGGCTGGTTTTGAAAGCTTTCTTTCTGGTGTTCTGCTGTTTCACTGTTATGCTAGTTATTAATTTACTGCCTTTTGGCCCCGAACCCACTCTTCATTGCCTGCTTTGTGATAAAGGAGCTGGCAGGTGCTGGAGGGACAGAGGAGGCTGGGATGTTCTCTTCTCTCCAGGAGGATGCAGCTTTTTGCAGAGGGCCATCAGTGTGACCCCTCGTGGTGAAAGGCTTCGCTGGCACCCTGGAGGATGGACCCTGCATGAAACACCTATGATGTGTCTCAGTGTGGACTTTTTTTTTTTTAATCCTGCTTGGGATTCACTTGGCTTTCTGAGCCTGAGGACTTGGTGACTTCATCACTTCTGTAAAACTTTCAACCATTATGTTGAATGTTGCACCTCTGCTCCCTGTCCAGTTTTTCCTTCTGTGATGTTGACTTTGTTAGAGCTTCTCTCTCTTCCTTCCATATGTTTTAATTTCCTTCAGAAAATCTTCATTAAGGTATCATTCACTACCATCCAACCCACCCATTTAAAGTGTACAATACGATAGTTTTTAGTATTTTACAGAGTTGTGCAACCATCAAAACAATCTTAGAACATTTTCATCGCCCCCAAAAGAAACCCTGTACTCATCAGCAGTGTTGGCTCCCCAAAATGAATGTACCTGTTGAGAAGGGCTCCTGGTGTTGTTGTGGCACAATCAAATCTAAGACCCACGGAGCCAATTAAGATTAATTATGAGCGTTTATTAGCCGGCCGGCAACTGACTCTCCCCACTAGAGAATCAGCCCCGAGCCTCCATAGGGCTCAGCTTATACAGCCTCAAACTATGCCTTGGTGGGCTTTGATTGCACAAGCAAGCAGATTACAGTAGGAGGGGTTGGCTGTTAGCGTCTAACTGGACAGTTTGGTTATCTGTACTGTGGCAGCAACATTGTTTTTGTTTCTCTTCTTGGGAGCCTTGGAAGCTATTTTCTCCCAGGCAGCTGGCTCCTGAAGATATCACTCTCTGTCCTGTCCTTGGGACTAGCTTACTGAGGAATTGATATTATTAACCCATAACAACCATTAACCCATAACAACATATTTTACAAAGTAGTCACGGCCGAAGAAAAAGGGGGGAGATGTGAATAAAGATGTTACTGAAACGTACTTTTACACTTTTACAGGTGTCTAACTAGGCTCAAATTTATAAACAGAGCCCAGCAGCTATTGCTAAAACAGGGGTCTTCCATACAAGCCACACTTCAGGGAGAAGCCTGCAATAAATTGCCTGCCTGCTGCATGGAACTGCCTGCCTGCACCGTGCTCCTGCCAACTGAGCCAACCTTATAAAGGAGTTCCTGGAATTGTATTTTAATCAACAGGACTGAGATTTTCTCCATTCAGTTGGAGCTGTGCAGCTATAGCCTCATTAGCATATTTGCTGACCAATCAGAGCAGCTCCATTCTGACCAGTCAGGACTGTGCTTCTTGGGCCAATCAAACTGTGAGGATTTGGAGTCCTTATTTGCATGAGGACGAACCAATCAGAGGCCAGAGGCAGAGACTTCTTGCTACAAAAGTCAACTCCCAGATCCCTCGGATACCTTGGAGAGCACATTTTCCCTTTCCAGAGGAGTTTGAGGTGTGTGTTTCCCTAGCTGGGGGCGACCTGCTGAAGACTTCTCACCTGAGCTGAGTTGAGTTGAGCTGTCCAGCTGGTGAGGGCCACCTCACAGCTGTGCTAATCATAGTTGACCTGTTCACACTGAATAAAGTCTTTTCCTTCACTGCACCCAAAACTGGGATTCCTGTTGGCATTGGATTACTGTTAAGGAGCATTTGTTGACAGCAGTCATTCTCGTCTCAACTTTCTATGCTATGGATTTGCCTATTGCCAGTATTTGGAATCAAACCGTGATATTCTGGGCCTGACTTCTTTCACATAGCCTGGGTTTTCAAGATTAGTCCCGTGGTAGTGTATGTTGGTATGCCATTCTCTCTTATGTATGAATAATGTTTGATTGGGTGGCTATATCACCTTTTGTTTACCCATTCGCACATTGATGGACATTTGGGTTGTTTCCACTTCTTAGCTATTATGAATAATGCTGCTATGAACGTTCATGTGCAGGCTTTTGTGTGGATTTATGCCTTCGTTTCTCTCGAGTAGATGTGTGGGAGTGGAATTGCTGAGTCACAGGGTAGCTCTGTGTTTAACCTTTTGAGAAACTTTCAGACTTTCTCAAGTGGCTGCACCCTTTTCCATTCCCATGAGGAATGTGCGAGTTAATTTCCTTTTCATCTGTTCATCCCTCTGTGCTTCGCTCTGGGTAGTTTGTTCCATGGATCTCCTGTATATTCTTGTGTCTTGTCTCATTGGACCTATCTATTCAGTTTCTAATTTTGATTATGTTTATTAATGGAATTGCTTTTTAGTCCTTCTCTCCAATTTGCCTGCAAATCTGATGGGTTTTTTCTTTATCGCACTTTCAATATCCTCTTATTTCTTTAAACACTCAAAGTAGATTTTTGTATAGTTTGTCACTCACAATTCAAGTGTCTGCGGTTTTTATGGCTCTGGGCCGCAGTGGCCAACGCGTGCACATGGTGGCTCATTGCCCACGTGCTCTGAGCTGTGTGACCTTCTCAGTGGGGCAACTGAGGGCATCGTTTCCAGACTTGCCTTTGCTTTGCTGGGCTCCTTGGGGCTCTACCCACTGGGCCCACGTCAGATGACACCGTTGTGGGTCCTATGTCGCTTCTGGCTCCAAGCCCTGGGAGCACAGTGCTGTGTGGCGACCTCGTCAGGGAGGCTTTTTCTTCCTTTAAATTTTTTCTGCCTTACTTGGAGCCAAGGCCCCCTTCCATCACCCTGCCCTCAGTGGGGCAGATTTATTTTTTCACTCACTGGGAATGTTTCTTTTCAGGGGGTTCCCAGCTTTTTTGGGTTTCTGACCTGAACTTCCTCTTTGCCTGAGGTTCCTGGGATCAGAGAGCCACCCTCTCCCCCCCGGCAAGGCCAGCTTCAGCCCTCTCTCATTTTTTTTTTTTTTAATGGAGAATTTAAAATATATATAAATATGTGAAAGATAGTATAATAACCCCAATGAACTTATCATACAGCCAGTCTTGCAGCCCACCCACTGTCCAATATGGTTTTGAAGCAACTTGTAGACATTATACTGTTTCATCTGAAAATACTTCAGTATACATCTACAAACGATAAGCACTCTTTAAAAATATAGCCACAGTGTCCATATTCATACCTAAAATATAAAATAATCCCCTGATATCATCAGTGTTCATTTTTTTTCTGCTGTAGTCAGTTCTCAAATTACCAATTGCCTCAAAAACATGAATATAGCTTTCTTATTATTTCTGGCTTCAAATATACCCCCTACTTTCCTGCCAACTCTACCGGGCATTAAAAACTTTTTAAAATTAATGTTGCTTCATATATATATATATATATATATATATATATATATATATATTTTTTTTTTTTTTAATGCCTACAGCCTACAGCACCTGGTATTCCTAGGTGGTCTCCCGTCCAAGTACTAACCCTGCTTAGCTTTGCTTCTAGTATTTTGCCAAGGGGCTCTCTGGATATTGAGCCTGTCATTGTGTCAGAAACAAACTCCTGACCATGATTTTACTTTAAAAATATTATCTCCACGTACATGCCTAGAAAAGAAAGACTGGAAGGAAATACATAAAAATGCGAACAGTAGTTAGATCTCAGCCATGAGATTATATATGACTTTTGTTCTCTTCTTTATCCTTTCCTATCTTTTCAAAATTTTCTGCAATGAGCATGAATTAATTTTATAATCAGAATATAAAGTAAATCCCAACAAACCTAACTAAAACCATAAGCACTGCCTCCTAATCCTGCCCCCTCCCTCTTAGACTTACAACCTGGCAAACACCAAAGGTATGCTAACAGGGCTGCCCCAGGCCACTTGCACCTGCCCTGGACTCTTCCTCAGCCTATTGGGGCTGGCAAAGGGTGAGGAGGGGAGAATCCTGACTGCATCCCATATCTTTCCCGCCCTCCATCTACCAATGGCTTGGCCACGCTGAACATTCTGATCCCCTGGGAGTGGGTGAGACAGGCAGGCAGGGGTGACCCTGCAAACATGATGGGGAGGACATCTGTCGAGGCATTCAGCAGCAGCCCCCACCTTGTTTGAGGGGATTTTGGAGGGAGTTAAATCCTATGCCTGCACAGGTGACTCGGGCAGTGGTCTGGCAGTGGTCTGTGCGGGTCTGTGCAGGACGCGCAGGGCAGAGCCCCCAGTGCAAATCCCAGCTCCCCAGCTCTGAGGCTGACACAGGCTGTGGTCCCAAGGCATGCACTCAGCCTCTCTGAGCCTCAGCTTCCTCATCGCAAAATGGAGAAGCTGACAGTCTCTCTGTGGCCGGCACGGATCTGCAGATGTACAGGCCCCGGAGTGTGAAAGTCACGGGCAGACCAGGGAGACTCGGAGCGGCCCTGCCCTGAGGAGGCCTTACACCTCCTCCAGGCTCTGCCAGGAAACCCAGCCCTGGTCCCCGCTGGTGACCCAGCTTGGGGCACTCTGCACGCTCGTAGTAATATTTTACATTTACTGCCTGCTTATCTTAATCCTCGACACACCCAAGCCCATTAGGTCCCCAGGGATTCGACAACTTGCCCAAGGTGACACGGTGGGCATTCGAATCGTGTGCACTGACCCGGGAGCCCACGTTCTTTCCTTTTATCTCGACAGCATCAGGTGTGTGCAGTCGTTTCTCCAGCGAGGTCTGTCTTCCGAGACCCCCCCCATTTTGACTAGCGCTGTTTGCCGGAGCGCGGGGAAGAGGCCGGCAGGGCTGGGTGCTGCTGCCCCCTGGTGGCCGCGCGGCCCCCTGCAGGCGCGAGCCGGGAGCACCCTGCACCGCGAAGCCCCAGGGGCTCTGCAGAGCCTCCCCCGCCTCTCTCCCTCCCCGGAAGGACACACGGCTTGTGCGGGGGAGAGAGAACGGGGTCCGCAGCTCCACGCCTTGCGCGCTGAGGGACCTCAGTCAAGTCGCCCACCCCGCCCGCTGGGGGACTGCAGGAACCGCAGGGGTTCGGGGGCGCTGCTGGAGAACCTAGAACACGGACTTAGGGGACCCCGCCCTGCAGCCTCTGGCCCAGATTGCTCAGCCGGAGACCTGGGGTTCGCCCCTTCTTCGCAAGGAGAAAACAGACTCTGGGTGCAAAGTCCGCCGCGGAGCTGGGCGAGGGTGGCGGGAGCTGCTCATCAAAAGCGCCGCGCGCCCTGCCGGCTGCCCGCTGTGACCTCTGGTCAGAGACTGATCCAGAAGCGGGGAGGGACTGTGATCCCGGCCTAGGAGGGGGCGCCGGCAGGAGGCGCGCCCGCATCGCGCCCGCAGCGGCGCTGCTGCGACGGCACCGAGGGCCACCGGCCGGGGACGGACGAGTGAGCCCAGGGTCCAGCTCACCCGCTTTGGGAGCGTTCGCCCTCCCACGCGCCAACCCCCGGGGGTCAAGGTCCCCGACGGAGGTCCTGGGCCGGGTCTCCGATGAGTCCAAAAAGGTCCGTGTGGCACCGCCTTCCTGGCTGGTTTATGACTTCATTTTTTACAGTCACCGCCCATAATTTCATTACCTAGGTCCAAAATTAGTTAAGGTCTTGTCACATTGGCCAGAAATCTAAATATTGAAAGTACGTTGCAGACAACATGGTGATTCTCCAGTAAATGGTTTAGAAAAGACCGCCTAGGATCACGCTCCTATGTAAACAGAATGGCTTTGTCACATCTAAAATATACTCATAATTCTTAATATCATCAGTTATTTCTTAAAGCATTTTATAAAAAGATCCATCAGGATACCTCTTTTATCTCCTTTTATCTAGGAAAATCCTCCACTTTTTTTTTTTAATGGCAGTGATGCCTTGAAGGATGGTTTTTAACTTTCAAGTGGTGGGCACCAGATGGGGCCTGTTATGCACTTTTGTCCCCATGTTCTCTGGGTGAGCATTTTGCAGAGGGGAGACTAGATCCACCAGCCCTCAGGTGACCAACTCACCTCTCCTTGCCTGGGACTTCCCCAGTTTTAGCCCTGAAAGTCCCATATCCTGAGGACCCCCTCAGTTCCAGCAAACCGGGATGGTTGGTGACCCAAATGAGCCCACCGCCCACCTTAAGAGTACAAAAGAGGAGTGGATGGGGAGAGAGAGAGAGAGAGAGGCTTCCAGGTACACCCCTTTCATCTCAAGACCGACCAAAGGGGCTTTGAGGAACCAGGGGACACGTGTTTCCTGGAGCTGGGGTTTGGATGGGGGGATAACACGTGTATCTGGTGCTTGCGCCGTGACTGAGAAGGTAAAGGTCAAGGCCGTGGCTGTAGCTGCCCGGCCAGCGGTGGAGCTGGGCGGTGGCTGTGCTTCCTGGATGCCCGGGCAAAGGCATGTGTCCCAGTGATCGGCCGCTGTCTGAGAAACACCCAAGGTGCCCACCAGGAGCCCGTGGGAGAAAGAATCGACATCCGGAATCCCCAGAACTACAAGGCCCCAGGCCGGGTCACAGGGGAGCCAGGGTGCTCCTCACTCTTTCCAGTCCCCGATGTCTCTCCCTGCCCCCAACTCCAGCCATTAGGAGAAGAGCAGAAGCCAGCTGCCACCCCCTCCCCCGAGCCCGCTGTGGGCCCCTGCCAGCCGCCCAGTAGAGCTGGACGAGGGGAGAAGTGGTGATTTTGAGAAAAGTGTAGTTTAGATCATTAGACTGGAGCTGGCACCACAGCCCTGAGCTGAGACTGTGCTAGGGACGAGAAGTGGACCCCGCTTCACTGCGCCTGAGACTGACCGCAGAGGCGTGGCCGTGGCCCAGGCTCCCACCCAGGTGGGAGCAGGTGCGTTCTGCCTCAACCCAGAGGAGCCCCGCGCGTTCAGCTGAGTACACGCGGTGGGTGTGCTTGGCCAGGAACACGGGAGCCACTCGTATTTCCAGATAGCTCCCCAAGGTCACGGACGATGGACAAGTCTGCATCCCCACCCCACGTCTGGCCGCAGCCCACACCTGGCCCTACCCCTCCACTGGCTGTCTTCCCCGGATGGGACCTCGCTCCCCTCCATAGCCGGGCCTAAGATCATGGCCTTCAATGCTGGGGCTTCCCACAAGTCTGCGACTGGCCCAGGCCTCTTCCCTAACCCCAGGCCTGGCCCACTCTCCTCCTCCACTGGGAGGTCTAACGGGGTTTCAGTGAGACAAGTTCGAGGCAGACTCCACACTCCAGCCCAGGGGCTCTGCCCGTTCACTCGCCAGCACTTACCCCTCAGTGACTGGTGCCCGGCTGAAACGCTGTGACATCACCCTTGACCCGTTTTCTCAGCCTTGACGTTCCCGTCCACATCCTCTCTGGCCTCCGAGATCTAGAATCCAACCGCTTGTCACCAGCTCCACTGCCACTATCCTGGTCATCATCATCTTGAACTTGGACCACTGCAGTGGCCCTTCAACTGGCCTCCTTGTTCCCCTCCTGCCCTCTCAGGCTATTTCTCACACAGCAGCCAAGAGTAGCTCCCTGTGCTCCTGGCCTTCCCTGTGGTCCCCAGTGTCACTCAGAGGGGATGGCCTCCACGGCCCTCAGAGCCAGCCCGCCTGTCTCCCACCTCGTCTCTCTCTGCTCTGGCCCCACCAGCCCCTCGCTGTGCCGCAGGGCCTTTGCACAGCCTTCTCCGCTGGCTGCGAGGCCCCCTCCCTGTCTTCCTCCAGGTCTCTGCACTAATGTCGCCTTCTAGTGAGGCCTTTCTCGTCCCTCGACCCTCTCAGCCTGCTTTACTTCCTTTAGACCAGGCCTCGCCCCCCGACAGCCTAGCGTGGGTGTACAAACGTTTCTACAAAGGGCCGGGTAGCGAATACTTTAGGCTTCGCAGGCCACATGGTCCCTGTTGCAGCTTTGTCACCAGAGTATGAGAGAAGTCGGAGACGATGCCCTGTCCAAGTTCTTACCTCTCTGACCTTGGTCCCCTCCCCCGCACAGAGGGTTTGGGAAGACCAGGGACAGTGACCCAGACAAATCACCACAAATGGGGGGCTTAAAACAGCAGACATTTACTCTCTCGCAGTTTTGGGAGCCAGAAGTCTGAAATCCAGGTGTCACAGGGCTGTGCTCCCTCTGGAGGCTCCACGGATGGGTCCTTTCTGCCTTTGCAGCTTCCAAGGGACACCGGGCATTCCTGGTGGCCTAGGAATCCCTCCAGTCTCTGCCTGCGTCTTCGCATGGCCTCCTCGTCTCCTGTCTCAAATCTCTCTCTGCCTCTCTCCATATCCCGGCCATCCTTGTCCGGGATAATCCGCGATGATCTCATTTGAAGATCCTTAGTCATATCTGCAAAGATCCTTTGTCCACATAGGTTGACATTAAGCTTCCTGGGATTAAGCTGTGGACATATCTGTTTGGGGGCCACTATTCAACCCACTACAGGCATCTTTAAAACGCTTAAAAGGGGAACTCAAACCTGAATGCCAGCTTCTTAATCCGCATTGAAAATAAAGCTGCTAGGTGGCCCAGGCACTCACGTGGCCCTCCAGGGCATTCTCCCCCAGGACGCAAGTGACACTATCAGGAGCCTGAAGCTACAGAAACTAAGGGATGACAACTCTCAGAGGGAGAAGAGCAAGCTGGGGGCTGCTGACCCCGGGGGGCAGAGGTACCTGGGACACCCGTCCTCGTGCCTTGTCGTGGGCCCATGTAAATCACAGCTCACGTGAACGCAGGGCTTCAAAATACAAAGCATTTTTACGGATCTTATACGTTTACATCAGCACTGAGAGATAAAAAGTCGGACAGATATCATCACTCCCATTTTGTGAATGAGAAAACTGAGGCTCAGAGGGGAAGTTCAGTCGGATCCCTCACACCCCAGCTATCTCCATGGAAACCATGGCCCGCTACCAACGGAGCCGTGCGCTGCCCGCCGGCGTGGCTGCCTTCTCTTGCCTGCTCCTGGCGAAGGCTGCTAGGAGGTGGTGCTGTTGCAGGGGATCTGAGGGTCGGGCTGGTCAGCAGATGTTCCCTCGGCCCTCCTCCACTGAGCTGCCCTCGGGAGGATGCTGGCGGCTCAGTGAGCTGGGAATGCTGGGCGCCTGAGGCACACCTCTGCCCACAGCGGCCAGGCCTGCTGGCGGGAGGGCGCTCGTGCCCAGAATAACTCTTCGGAGTCAGCATGTTCCAGCCTGGGAGGGAAACCAAAAAGGCACTTTCCTCAAGTGTCACGGGGCTGAGATGGCATCCTCCGACAGGCCCTAAATGGACCCCAATTGAGCCCTTGTCCCCAGAAACTATTAGATATGACAGGTGCCGAGGCCCCGTTACTTCATGGGGATGGAACTTGCATCTGAGGTATGAAATGAGAGTGGACACGCTCAAACGCGAGGCCTAAGGAAAGTTTGGTGGCGTGATGAGCTGTGACAGGCAGCCTTCTGGGGAAGCGGAAGCTTAGCACGTTCTCCAGTTGCTTCTTATGTTAGGGAAGAGTCTAAAAATTACTGCCCTTGTGAGGCTGAAAGTCTGCAGAAGAAGATAGCAATTAGTTCTCATTTGTTCTTTGCAAATGACTTTTCTGATAATTCGGATCAGAGTCAGGCAACCTGGGATCTCTCTCTGATGTCTGGAGACCTGGTGCACAGACACTTCCCTCTTGGGGGGTCTCTGGTGGTCCCACCACAGCTGACATCTCAAGAGTCGGCACAGAAAACCCCAGGGCACCGTAGGAGCTGCCGCCAGCCTCCGCCATCCCCTGACTTAAATGGCTTTTTCTCTATTTATTGAATTCTCTCATTCTGAGAGTCAGGTTTACTGTCTTTCTCTTTGAGAATGAAGAATTCCAATGTCTATTGATATATTCTTGGTCTATTTTACTGGGCATCATCTACTTGACTGAGTGGCAAGGGTCTTCGGCTCCTCAGTATCTCTTCTCAGATTTAGACTCGTGACTTGAACTTTGACCTAGCAGAGTCCCTATCGTGAGCCACTCTGGGCCCCCTTCCCTTCATCCCCACAGCCTCAGTGAGCCCCATCTGCTCTTCCTGAAGCATCTTGAATCTGCCTCTTCTCACCGTTCCTGAGTTCCATACCCTTTGCCGGTCCAAGTGTCACCTCTCCTGGCAGCTACCATGGTACCCACCTGCTGACCGGTCCCACATCTCCTCTCCTGACAGTCTCGTTGCCACTCAGTAGCCAGAGTGCTCCTTTTATAAATGCAAATCAGATCTTTTCACTTCATTCATTCGTTCATTTATTCATTCATTCAATAAACACTTAAGCACTTACTATGTGCCGGGCCCTGGTCTAGGTTCAGGGGATACGCACGGAACAAAATAAGTGAAAGGCTCTGTTCTTGTGGAGCTTCTACTCTAGCGGAGGGAAGAAAGATAAGTGTACACTGTCAGATAGTGGTCAGTGCAAAGAGAAAAGTAAAGTAGAGACAGGGAGCAGGAGGTGGCCAGGGTGGGCGTTGGAGGGGGTGTGGTTTGCACTTTTCAAAGGGGCGTCAGGGAAGGCCTGGCTAAGGACCTGCAGCTGTGAGGAAGTGAACTACGTGGATAACTGGGGTAGAAGAGTTCCAGCAGAGACCAGCAGGTGCAAAGGCCCTGAGGCAGGGCTGTGCCTGGTGTGTCTGATGACCAGAGAGGAGGTCAGTGTGTCTGGAGCAGGCCAAGGGAGAGGAAGGAGGGTGCGGAAGGAGGTCGGAGAGGTAAAGGGAGCGATGCAGCCAGGTCAGGGTCTGTCGGTGCCATGAGGCCTTTGGTTTCTATTCTGACTAATATGGGAGCCAGAGAAGATTCTTGAGCAGAGGGGGAGATGGGCTCTGACTTGTTTTAACAGGCTCACTCTGGCTCAGGTGAGATGAGGCTAAAGGGGGTCAAGGTGGGAAGCAGGAGCCCCAAGGGGGTGAGAGGGGCCCTCGACCAGGGTGGTGACAGCGGAGGTTTGCAAAGAGCTGTGAGTCTGCATTCATTTTGAAAGTAGAGCGAACAGGATGTGCTGCTGGGAGCAGGCACAGGGTGTCAGAAGCTAAGGATTTTACTGCTTAAACCCCAACAATGGCTCCCCATCGCTCGTGGGATAAATCTTGGCTCTCTATCCAGGTCCGATCCTCCTGGTCCATGCCGGCTTCTGCTGCTGTCCCGGTTGTCCACGTCTGCGCCTTTGTCCCACATCCCCACCTCTAAGCCAGAATTTCCCCAGAATTCCAACATTCTTCATTTTTCACAGCATTCCTGACATTTGTTTTCGATCTGTCTTCTTGTTTTTGCTTGTCTCCCTCCCTAGAATATCAGCTCCATAGGACAGAGACATTCTGCCTGACCATCATCTTCGTAAGGTTGTCACAAACGCGTGAAGAATGTCCATATCCCCATTACCCAGCTGTTGCTGTGTTACCGCTAGTTCACTCGCGCCTGCAAGGTAGGCACTGCCTTCCCTATTTCATAAAGGTGAAAAGCTCACTGGGAAGGTTATATTGAGACCTGCCCAAGGGCACACCTGGTTCTAGGACGCAGCAGAGTAGGGGCCCAGGGGTTCCACAGCTGGTGCTGTGCCCCGTCCCTCCTGTGCCCTGAGGGTTCAGGCGAAGCTCGATGTGCAGGTGGCCCAGAAGGTAAGATAGGGAGCTCAGAGCCTGCTTGTCGGAAGCCACAGGTGAGGTCTGCCGTCCTAGACGGGCGTCCTCGCTCAGCCCGCCTGGAAGCATATTTGGAAGACCGGCGTGTCTTCGCTCGGTTTCTGTGCCATAACGAATGTAGACGGCGAACATTCAGTTTAAAAATAAAACCTCGACCCCTGCCCCATGCCAGCCCTTGCAGCTCCTGCCTCTCTCTGCATCACCTGCTTAAGTCTCCGTCCAGCAGCGACTCGCGGTCGCCCTCTGCCCTCCCGGGCGCCCTCACCAGTGCGAACAGGTGTCGCGGAGCCGCGCGACCGGCCCTGCGGCGGTGGCTGCGGCCGCGGGGGGGGGGAGCCCCCAAACTGCCTCCAGCCCCCAAACTGCCTCGCCGTGTGCTCGCGGGAACTCTTCTCCTCAGTCCCCGTCCCCCGTGCCTCAGTTTCCCCATCGGCAAAGGCCAAGGCCTTGCGGCCCTACAGGTGACACACCTGCTTCCGGGACTTGAGCGGCCCCCGAGCCCCGCGGGGGGGGGGGACGCGCGGAGCCCGACCCCGCGCCCCGAGGGGCACGGGCGGCCAGCGCCCTGGAGAGGCGGGGGGCGCGCGGCGGGGCGCGGGGACGGCGCGCCGCGGCCGCCTGGCCGCCGGCCGGCTGCGGGGGGCGCCCGCGGGAGGGCGCGGCGCGCGCGGGGGGCGCGGGCGGGCGGCGGCGGCGGCGGCGGGGGGCGGAGACGCCGCACGGCTTCCGCTCCCGCGCCTCCGCCCTCCTCCCCCGTCGTCCTGGCCCGCGGCGCCCGAGGGGGAGGCGGCAGGCGCCGGAGCCGCGCGAGGAGCCGCCGCGCCGCGCCATGGAGCCGGAGTGAGCGCGGCGCGGGCCCAGCCGGCCGCGGACGACATGGAGACGGCGCCGCCCCGGCCGCCGCCGCCGCCGCCGCCGCCGCTGCTGCTGCCGCTGCTCGCGCTGTGCTGCAGCCTGGCCCCGGCCCCCGCCGCGGGTAGGTGGGCGCGGGCCGCAGGGACAATGGCCCGGGCGCCCGGGCCGCTCGGCCGGCCCGCGGCCAAGTGCGCGGCGCGGGGCAGACACTTTGCAAGTTGGGGGCGAGTTGGGGCGCGCGCCGCGGGCCCCCGCCGCCTGGGGGCCGCGCGCGGGCCCTTTGTCTCGCCCGCCCCGGCCCCTCCCGGGGACGCCGCGGCCCCGTCCAGAACGTCCCGGGGCGGCGAGCAGGGCGCGCGGGCGGCGCCGACCCCGCCAGGTGCGGCGCGGGCGGGTCCTCACCTGCCCGGGCCCCGGGGCGCGCTCGGAAGTGCGCCCGCGCGAAGCCGGCGCGCGAGGCCGCGCGGCGACCCTGGCCAGGCACCGCGCGGGGACGCTCGGCCGGGCACGGGCCTGGCCGTCCTGCGTCGGGAGCTCTGTGGCGGGCCTGCTTCCGATGGCCGCGCGGCCGGCCTGCGAGCGCCGAGAGCTGATTGAAGTTGCAGAGAAAGTTCGGAGACCGGGCGCCGGGCGGCCTGGCCTTTGGCGCTGGCTTTTCATTTGCGTTGCAGGCGGTTTGCAAACGGACTGACACCTGCCAGGTGCCCGGATGACCCGTCTGGGGACCGGGGCCTCAAACAGCGACACTCGGCCAGTGTCCGCCTAACGGGCCGACTGCATGGGGCCGCCGCGGGGGACGTGGCCCCGTAGCGCGGCGCCTCAGTTGTGCACCCCCTTGGGGAGATGGAAGGCTGGGGACCTTTCTCTCCAACTTTTGGTGTGTCCCAAGGGGTGGAGTTGAGGTCGGGAGGGCTCAGGAAACCTAAGCGCCTGTGAATCGCTACACATGTTCTTTTAATTTGGAGATTGCCATGTGGTTTTTCAAGCAAGTCTCTCGCTACCTAAATCATTATCCTCCGACGTGAGTGTTGTTTTTTTGGAGTGTGGCTGGCCAAGTAGACAGCGGCCAGCGAGTCCGAAGCACTCCGGGCTGCTGTTCTGCTGGTGGCCTGTTTTTTTTTTTTGGGGGGGGGGGCGGGGAGGGGCGCAGGGGACCTCGAGTTTCTCTGTCTGGGCCTCTTAAGGCGAACAGCTGTCTCCCTGAGTATTTCTAGTGTGGACATTGCAGGGAGGTGTCCTGGCCTGGCTCTGTGGTCACATTCCCAGAGCTGCCACCCCTCCATTGAGGTTTGGGGGGCGGAGAGGGGATGGTTTCCTAAAGTCCCCCTGCCTCCCAGCCAAAGCCTGGAGACTGCTGGCGGTTTCACCCCAAATTTATCCCTCTCAAGAGCATGTTTACATTTCTCGGCCATGTCTGATACTAGCAAAACAAGGTGACGACGAAACAATGACAGTCTCTGGGTAGTTCAGGCCAACGCTGCTCCTTTCTTTCCGGAAATGCCTGGATCACGGAGGCAAAGGGTTTTTTTTTGGGGGGGGGAGGGAAGATGTTTGTTTTAAAGGTGGGGTTCCTCAGCCGGCTCTGTCGCTCTGCACTTCGTTGCAGTTTGGGATTTCCTGTACCTTTCGGGGGGTGACGTTGCTGGAGCCGAATGCCTGTCGTCGCGTCGGTTCGCGCTCTAAGATGAATCACATCTGTGGTGTTCAGCTGTGTGTGTGCTGCAGATCTAGCACTGACGGTTTTAACGTTAGGAAGCCTGTCAGCACGAGGCTGTGGGGGCACCGGCTGAAGTGGTGACACAGGCCTAAAATGGACGGACAAGACGGGATCCCAACCACTGGGACTGTCCTTGACGTGGTGGCATGTCCCCGATTCCTGCGTTCGATTTATGCCTCCGTCCGGAGTGCAGCCAGTAAGTTGGTAGCTAATTATTTTTCTTGATTGCTTCCTGTTGCAATTTGAAGCTGCGAGCCCACGGAAGTGCCTTTGTTCTAGTGGCCCCAGTGCTGGAGATGGCCCGGGCCGTCCCCACCGGCCCCACAGCACTTGCTCCAGGCCCAGCCTGTCCGGGACTGCCCCGGCCCCCCTCCCCCACGATGGTTACCGCGGACGCTCACCCCTGGCCCACTGGGTGGGCCCAGCGCATGGCTGCTGAGTTTAGTAAATGCCGTCTCGAATCCACTGAGAGAGTCCCCCCCAAAGGAGCCTCTGCTTGTCAGAGCCAGGCTCACGTGCCCAAAACCCTGCTGTTCGAGTCCTGGAATGATGACCCCAGACGACCCGACCGATCCGGCGTTTGCTGTGGTCCCGTCGTATTTGGAACCCGTCTGATTTCAGCCACACTGTGTCCCTGCTCAGGCATTCAGCAGGATTCGTGCTGTGGTCTTGGGGGGTGCAGTCAGGCGAGGGCTCGGCGTGGCTGCCTGCCTGCCCGCGGTGGGGGGCTGCCAGGGCCGAGCGGGGGTTTCGGGTCAGGCCAGCCTGGTTCACATGCTCAGCAGCCGATTGACTTTGGATGACTCCTTAGCTTCTCTGCAGCCGGTGTCCTCGCCTGGTCCCCCTACCGCAGGTGGTCGGGAGTATTAAATGGCGCGTGTGACGCCCTTGGTGCCATCCTGGTTCCCAGTGAGGGACCCATGGTGGCAGAGCCACAGTCCCTGTTGTGTCACGGGGCCCTTGATCTTTCTGATCTGAAGGGCCTATAAGCTGTTATTACACATTCTGGGTTTTTCCTCTGTGTGTGACCTTGGATAGCTAGTCCGCTCTCTGACTCCTTTATCACTGCGACACTGAGTGGGGTGTCCTGGGGTGCTGAACAGTGTGGACAGAGCCTGAGTGGCGGGGGGTCTCATCGGAGCCTTGCTGGGTGCTCTGGTTGGGGGGGGGTTGGGCAGCTGATTCCCCCTTTGCCTCAGTTTTCTTTTCTGCAAAATGGGGATATAATAATACATCCTACCACGAATTCACGAGTACCGTGAGCCTGGCACTGGATTAGCTCTCGTTGTGGCTGATGGTACGCCGGCGCCTGTGCGAAGTGCTGGGCGCACAACGGCAGGTGAGGCCCAGCCTTTGCTGCCAGGCGTGCCGTGTAGAGAAGGAGGCTGACCATCCAGCTAGGAGAGAAGTGGGCCCAGGGGGGTCCCCTTCACAGTCCCAGAGCCCTGTCCCCAAGGACCAGGCGGTCTCCACTGAAAGAGGCCAGATCACGCTGGGGAGTCTGGACATGAGCCGGAAGGCGATGGGGGACAGGAAGTGCAGGCTGGAGTCAGGTCTGTCCTGCGTGCGAGGTGTTAACTTAACCTTTTTTTTTTGTTTTAAAAAAGTCGAGGTGAAAGACACATAATATAAAATGAACCATTTTAGAGTGTACAATTCTGTGGCATTTAGTACATTCGCAATGCGGTACAACCATCATTTCTATTGAGTTACGAAGCATTCCCATCGCCCCAAAATAAACCTCCATACCCACTAAATAGTGGACAGCTATATAAGTGTTATCTACTGCCCATACATCAGGCAAAATTAGAGATGTAAAAAAAGATTTATGCTTCAATTGTACCCTATGCAACAAATGAAAATAGATTACAAAATGCCTATATGTATTTCCTTTGGTGTTTGACATCTTGAGTCGCATATTCTGCCTTTTCAGATTGTCTCAACGTCACATTTAAGGAGGAAAATCAAAATATGTAAAATCCCATTTCCTGCTTGCTCTCTCTTTGAATTTTATTTAAAAAAATGTAGACATTTCTTCTACATGAAATCATACGATATATGGCAACCCCCCCTCCCGCCCCAGCTTCCTCAATGATTTCTTGTCACAATTTCGAGGTGCATCCACGTCGTAGCACGGGGTGGCACCCGATTCTTCTTCACTGCCGAATGCTGTTCCATCGCTGTGGATACAGCACATTTGCTAGTCCACCCGATCTGTTGATGGATTGATCTTGGTAGGGTACTTCTCTCAGTGGGTGCAGGCGGGGGGCTGTGACGTCCCAGAAGCTGTTTTAGGCTGGACGGGAGGTGTTGGGGGGGACGTGGGCAGATTAGTCCGTAGGTCCCCTGCCGTGGTTCAACAATGCGAGAGCCGATGGTGAGGGGAGCCAAGAGGACAAGCCAAGGGCTGGGGCTGGCCCCCGGGGAGCAGGGGTGCTGGCAGGGGGACTTGGTGCCACGTTCAGTGTTACAGGAGCCCTGGGAGAAACGGGACATTTGTGGCTCATGAGGTCACTTACCCTGTTCTCAAAATAGGGCGGCTCTGATGGGAGCGAGGGCTGCGTCCAGCCCCTGATTCGGGGGCCTGTCGACACATTTGCTCAGAAAGTGGTGTCGCTTCTGCTGGAGACAGGCCGGCAGGCCCGCTGCGGGGCCGTCCTGGGGACAGCACGGGTCCAAGTGCTGACATGCGGAGGCAGCTGCGGTCACACAAAGAGCCGCCCCAGGCTGGTCCCTGCCTCCCCTTCAGCTCTGGAAAGCAGTTTGCTAGCTCTCGGCCTGTTTCGTCATCCGCAAAGTGGAGACCTTGGGCGTCTGCCTTGCAGGCCGCTGGTCGGGTTCAGGGAGCCAGTGTCCAGAGGGACCGGAGGCTGTCCTCTGGACAGGCAGTTGTGGGAAGGACGGGAGGTGTCCTGCCCTAGGTATCCCAGTTTTCCTTCGGAAAATGCCGAGGGTCCATGTCCTAACACCCTTGCCCAGTTGGAGGCCTGGAGGTGGTGGAAAATGTCTGGGGCTCGTTTACTCCCGAGGGGCAGTCGGCAGCCCCGACCCAGGCCGGAGTCCTGGCCAGGAACAGACCTGGCTGCTGGCCCTTCCCCTGTGGGTCATGCCAGCCAGGGCATACCCTTGCCCACAGCAGCCCTGGGCAGTCTCGAGCCCCGGCAGGCTCGTCTGTATGCGCCCACGCACTGTTCGTCCTTTCGTGTCTGCCTTGTTTCTCTTAGCGTGACACGTTAGGTTCATCCAAGCCGTAGAGTACATGGAAATGCCTCTCCTTTTTTACGTCTGAGTAATATTCCATCGTGCGGATGGAGGACGCTTCGTTCATCCGTTCACTTGCCGATGGACACGTGGGTTGTTTCCACCTTTGGCTGTTGGGACTCTTGCTGCTGGGAGCATGGGTGTGTAAATATCTGTTGGAGTCCCCGCTCATGCCTTTGAAATGTCCGGATCATAGGGCAGTTGTGTGTTTCCTGTTTTGAGGAGCCAGCAAACTGTCTTCCACGGCAGCTGCTCCATTTTACATTCCCACCAGCAACGCACGAGAGTTCCAGTTTCCCCACATCCTGGCCAACACTTATGCCCCCGATTTTGGTTGTAGCCATCCTGGTGCGTGCGAAGGAGACCCTCTTTGTGGTTTTGAGTTGTGTTTTCTTAGTGGCTAATGATGTTGAGCATCTCTACATGTGCCTGTTGCCCACTTTCTTTTACAAATATGTATATATTTTTAAATGCAAGACATCCACGAATATATGGAAACGGCTTAAACATTTACCACAGTAGCTTTTTCGGTGATGAGTGTTCTCGTTTATTACCTGTTTTCTCTCCTCAGAGATGGCTAGACCTTTAATACATATTTTAATGTGTCACTTTATTTTGAGCACGTACTCATATTCTTTACATAAATCCGGTCACTATCATTCTATAGCATGCCTTTTTCACTTGCTAAAGTATTGTAAACACTTTCTACATCTTTACTTTTAGATCTTCATTCTTTTTAAAAGCCAAGTGCTATTTTATAGTTTGGGTTTTACTCAGTTGAGTAGCATTTAAGTTTTTCCAGGCTCCGTTGTCATTGCAAGGCAGTGGACAGTGTTGCTCACATTTATCTATGCACGTTTGTAAAGATACAGACGAATTCCTCTAAAAGTCCTTTTGGAGGAATTTATACCCAATTTATATCCTACCAGGCATCTGCGAGACTGTATGTTTTTCTATATCCTCTCCAATGCTGGCAGTTGCCAGATTCTATTTTTTAAAAATCAATTTGGTTAAAAATTATAACACATTTCGTTTTGGACTTTCCTCATTACTGGCTTATTGGCTATTCATATTTATTTTTCTGCATGCTGCCTATGCTCATCCTTAGCCCATTTTTCTATCAAGTTGTTCATCTTATTGATTTATAGGAGCTCTTTATGTGGGGTGGACATTGATTCTTTGTTATATTTTTTTCCCTGTAGATTTTCTTCTGGTCTGTAGTTAGTCCTTCATCCTTATTTCTGGTGGTTTATCATAAAGACATTAAAAAGTTTGTTGTGCTCAAAACTCTTAGTCTTTTCCGTTTATGGCTTCTGGGTTCTGTGCCTTGTTTCTCTACTCCCAGATTATAAATAAATCTTTTCTTCTCGGACTGTTGCTGTTTTGTGTTTTATCTTCAGACATTCTTCCATCTGATTTTTGAGGGGTATATGGTATGAGGTAGGGATCTGAACTTTCCCTCCTCCCCGCCCCCCAGTATGTGGACAGGGAGTGGTCCCGACACCTTGACAGAATGGCCCATCCTATCCCTATTCATTTAAAATGTCACTCTTGTATGTGCAGTGTCCACAGATGTTAGCTGTTTTTTCTGGAACCTTCTGTCCTCCATTGACCTGTGGGTATCTTTCTGGACCAGCAGGCTGTTGTTTTAATCTCCGTAGCATCATAGTGTATTTCGAGATGGATTGCGCAATCTCCCCTTCATTGTTCTTTTCAAAAAAATTGTGTTGACTCTCTTTGTACATTTACTCTTTCGTGATGAACTTCAGAGGCAGCCTCTCGGGTACCATCCTTTGATCTCTTAATTCCGGGGACAGTAAATGGTGGCATTCAACAGGTGTGCAGGTGCTGGACTCGAGCACCAGCCTCCGACGAGCAAGCTGGTCTCTGGCTGTGGACATAATTCATCTGCGGCCGTGACAGAGTGGGTCTGCCCAGTCTGGGTATCCGTCGGCACCTGCAGTGCCTCAGAGGTGACGTTTGTGCTGGGGTGCCTGAGATGCTCCTGCTGCCTCGCTCACACCGGCGTCTGCTCAGGAAGCAGCCTCTGACGCGCACCTCGTTCCAGCATCACCCGAAGGCAAATGTAATTACCGCGGAAATTATCGCTCCCCTCCCTCGGTTCGTTTCAACACAAAATGTGAGCGACTTTAATTTCTTCCCCGGGCTGCACCCCTCCATTAGGCCAGGTGAGGAGGCAGTACCTGCCTAGCAAAACGCTCAGGAAATTGCTCAATGGGGCATTAAAAGCCGCCGGAGCGCGTGGCCCGGCCAGAACTCGGCAGCCGGTGGCTGGGTGCCTTCCAGCCTCTCCTGGAAGGAGCAGGCGGGCCCGGCGATGGGAGGGGAAGCGACGTCCTCACTGCAAAGTGGTTTTGGAGCAAGACTTGCTTTCGGGGGGGACGGCTTTGTCTCTGGACTTTTCCCAGTGCGAGCTTGGCTTCCCCAAGGAGACTGAGTGGGGGGCATCGGGGTGCGGGGGCTCTGCCCCGGCCTCCCTGGATTCCTCCTTGCTCAGGCTGGAAGCACGAAGCCGACCCTGACGCCTCCTCTTCCTCTGCGGCCCGGATGCAGATCCCCATCTCTGTTCCTTCCTGTGTTGCTCACTTCCTCCCCCGCCGGACCCCTGGGCTGGGAGCCTCACCTGCAGGCCCCTGTCCTCACTGTGCAGAACTGTATTGGCTCCTGCTTGGTCTCCTTGCTTTCTAGAACCTTCCCCTTGACTATTTGTCTTACACCTGGCCAGGTTAATTTTTCTAAAACTCATTTTCCAGAAAATGACACCAGTTTCTCAGCGTCCAGAGTTGGAGCATTTTGCCCAGTATACCTGCTGCCCTGGGCTGGCTTTACCCTGCTCCTCCGCTCCCCGGAGTGCGTGCGTCTCCAGCCAGACCTATCTCCTTGGAGTCCGGAACCTTCCTTGGGCCACCCAACCTGAGAGGGCCTTGGGGTCAGGGCCTGTCGTTGTCTTGGTCCTTCTACCCCGGCATGGTGTCTGACGTGTGTAGTAGACGCTCTGTGGCTGTCTCGAGGCTTCCCGAGGCCTCGTCTGCCTATCTTGCCATCCTACTTCTTCCGGCCCCCCAGTCTACCGTGGCATGAGCTCCTGTCCCCATCCGCAAACCCAACCTGCTGTGTCCCCCAGATTGAAGAACGACAAAAGGCTTCTGGGGCCAAGTGTGGGACCCTCGCCCGCAGTAAGAACCCATGTTTCTGAGGGGTGAACTCTGAGAAGGCCTGCTACAATTCCAGCTGGCCTTTATGGAGAAACCCAGTGCATCCCAGACGCACTTGACCGTGAAGTCCCGTGTCCATTTAATACCTACCCACCTTCCACAGCCCAGACCCTCTGTGATGGCACGGCAGGGTTTGGCACCTGTATCCTTCACTTGTCCTTTTATCATTTTTCAAAAAACTTTGTTAGAGATGTTTTCGGTCGTGCAAAAAGTGGAAATGATGATACAACACATTTTTATACGCATAAACGTTTTTGGTGTTTTCGAGTTATGACTACAGAGTAGGTAGCTGAGAGAAATTTTGAACGAGTGGTCAGGAATTTAAGCCTGAAGAGAGCGTTGCCCGTTCAAGGTCACGCCCTTGAATGTCTGGTGCTTGTTCCGGCCGCGTCTCACTGCCCGGGTCTCTGCGTGAGTTTGCTCGGCACCCCTGACGCTGGGGGCCGTGCTGTGTTGTGGGCCAGCTCCCCGTCTGGCTGCTGTGGGCCTCCCCTGCCACTGTCCCCTCCTTCAAGATCCTTGTCACCCCTGCTGTAGCTGCTGAAGCCCTTGGTCCTTGCCTGGCTCTCTGCTACAGCTCTTAGGTTGGGGGAGGGGGAAGAAACTCCTGACCAGCCCCTCGGAGGGTCGCAGCGGGGTTTGCACTGGCTTCCCCGGTGTCACCTGCATTTGTGCAAAGTTCTCCTGTCCCGTGGGCCAAGCGGAGTGTCAGCTCACAAGGGCCGAGAGGCTGGATCTCTAGCTCCCAGAGCAGGGACCCGTTCGTGCAGCCGCTGCCCAGGGGGAGCGTGCTCTGGGTCACCTCGGTGCTGGCTCTGGCCGCAGCACCGCCTCTTGCCACGGAGCTGATGGCCACGAGGCCTGATGTCTGCGGGCAGAGCAGCCCCGAAGCAGGTCACCCTTTGCTCAGGGGGGCTCAGAGGTAGAGTGGGCCCAGTGTGTCTGCACCTGTGTGCCCTGGTCGACGTGCGGCGGAGCTGGTGGCCGGCCGGCCGAGGGTTTGCGTATTTTGGGTTAATCCGTTCACCTTTCGGAAGGCGCCAGAGCGTGAGCGGTGAGGTGGACAGACGGTGAGGTCGACGGGGATGGTGCTCAGAATGGGAGAGGGAACCGAGAGCGGTTCCCATCCTTTGGGCGCCCGTTTCTAGTTTTTTTTTTTCCCAAAAGTTCCCTCCGTGGGAAAGATTTTTATCCTTTCAGGGAAAGTGCATTTGTTAAGCGGTGACCGCTCCTACTCGTTGGCCCCAGACGTGTGCAGTCGCCCCGCAGGGCTGGTCGGAGCTCCGTCACAGGGTCTCCGCTGGCCTGTCACCCGCGAGTGTCCGTCTGCTTCGTGGCACTGGAAGTGCCTCTCGGAGCCAGGGCACCTCGTGGCCCCCGGGCCGTGGCCCTAGGCGGGATGACTGATCTGGAAGGCGAAGCGGGTTTGCTCCAGGGTCCCGGCGGGTCGGTCTGCGAGGGGGGCACTGGGCTTCAGGGGGCGAGCCCCCCGCTCCTCTCCATCTGTGAGGGTCCGGAAAGGCCCGTCAGAGCCGCCCCCAGCCAGACTTCTCACACCGGCTTCCGTGTCCCCACGTGGCCCAGCTCCTGAGCCCAGGGACGGATGTCCTGTAGCTTCCTCTCCGTGTACCAAGGCCTTCCTGGTGCCCCACCGGGCCAGGACGGGATGTGGCCTAAAGTAGGACCGGGCCACACGTGCTGCCCCTCTCCCCTGGGGCTGTGCCTGAAAGGTCGTCTTAGGGAGACCCCCGACCCCCGTGAGAAGCAGTTTTCCACGCTCTCAGGCATTTAATCGTTAATCTGACTTTACCACAATTTGGATTTAAAGTCTCTTCCGATCCTGGGGTCTTGGGTTTCGTGTTTTTGATGGGCCGGGGGGAGGGTCAGGGCTTTCCCAAGCTCCCCTAGCTCATCAGCAGAGCAGGATAGTGAAGCAGATGGGAACGCTGGGTTAGGAACTTGTCCCAGGCCGTGAGTGGTGAGGTCCTCGAGTGACAGGGACGCATTTGGTTAAAGTGGCCGCCTCCCGCTGTTTGTAGGTGTGAAGAGGACAGGTGGGTCTGGTTCCGTCCTCACCTGCCTGTAGTACCAGAGGCCACCTTGGTCACCAGTGGACACTCCAGAAGGTCACCCCAGCGTGGCGCACGTGGCCTGGTGTGTGCTTTCCTGCAGTGGCCACACCCAGCCCTGGCCTCCGAGGGGGGCCGCTGTCCCGGGCACTCCTGGATGGAGGCCGTGCCGAGCCCCCAGCCTCCTTCCCTGCCGGCCTCCCCCCAGGTTTGCCACGAACAGCTGAGGGGACTGCCAGAGGAGTCCCAGCCCCCGGGCCTGGAATCCCCGGGCCCCGCCACCTGTCTTGGCTCGGCTCACGTTCCCTGCTCTGCTGAGCTCTGCAGCCGCCAGCAAGCGAGTTAACCCCTTTGGTCCTCCGTTGCCTCATCTGCCCGGGAGCATCATAGCCGTGCGGAGGGTGCAGTGGGGTTCGGGCTATAAAGTGCTTGGCATGGGCCGCCCCCCCCCACCGCCCCCCGGTGAGTGTGCGATAATTATTAGCTGTTGGGATTAGTATGCTAATCGTAATTGTTATTCTCTGGGAAGAGCACCCAGTCTGCGTCCTGCCCTGCCGGAGTTTACCTCACAGCGGGAGGCCTGGTGGGGTGGGTCCTGGAGCCCCGTGGCGGGGGGTGGGGGCAGGTGCAGGGGCAGGAGGGCGCACCCCTCGGCCCGGGCCTCAGCTTCGCTGCTTTATCTGGAGACGGCCCGGGCAGTGCATCATTCGTAGACGTTGCCGGCGCATGCCCTCGCTGCTCTCTCAGACGACACTGTTAGGGACCCTGCTCTCCTTTCCCTGATGCTTTTCCTCCGAAGGCCTGGTCTCCTGGCAGGGCCGGCCCCCTCCTCTCCGGTCCCCAGGCATCTGGTGGCCTGCCCACTGGCCCTTCCCAGCGGGTCAGGTTCCCCCCGAAGGCAGAGGAGGGAGCACGGGCATCTCGGATGGTCGGTGCCCTGGACTGCTGACCGGGCTCTGTGCCCGGGAGGGACTCCGAATGAGAGCTGCTCTCCGGCCGCGCGCCAGGGGTGTCGTTCCCCGGGGAGGGTGCAGCCCACTGCCCTCTCTCCTGCGTCCTGGGGCGGGGGCAGCGGAGCCCTGAGCTCCCAGCTTTCCCTCTGCACCTGCCCTCTGGCCATGAGCCCCGGTGGGACCGGCCTCCTGTTGGCTGAGGGGGCGCCTGGCTTTCCCCACTTCCTGTTGTCGCCTGTATCCCGGGAGTAACGTAAGGCCCAGCAGATGTGTGCTGACGCGCTCCGGCGTGGCTGGCACTGAGCGAGGCCCTGGGAACGGGGTGAGCATTGCAGGCCAGGGCCCCGTCCCCACAGCTGGCCCAGGCGCGGCACTCGCTGACCCTCGGCCAGCGGTAGGCCTGGAGGTGACGGCTGTGGAGGGAGGGCATTGCTCCTCTCCTGCGTCTGCTGCCCAGCCCGGCTCCTGTGCCACTTGGACCCGTCTCTCCTCGGGAAAGCGTGGCGGCCTCTCCCCCCTCAGCTTTGCCTCCTTCTGCTCTCTGGCGGGTTTTTCTTCCACTGCCTTGACCTTCACAGCAGCCCTTGAGGCGGGGAGGCTGGCTGCAGCTCCGTGGTCACCTGTGAGGGTTGGAACGGGGCCGTGGGCTTGCAGAATGGAGATATGTAACTCCATGCTTAGCACCCCCAGGCACCCCGTGTTCCCGTGAGGGGAGGCCCCGGGGGAGAGTGGAGTTACGCTCCTTAGCGCTTGGTGCGTCCAGCCTTCTGTCCTGCAGATGGGAACACCGAGTCAGGAGGATCCAGACCTTGCCTGGTGCCATGCCCGGGGGCCATCTTCCCTTCCCAGCATGGCAGGTGGGGGCCTGCCTGGCCCAGCCCCCTGCTCCAAAGCATCGGCTGTAACGGTGTCTCTTCCTCCTGAGGACAGAGGGGTTGTTAGCTGGACAGGATGAGGGGGTGTGGTCAGGTGGTGGGAGGCCACCATCCTGTGGGGACCTAGACGGAGGCTATGGGGCCGTGCCTCCTACTGGGCACGCTGGAGGCGGTCACCACAGAGCCGGGGGCGGGGGCAGGTCCACTGTCTGGATGCTGCTCCGGGTCCCACCTCCTGCACAGAGATCCGGGGTCATTTGATTTCCCAGTCAGGCAAAACGAATGGGAAGAACCTGGGCATTTGCCCTCCCCTCGTCGCCGATTAGCTGAGTGTGACTTTGGGCAAACTACCTGGTTCCCTTCCAGCTCAGTTTCCTTGTCCGTGAAACAGGGCGACAGCAGTCCCACCTCCTGTGAGGAGTGAGGGGTGTCAGGTCTGAGGGACGGCGCTCGTGCGGGCCCATCTGCAGAGTCCCCGGCACACCGGGCGAGCTCCCCGGGGCCCTGCAGAACCCGAATCATGGGCGTCGCCTCATTCTTGCGACCCTCCAGACCAGACGCTTAGCTTGGTTCCTGGGACATCGAAGCTGGTCCTCGGGGCTGGACTTGACAGGCAGCCCCCAAACCCTCCTGGAAACTCAGAGGAGTGCCGGCTCCTGGAAGAACATCCGTGGCTCAGTGGGGACCAGAAGGCAGGAGGTTATAAGCGAATCACGGCGAGGACGTTTGTGTTTTCTTGCTTCTGATGGTTTTCATCAGCCCCTGCCGCATGGAACAGACATGTCCCGAGCCCGAGGTCTTTTGTTTGTCTCTGGGTGGCAGCCTGCGGACCTCAGCACCCAGGTGGCAGCTTTTTTTCCCCCCCAGGAACAGTAGATCATTTGAAAGCGGAGCCTCCCTCTTTTGCTCCATGAAAAGGAGATTTTGCAGTCTGATGGTAAAATTGGCACGTCTTCGTTATTATGATTTTTGTGCAACACTTAAAGAAAATAAAAGCTGGTACAAAGGTATGTTTGTTTCTGAAATGTGTTTCCTTCCCCAGATGTTCTTTTCTGCCAGTTCCAAAATGCACTCTGAGCTCAGTTCTCCAGTTGCCTCCACAGGCAGAACAATGAGATCTCTGTAAGCACGTGGGGACAAGGCCAGGGGCCGGGGGAGGGCTTCTCCCGCCTCGGTGGAAACCACCGGTCTCTGCCAGGCCGGGTGGAGGTCCCGCCGACAGCAGGGGCCTTGGCGGTCTGCTGGCCCGTGGTGGTAGCTTGCAGGGCGGTGGCTTAGAGGCCGAGCAGTCTGCACCTTTGTTCTGGATCCTTGAGTTTGCTGTGTGGCTTCAAGCTAAATGCTCGCATTTGCCTTGCGTTCCTGGACCTTGGACTTGGTACTTACTGTATCTGTTACCTGCAGTTGATCTATCTGGCCCCTTTCCTCTTCTTTTTGTCTTTCTGGCATCAAACATCGGTCCCCCGCAGGTCTCCAGGACACAGTGCAGATGCAGAGTTGGCCAGAGAGGCAGGTGGAACTGAGTGGGCATCTCCAGAGTCCAGCAGCGCCTTGCCCTCCCTGGCTGCTTGGTCTGTTGCTGCTTTCTTGAGACTGTGTGTGTGTATGTGTGTGTGTGTGCGTGCGCGCGTGCATGTGCATGCACGTGTGTGTGTGTGCGCAGGTGCGTGCATGTGCGTGCATGTAGATGCATGTATGTGCTCCTCTGAACCACACACACACACACACCCACACAATCACACGTGCGAACACGATCACACACAACTGCACACACAGACAGTGCCCTCAGAAGTGCCTCCTTGGTTGATCTCCAGGGACAGCTAACAGATCCACAAAAACTTGCACTCAGGACGGTTTTGATATTGGTCTCCATTTAGAGCAACCTGTATGGGGTTGCTTTATTTGAGGTGTGCATTTAACGAAAATCTTTATTTTTCGATCAATGCATCCTGCCTTAGAACACCCGAGATATAAATATCTAGATATAATCAGTAAAAATAGTTAATATTTATTGTACATTTATGGTGTACCGGGCAGGGTCTAAGAAACGTTTGTCGATTGACTCCCTTAACCTTTCGGGCTGCTTTTGGGGCTGAGGCCTGGAGAGGGGGCAGGGCCGTCAGAACCACTCTCTGGGTGGCCCTGCCTCCTGGACGAACCCAGCGGTCATCCAATGCCTCTTTCTATGGGGCCTCAGGACTCGGGGTGAGAGCTACTGACCCGCCTTCCACCAGAACGGACCAGCAGAACCATCCCTCCCAGGGCCCCCGAGTCACTCTGGCTCCTAGGACCATTTCCCTCAATCTTTGCCATGGCCTTGGGCCACTTCCGGGAGGCTGGCAGGCCGAGAGCCGCTGAACCGAAATGCTATGTAATCAGAATGCTATATTTTGTCGAAAATAAGAATGTTAGTAACGGGCTGGTTTCTGGCAAGTCAAACTGGGACTCTGAAATACATATTTTTCCCTGCTCTGCTCTAAACCTTCTAATTAGAGAAAACGCACATTTGCAGATATAAATCAAATGTCTCGTTCCCTAAAAACTTGTCTTAGGTATCGCTGAGGTGGTAACATTCCACAGTTGCTAAATGAGGACTTGCGGAGTGAGTGTGCACGCATGCATGCGTGTGAGAGGGAGAGACAGGGGTGCCTGTTGGGGAGCCCTGGCTCCCGGTTTCCTTCCCTGTCTGGCCCCTGGGCCTCTGCTTCCCGCCCCCCACCACTGTGAGCACCTGCCTGGCCCCTGCAGTGAAATATAGACATTTGCCCAATTAAAACATACTTCTGTGGCTTTCAGGAAGAAGGACTTTCACGAGAAAATCTCTGCTGAGCAGTGTTCTGTGACCAGACCCCGACTTCCACCTGGTTCGTGGACGGGGTTTGGACAAGGTGGTTTGGCTGTGTAACCAGCCCTGGCGTGGAATGTGTCCTCCCCTTGCTGGGGTTTGGCCGGACGCCAGACCACACAGTGGCCCAGCTCTGGGGGGCTGACCGGCCCGGGGTCCTGGTCCTTGTGGTCCTGTGCTGTGTTGGTGGGCGGGGTGCTTCCTCATCAGTGTGGACCGATGTCCTGGAGACCATCAGGTCATTTGTATCTGGGTGGTTTGTTGCACTTTGTTACCTAGCAACCAGATGGAGAAGCCGGTTCCTCGAGGCAGCCGACTGCGGGCCACGACCAGAGGCGCCTGTGCGGTGTGGGGGCAGTGGGGTGCGGAGGCGTGGCCTGGGGCGCCCCCAGCCCCGTGCACAGCGGTTGTGAGCTCCGGCCCAGCAGGAGGTCACGGCGCCTTTGCCAGGTCACTGCTCACGCGTCCTGTCCAGCTTCATGTTTTCCATTTGCTTCCAGGCTGGTATTTTTCAAAATGTGTCCCCTGGGTCCAAACTGAAAAATGTTTGGTGTTCCTTTGGGAAATCCTGGGACATAGGCAGTCAGCCAGGTTCCCTCATCGCAGGACTTCTCAGAGCCTTTAAAATGGTAATTACGTGCTGGGGTGTGTCCCCTCTACCTAGGCTCCCTTTACAGCTGGGAAGAGAGGGTGATTACTGGTGTGTGAGCAGGTTTCTGCTCAAAGTGACGTCACCAACCTTGTTCTTTACTGTCACTCTGGCGTGGCTTCTTCACAGTTGTCACCTCTGGGTGCCGGTCTCCTCACTGTCTGCTGCGTGTGTGGAATGACCCAGTGTCTCATCTGAGTCTGACGTCAACATAACGTCCTAGCCACTCCGATCGAGAGATTTGGTGACATTTGTCTGCTTTTACATTCTTTGAGCTGCTTGTTGCTTTTGGGACTTTTCCCCTCAAGTCAGCTCGGAGTCCAGAGTTTACAGGGCAACGTGTGGCGTGGTGAGAGGCCATGAAGGAGAAGCCTGGCTTAGGGTCAGAGGTCCCCCCACCCGCCTGTCACGTATGTGTGTGGCCTCGGCACGCTGCTCCCCTGTCAGAGTTTGGGATTCTCCAGCTGCTGGAAATTAGATAAGACCGGGCCTCTCTCACGGGGCCGTGGGGATAAGCTGGGGCAGCTGGAGGGTGACGTGCACGCAGCAGGCCTGCTGCAGACACTAGTGTCTTCCTCTGCCCGGCTCCCTAGGGTCTGCTGTCCTGTGTGGGTGCTAGGCTGGGGGCTGGGCACTAGTGGCCGAGAACTTGCAAGGTGGAGGGGGGCTGTATGGCCACCCAATGGTCATCCCCTGGGCTAGGGGTGATCCTCTGCTGGGAGGGCCACATGGTCACTCCTGGAGGGGGCCCAGGCCACTTGGGCTGGGGTTGGGATCCTCAGAGTGACTTTGGGCTGCCCTGACTGGCACCTACGGGCCCCTCTGGCAGGCACGGAGTGGGCCTGTATCAGGTCCTGAGCCTTCGCTTGTCTCCCAGGACTTTACAGAACAGCCAGCCCATGCTCTCGCTGGAGCAGAGATCCAGTTCTGTCCCCTGCACGGCCGGAGTGTCCTCCCACCTGCCCCAGGGCTGCAGCCCCCATTCCATATAGGGCGAGGCGGGGACCCCCAGCCCAGCCCCCTGTGTGACGGAGGCCGGGAGGCCTGTGTCCTGTTTCTTTGTGCTGTAAGGTGCCAGAAACAAGCGACCTCATTTTCTTTTTATCTTTTGCAACTGATTTCTTTTTTCCTGCTCCACCCCCCCCAAGCCTGACCCTGACTGCTTCCTGCTCGCCTGCTTCCCTGACCTTTGAAATGTGGTCCCTGCTCTGGGAACTTGCCTGGCCCACGGGGTTAATTGCCACCTTTCCATAGGGCCGTGTCCGTGCACGCGCGTGCATGTCAGTGTGAGTGTGCGTGAGCACGTGTGTGTGCGCTAGGGTCTGAGAGACTAGGATGGGGGCTGGGGGGTAGCCCCCACCGGATGACGGAGCTGGGAGGACAAGGGTGAGCTCCAGGCTGCGGTGGGAGCCGGGGCCTGGCTGAGGGGACATGGGCAAGTGTGTGGAGTGTGAGGGAGCACCAGGAGCCGGGTGGGTGCGGGGCGGGGAGCAGGGCGCACACCCTGTGCTGGCCTGGGACAGGGAAGGTGGGGACGAGAGGTGGTGGCCTTTGTTCTGTAGCCAGTGATGAAGCATCTCTTGATAAATGTCCCCAGCTCATTGTGTGAGCCCAGGTGGAGAGCAGACCTTCCAAGTGTTCTGGAAGGTTCCTCCGGTGGCTTCTCAGCCTTCACCCACCTGCCCGGCCCAGGGAGGTACCACTGGTTTTGTCGGTTCCGACCCCCCGACCCGTGTGGTTGTGATCAAAGCTCTTCATAACCCAGCATGGTTGGTTTGGGAAGAGGCCGGCTGCCCTCGGACAGTTACAGCCCTCCAGCCACCTTGGCTATGGTCTTTCTGCATTTGAAGCTGAGTAATGTTTATTCACATTATTTTTATGCAAATGTTGGCAGCTCACAGGTCAATAAGTTGATCATTATGGTGACAACACCTGAAATGGCAAGGGTAGAAGGAGGGAGTCCTGTCAGGAGCCCCATGGCATCCCGGCCCTGCTCTGTGTGGGGCCCTGTGGGTGGCATTGGCCATCCCTGCCTTGGGGTGGCGGGGTGTGGGCCCTGCCTGGGGACAGTACAGACCACACGCTCAGGGGCGGTGGCGCAGCTGGGTGGCTCACTGAAGCCCTGGGCCTTCACCTGGGCCTTCGCCTGGGAGATTCTTGGGAGCAGGAATGGCTGCCGGCTCAGAGGTGGAGAGGGTGGGGTCTGCTGGAGACTGGTGGGAGTGGGGTTGATGTAGGGGAGCCTGGGGAGCTGGGGCCGAGTTGAGGGGCCAGGAGAAGAATTTGCGGGTGTTCCCTGGCTCAGCGGGTCCTGAGGTGGGCGGATGGGTGGGAGAGCCGTTGGGGGCTGTGAGAGCCCAGGGCCATGGAGGCTGGGGTGGGGGGCGGAGTTCGGGGCATTCGAAGGTGTTTTCAGGGGTTCCGCTGGGCTCAGCCCTTTCAGGCCTGCGAGTTTGATTTTGCTGGGCTTTCCATTAAAAAAGCAGGACATCTGTTCAGCGAAAGGAAACCTGAGGTTTTATTATTGTCGTAAAAGGCAAGCCTCCCCTTCGGAGCGTGTGGACAACTGCGGTTTGTGTCACCGCGTCCAGCCCGGCCGCGTTGGTTCAAAGCCAGAGATAAACGTGGCACTCTGTCGCGGGCATCGCGGTCGTCTGGTTACGGGAGGGCGCCCGGCACCCCTGGCGCCCCAGGGAGAGAACAGCACAGGTGCCTCCCGCCTCCCGCGGGCCGGGTGCCAGGGACGCAGACGTGGGGCGGGAGGGCCCCGGCTTCCAGGAACTGCCCACATGAAAGCGAGTGTGGGCGTTTAAGACTTCCTCCCCCTTAATGGAGAAAGTTCCGTGAGACTCAGAGGCGGAGTGGGGAGGTTCCCCGCATGGCGGGGGCCCTGGCCTTGCTCCTCGGCAGCCCAGCGTGTGGTCCGTCCTCGCTGCACCGGAGCACAGGGCCCCGCCGCTGTGCGAGGGGTGTCCCCCTCCCGCACACCTGCTTGCCCCTCCGGCCCCACCGTTGGGGCCAGATCAGCGCTTTTCACACATTTCTTCTTGGAGGGAGACCAGAACTTCCTGCCTGAGGACCGGGAGCTCCCACATTGCCTTGAACATCGCCCTCTGCCCCAGCTCAAGTGTCTCTTGAGATTTCCTGTTTCACCGTAAGATTCGCGGGAATTTTGCAGTCTCTCTCTGTGATAGTCACGCCACTTTTCTTTCTTTTAAAAAGCGATGGTTTGGATTTTATGTGAAGTACCCAGAATGTACCTGCGTCGTGATGTGCAAGACTGTCTATGCAAAAAATAACAAAATTTCACGGACCCAAGAGATCTACATAAATGTTTATGGATAGGAAGATGGTATCAGAGATGTCGCTTTCCCTCACATGGATCTGTAGGTTTCGTACCATTCATTTCCAGCAGTGGGGGGGTGAGGGGGTGCCACACAGAGATGCCAGTGGTGACGTGGCCTGGGGCTCCCACGCCTGAGAAGGAAGGTGGGGGTGGGGAGAGAGGTGGCAGGCCAGCAGAGGCTGCAGGAGTGGTCGGCAGTTGGTTATATTAGCGCATAAGTAAATATACAGACAATCGCAAACGCTAGATTTCGACTTTTCTACTGACAAGCGTCACAAAGGGGAGGATCAGAAAGCACCCCGAGGAAATGAGTAAAATCGCAGGGATTGCTGCGAACTCACGGCTTCTACCACGTGTGCATACACGCAGAGAGACAGACAGTTGCAGAGTCGCATGTGTGGACGTGGATGTATACACACAGTTGATGCTCATCATTCACAGTAACATTTAGAGAAAAGTCACGGCAAATCCTGACCCAGCTGCTCCCAGGGGAAACACAGGGTTAGGCTCCTGCCAGCCTCTGCTCACAACATTTTTGAAAACCGATCAGTCCCCAACCTTGTTTTACGCGTGTTTCTGTTTAGAGACGCCTGATTTAACGTATGTCGTCGATTCATTCACACCGAACCCCCGGCCAGCGGCCCTGTCACTTGGGGCTGAGCGAAGCTGGTCTAACACACGCTCTCTCCACGAGGCACACGGAAGCCTTCACGTGTTTGTGAACAGTGGGCACCACGTCGGCGCCGTGCCCGGGGGCCGTTTCAAGCAGCGAGGCCACCGAAGAGGAGCACAGAGATGTGACGGCATGCACCAACCAAGCTTCGAGGAGGGCGCTAGTTTACGGCCCGACATGGAACACGGTGGCCCGGGGCCACCTCGTTCCACCTTGGCTGGGCGGCCTGATGTTTTCGCCGCTCTGCACGCACGTGTCCGGGAGTGACCACGAAGGCTCCGTGGGCGCTGGTCCAGGGGGTGTACGTGCATGTTAGTGACTGGGCGCCCTCTCAGAGCCGGTGATGGTGAGGATGGACGGCGGGTGTGTTTCCCGGCCCTCTCCCTGAGCAGGGCTGGAGGCTGGGACGCCCCGTGGCCGTGAGCACACCCCGGACCCAGGTCTTAGCTTCCTAAGGTCGTTCTCCAGAGCCCCTTGGGAAAAGGCCGATGCTGAGGCCGGGGCACGGAGAAGCACGCAGAGGCCTAGGACATATTTTTGTGCCAGAAAGTAAAGAAATCCTCAAGGCATGCTGAGGACATGCCAAGAGGACATGAGAGCCAGCTCAGAAGGGCTCTCGCTGTCCAAATGTGAGAAAGTTTGAACATCACATCAGTGAGAACATTGGATCTTAACCCATTTCATGAAATAGGAATAGATGAGTCTACACTCGCTTAAATAAGTGAATGAATAGTATGGCATGGACGTGCATTAGCAACCAGCCAACATGTAAAAGCAAAATCCTAGATGAAGCCTGTAACTGTGGTTCTAAGTCATGCTTTTTTAGGAGCTTATACTGTTCCATAATATTATTACACTCTCAGCTTTTATTGATTTATGTTATTTTCAACTGCGTTAAAATACACATACAGTTTATCGTTGTAACCGCTGGAAAGGGCCCAGTTTGGCAGGATTAAGTACGTTCGCGTTGTCATGCAGCCGTCATTTCTCTCGGTCTCCCAGCAAAATTTAAGAAACTATGAGAGCCGGGCTTTCACACAATAAGGCGTCATTGCACATCCCTCTGTCCCCCCGGCTAAGCTGTGACCTTTTTTTGCATTTTCACATTGTAAAAACCGTAAATAAAATGCCATAAAAATCGCAGCAGAGGTTTCGGAGACCCTGGAAGCCGGTCGTGAATGTGAGAGCGGGTGGCGGGGTCAGCACACCTGGAGGGCGGATGAGCAGGCGGCACCGGCTCGCCAGGCGTCGGGCATAGTGCGAAGCCTTTTTCCTTGGGCGTGTAGTGCTGGCGCAGGGCTGGACGGGTACCGGAGTAGAGGGGAGGTGGGAGTGGGCCCGGGAATACCTGGAGGTGCGGCAGCTGGCAGAGGTGGCGAGGAGGGACTCCTGCCCCTGGGGTTGGGGGTGCTGACGGTGGGTAGAGTGGGTGGCATGAATAACCAGTTTGAGACCCTCAGGCTTAAAGGCACTCAGAGCTGTTAGGGAAGTTGTTTATGAGCCTTGTGAGTGGAATTAATTAACTTGAGTGCGTAGATGCATCTTGGTGTCAGGCCAGGGCATGCTCAGCATTCGCTAAGTCTTGTTCATCTTTCCAGGCTCTCATCTCCCCTCCTCCAGGAAGCCTGCCAGGGCCACCCACAGCCAGCTCTTCCTCCTCCAGCAAGCCTGCCAGTTCCATCTGACAGCTCATTTCCTCCAGGCACCTCCTGTCCCTGTCATTCATTTGCCTTTTCTCCTCGCCTAGGTGGTTAACGGCACCTGTCCACGTGTGCGTGTGTGTGCGTGTGTGTGCGTGTCCCTAATGTCGGTCCCGCCCAACTGAACTGTGGGCGGCTTGAGTGTGTCCCCACGCTGTCTTCCGTTTCTTGGCCTTCCCCTGAGGGCTGGTGCGGGACACGGGCCCATTCCTGACTGGTGAGCCCGTAGCTTGTGTCCAGGCCCCGGCCTGCCCCGGCGAGCAGTGTAACGCTTGGTGAATATCAATAAGGCATGCCTTGGTGTCGTAGCGGGGGATTGGGTTACCTTGAGTGGGGCTGTGTTTAGCGTAACCATGTGAACAGTGTGAAATACAGGCTGTTGGAAGGGAAGTCCAGACATCTGCTATGAATTCTATATGTGAAAACTGGATGTGCTTACGTGGGTTAAACGGGGAGTCGGCGCTGGGACTTTGAGATTCCCAGTTCCGCCGTGGTGGGGACTGTAAATTAATCACGGGGTCCTGGTACCTGACGAGGCAGGAGCGAGGAACAGTGGCCTCTCTCTGACACCGAGTCCTGGGGAGCAGCAGACCCACCCAGGAAGCAGGCGAGAGCGACCTGCCCCACCCACTCACAGGACTTTGTGGGGTGTCCCGAGGATTGGGCTGAGAGGGATTGTGTAAATCCAGGCTCACGAGAAGGGTCGTCCGCGCTGGGTTAAACCACCTGGGGAGCGAGGACGAAGGGGGGACTCGGTGGGCTCAGGGCACAGCGGTGCCTTTAACAAAATTATTTATCAAAGTAAAATTCACGTAGCATAAAATCAGCGTTTTAAAGCGAACCATTCGGTGGCGTTTAGCGCATGCGCGGTACCATGTGGCTTCCTCCTCTACTTCCAGAACATCTCCATCACCCCAAAAGAAAACCTCATCCTCCTTCTCCACCCTCGGCCGCCGCTGGTCTGCTGTCCGTCCTTATGGGTTGGCCTGTCTGAGACACACGTGCACATGGAGTCACACAGCACGAGGCCTTTTGCATCGGGCTCCTTCACGTGGCATCGTGTTTTCAAGGTCCCAGGTTGTGGTGTGTGTTGGTGCTTTGTTCCTTTTTACGGCTGCATAATATTCCGTCGTCCTGATGTGTCACACTTTGTTTTTCCGCTCGTCGTTGATGGACATTTGGGCTGCTTTTCTACCTTTCGGCGGTTGCGAATAATGCTGCCGTCAATAGGCATGTCTCGGTCTTTATCTGAGTCCCTGTTTTCAGTTCTTCCGGGCGTTTACCTAGGACTGGAATTGCTGGGCCACGTGGCACTTCTGTAAACACCTCTTTGAGGAGCCGTGGGTCTGCTTTCCACCACAGCCAGCCCGGCGTTTAAGAGTAGCTACCATTTTCTGCCTTGTAGACGAGGAAACTGAGGCTCAGAGTGGAGGTGGACAGCTGGATCGCACAGCTGGAGGCCAGGCCGGGATTTGCACCTGGGCGCCGAGTCCGACTCAGCCTACTCCCCTTCGCGGCAGAGCCGGCCCAGGATTGGATGAATGAACCGCCTGGTGACTTAGAAACACCCCCGGCACGGCCACTGCCCGGCTGGTGCTTACTGAGCACAGGAAATGTGCTGCTTGGTGTGGTTTGTCCTGTTTTAGCCTCGCGGTCTCCGATGTGGAGGTACAGTAATGACCCCCCACTTCACAGACGGGGCCTTCCGGGCAGAGAGGCCCAGGTCGGAGCCTGTCCTGCTCTGAGCTGGCTCGGGGGGTCGGACTCGGAGGGCCGAGCTGGTCCCCTTGTCCTTGTGATACAGAGTCCTGAAGAAAATATTTGCAAAGATGACTTCACAGGGACATGAAAGGACTTTGAGATTAAAACATGAAAAACATATTTACCCAGAGACTCAACATTCCCTATCTGGTCTTTTTGATCTGTGTCCTCACCTAGCACTTTCTCGGACCCGCAGTCTGCTCTGCGTCAGGGTCGATAGTCACGTCGCGTGCGTGTGTTTTGACTTCGCACGATTGCTGATGTTCGCTGCGGTCACGTCCTTATCACTTTAATGGATACAGCTTCCTGCCAAGAAAACAGTCTAATTACCCTGACACTGGGGATATTTTGCTTGTCTTATTACTGTGACTAGGGGGTTTTCCTTCCTTCGGATGTTCCGCGGGATAAAGTCCTGCGAGGCTGGTCCCCAGGTAGAGGGTTTAAACACTTTTATGGTCCTTAGTGCCCGTTGCCACTGGGTTTTCAGAAACGGGTGTCCCAGCACCCACAGCTGCCAGATGACAGTCTGTTTTTTCACGATGACCTCACGTGGGTCCTGCAGCAAAGCGGTGGCCAGGCCAGCGGCTTGAGCTCTCAGCACGTCCCTTCTCCTCCTCTTTCTCCTCACATGGCATTGTTTCTTCTCACTGCCCAAAGCTCAGGCCACCGGTCAAGAGATCACCTCTGGGTGGAGTGACCTGGGCCGGTCAAGGCAGCTTTCCAAGAGCCACAGCCTCCTGATGTGGGGGTCGTACAGCCGGGACCCCGGACCTGAAGGAGGCTGTGAGAGGTGGCCACGTCCTTGGGGAAGGAGCGTAGTATCGGCCACCCTCCGGAGCGCTTCGCCCTGGGACCTCTACACTGGCCGTTCCCTCTGCTGGGGACTCCCTCCCTGACCGCACCTCCTCATCTCCTTCGAGTGCTTTCCCTGTCGTCACTGTCTCACCGAGTCTGCCCCGACCGACCGTCTTATGCGAGATGGCTCTTCCAAACCACACTGTTCGCGTTCCAAGGTGCCCACGTCGCCCCGTCTGTTATATTCTTATTGTCTGTTTCCCTCTCTGGAACGTGGGACACGAGGGTGGGGCCTTGGTTCGATCACGTGTGCCCAGATGGTGCTTGCCCGAGCTGCGTGGTACTCGGTCACCTCCCACACAGCCGGCTCTGTCCTGGGGTCAGCCCGGCCCGCGCCTCGTGACTGCCTTTCCCGACACCTTGTTCTCATCTTTCTGCGCTGCTCTGTGCCCTTCCCCGTGCTTGGCCCGGCTTCTGCCTCCATCCCCCTGGCTGCTCCTTGCTGGTCCTGTCCCTGGCCTCCTCCTTCCATGACCTGTGACGGGGAGGGGTTCTGAGGAGGCCGCGTCTGCTGGATGGGGCCTGGCGTTGGCACGGTCGCCATGCCCTGAGGATGGGGTGGGGGGCGGTGCTGCTGATGCAGCTGCAGGAGGCGGGCAGCCACCCACGCCGAGGCCCTGGCACTGCGGGTTCCCCAGGAGAGTGACGGGGACGCCTCTGGAAAGTCAGGAGTCGAGTGTGTGCTGGTTCCCGGCCGTCGGGTCCAGGAGCGGCTCCCTCTGGAAAGAGCCAGCCGGCCAAGGGTGCACCGAGGCCTGCCCCCCACCCACAGGAAGTCGAAGAACAGCCCCCCCCCCCATCGGGCCTTTGAAGGGTGCAGCTGAACTGCCCAGAGTGTCGCCCTGGTGAAATGTGGTCTTTCCAGTTCAGGGAGAAGGAACAGAGCAGAGCTAGGATTTTCTGTGCCTGGGGCAGCTTCCAGGGGCTCCCTGCCTCCCCACCCCCCCACTCTCGCCCACTCCTCCCTGTCCCCCTCCCAGAGCTCTGCTGCCTGGCGGGAGGCTGTCCTGGGCTCTCCTGGGTTTCTGGCCAGCGGCCGGGCTGGCCACTCGCCCCCCGCGGCACCGCCCAGCTGGCTGGAGAGCAGCCGGTTGGCGGCCCCTTGTCTGGGGGCCGGCCACCTGCTGATGCTCACACCAGGGACACCTGTGGCAACGGGGAGTCAGCTCCTTCCTGGGACCGTCCCGTTCGTGGTTGTAGCCCAGAGATGCTGATTCAGAGTCGAAGGAGGAGTCAGCGTCCCTGTCCCAGCCTGCTTGGCACGGGGTTGGTTTTCGGGCTGGTCCCTTGGTAGGAGGACATCGTGGGGTTGTGGTGACAGCACCATGTGGGCGGATGGGCTTTTGTGACCTCCAGAAGGTTGGGAACCACAGCCTGAAGTTCCACCTCAGCGTGCCGGGCGGGTCACGTCTTTGCTGTGGGTGGGACATGTCGGGGGCTGCGTTGCACGGAGCCTCGGGGTCCCGGGCCCTGCTCCCGCCCTGGGAGCAGCGTGGCGATGACGAGTGGGAACGCGCCCCCAGACCCCACGTGTGACTCTTCCCGAGGAAGGCCCCCCATCCCCGGTCTTCACCGATCTACCCCCAGAGGTTTTGGACCGTCTGTGGTCCTGGGCCCAACCCCTCCTCCCTCGGCCTCCGGCCGGCGTCTGACCCTCGGATGCTGCCGGACCATCGGCCAGGCCTCCGGTGGTGGGTGTCGCTCCTGCTCCACGGCCTGGAGCCCCTGGTGGGGGTGAGGACCGGCACCCTCCGAGCCCCTCTCACCTCTCACAGGACAGAAGTAACTCGCTGTCTTGAAGTCGGGGTGCTGCAGGTGTGGGGACATGCAGGCACCTCAGTAGGTGTTTATGGGCAGCTGCTGGGTGCCGACCGGGGGCCGGGGTGGGGTGGCTTAGATGGTCAGGTGGGCCTTCCAGGAGCACAAGGTCCACTGAGACCCTCAGTGTGTTGGGGAAGAGTCTTGCGAGCAGCTGGAGAGACAGGAAAAGTCTCATTTTAATTTTTAGAATTGTTTATTGACGCACAGACACACAGAAGAGGGATGCATCTTAGAAGCCGAATTCACCTGTGCATCCGGCGTACGATGAGTCTTCCAGGGTGGGGAGGCCTGTGGTTCCCCGTGGACCTTGAACTTCGCTGTGCGGGCTCCTCTCCGAGCCTTATCTTCACCCCCTGTAAAACGGGCTTCTTGCCACGCACGGCCACGAGGTCGTGGCACCAGGTGGCAGTCACTGTGTGTGAGCTCCAGGGAGTCGTTAGCCTGCGTTGGAGCATGTTCTCCATTACCTGTCTACACCTGCTTGGGGCGGGAGGGGTGACCTTTGGGGACAGATGTTCTTTGGTGGCCACCTCCCCTCTGGGTAAGTGTAACATCCCTTTGCTTGATTTTTACAAGGTCCCTTCTTGCCACAAAGAATTATAGACCTGACCTGGTGATGGTGGTGACAATGACGGTGGGAGTCGGGGAGCCCCGTAGAGGGTCCTGCCCTTGAGCCCTTCATGTGTCTTCTCGTCCTGCAGAGGGGGCCAGGACTGGCGGCCTGGCCTCGCCCTGAGCAGCGCAGGTGCTGTCGAAGGGGTTTGAGCAGAGAGGTGGCGTTCCAGTCGGACACAGAGGCCACAGGCAGGAAGGGACCCGAGTGTGGAGCGTGGCCCGACGACGGGGAGGGAATCCTCTCTCTGGCCTGGGCCTCACAGCCAGGGCTGAGCCCTCCTGTCCCCCTCCCCTGCATCAGGCCGATGACAGTGACGTGGCCTCTGCACAGCCTTCCGAAGACCAGTGTGGCCTGGTCGTGGCATCCTCGTGGGAGGTGGTGGCATGGCAGGCAGAGTCCCCCGGCCTGGGTGGGACAAACGGTGGCCCTCAGCGGTGATTTCAGCTTGCTGCGTCGAAGGGGCTCGGGCCCGCCCTGGCATCTTCCCTGTGGCACCGTAGGGGGTGGCGGGACGGAGCTGGGGGCCTTGGGCACGGGCTGGGCGGGTGCCGGGCGGGCCGTGTGCCCCTGCCCCAGCCCGTGGTCCTCACGGGTCACTTCTGTCCCCACAGCCTCACCGCTCCTGCTGTTTGCCAACCGCCGGGATGTGCGGCTGGTGGATGCCGGCGGAGTCAAGCTGGAGTCCACGGTCGTGGTCAGCGGCCTGGAGGACGCGGCCGCGGTGGACTTCCAGTTCTCCAGGGGAGCCGTGTACTGGACGGACGTGAGCGAGGAGGCCATCAAGCAGACCTGCCTGAACCAGACGGGGGTGGCCATGCAGAGCGTGGTCATCTCCGGCCTGGTGTCTCCCGACGGCCTGGCCTGCGACTGGGTCGGCGAGAAGCTGTACTGGACGGACTCGGAGACCAATCGCATCGAGGTGGCCAACCTCAACGGCACGTCCCGCAAGGTCCTGTTCTGGCAAGACCTGGACCAGCCGCGGGCCGTCGCCCTGGATCCCGCTCACGGGTAAAGCGGGCTGCCTCTCCCCGCCGGCGGGGTGGCGGTGTGGTGCTCACGGTCCCCTCTGGAATTTACTCAAGTCCAAGTTGCCTTCCTGGGGAGAGTCCGGCGATCCTGACATGAGTTGACCTCTCAGAATTCGGCCGTTGCGCATCCCTCCCCCCCGAGACTCCCCCGCCGCGTCCCTTCGCTAAGCCGGCCTCGTGTGAGGCACGGCCGTGCCTGGCCCTGAGTGTCCACCGTCAGACCTCCCTGCTGCAGGCGCGACCGCAGCGAGGCGCGGTGGACGCTCGGACCGTCCGAGTTTGCCCCTCACACCCCTTTTCTAACTGCCGGGTGTGGTGGAGAAAGTGAAACCCCTTGTCCCGAGGGAGAGCTCGCTGGGGTCCGTTCCCCTGGTCCGTCCCGGCAGCTTTGTGCCCCCCTGTCTGGGCTCGCTGGACCCCGAGAGGGCCCAGGGCTCTGGCCACACGTTCCGGGCGGGGTTCGTGAGTGGCGGAAACGCTGAGACGCATGCAGGGTTGGGCATTGTGGGGAGATGGCTGAGTGTCACTGGCCGGCCAGGCCAGGCCCATTTTAGACTTCTCCGAGTGGGAGCTGCCTGCCCAGTCACCCCTCACCTCCCGCTACAGCCTGAGACTGACACCCTCACCCCGGGCCGCACCGGGCCAGGCGACTGCCCGCTGGCCGTGCCGACCCGCTGCATGTCCAGCTCGCCGGGGTCCACTGTCAAGACGCTGTCTGACACCTGCACAGAAACACAGAGCGTGTTTGGCCCGAGGCCCTCTGCAAACACTGCATGGTGACATCGGATGTCACCACACCCCTCGGAGAAGTACCAGCCTGGGCCTTTGGGGAGGAGAACAGCCAGAGTGGCTGTGTGGGACACGCTCGAATCGTCCAAGTTAGAAAACCCCAGAGACGGGCCTTGACCCCAGCCCCGTCCTGCCCGGGAGCCATGCTGGTGACAGTTTGCACTGCCTGCGGGCCAGGCCGGGGAGCCCGAGGCCCCAGGGGGTGGGGGTTTGGAAGCTCGGGGGCCGGGCCGAGCGCCGTGGTGCTACGGTGGCCCAGCCAGCCTCCTTGCTTCGGCGTGTTGACAGGGCAGTGCGCTGGGCTGGCCGCTGATGGGGGCAGAGCTGGCCGGTTGGTGTGACATGGGCATGAGTGACTGGGGCTGGGAGGGCGTGAGCCTGAGTGTGAGTGTGCACGTGTACGTGTGTGTGCGTGCGCGTGCTCGAGTATGTGTACACATGTACGTGTGTGCATGCGAGCAGTTGTGCGTGGGTTGGTGCACGCGCACACACACACACACACACACACACACACACACACACACACGGGATGGGGTGGAATTTATGGCCCCACATCTGCTCGCTGAGGTCAGGCCGGCGACCCGGTGCCCCCACCTCCAGCGGAGTGCCCCAGCCTCGGGGTCCTGGGGCGGGGTCCATGCTGGGCAGTGCCTTCCCTGTTGGCCCCTCTCCCCGCTTCCGGGCAGGCCCCCCCCGGGGCCAGCCAGCCTTCCAGGGCGGTCTCTGAGCTGCCTGGTGACCCGGCCCCGTCCCAGACCCTCGGGCCTCTCGTGCCGCAGTTTGGCTCCAGGACTCTTGAGTCTCTGCCCCCTCCCAGGAGGTGGTGTCAGGGGTGGCTGCGTCTCCTTGGCCAAGAGGGGGCACCTCTCGGTGTTGGGAGAGGCTGAGAAGAGCCTCCGGGGGGAAGACTGAGTGGACAGTGTGTCTGAGGGGTGCGTGCGAGGCGGGGCTGAAGCAGGGCCTGAGGGCGGAGGGCGGGGGGCCTCCCCTTGTAGGTCTGGGCCTCTGAAGTCGCAGAGGGGAGAGCGTCCCAGGCAGCGGGAGCAGCCGGTGCAAAGGCCCTGGGGTAGGAGGGGCCGTAGTGCAGTGGGGCGTGGCGGGGGGCGGGCGGGGCAGATCAGGGTTACGTGAAGGAGTCACCTGGTCTGACTTGAGCTGGGGCCATCCCTCTGGCCGGGGCTGGGGCGGGAGCAGGAGGTCCCTTAGCGGCTCTAGCTGAGTCGCAGCAATAGAGGGTAGTGGCTTGGAGCAGGCGGGCCGTGAGCGGGGCGGTGAGAAGTGGCCAGATTTGGGAACGATTTTGAAGGCAGAACCAGTGGGATTTGCTGGCGTTTGTATGTAGGTTGGAGAGAAAGACAAGAACTAAAGATGGCCTCAGTGTCCCTGTCTGTACGGGGGTGTGACTGCGTCGTGCAGGAAACATCAAGAACAGTTAGCTGTCAGTAAACGTTAGCTGTCGTTGCACTAAACATGGCTCTCCCCCACCCGAAATACAGCCTCCCCGTCCACACGCACATTTCTCCTTTCTCCTTCCTGTGGCCTTCCGGATTTTGGTTGGGAGGTGCTTGTCACTGGTCGCGAGGAACTTGGTACGTGGTTGGGAGGTGCTTGATGCTCGGTTGGGAGACGCTTGGTGCTAGATCAAGAGGTACTTGGTGGGGAAGTACTTGGTGCTCGGTTGGGAGAAGCTTAGTTGGGAGTGCTTGGTGCTTGGTAGAGAGGTACTTGGTGCTTAGTTGTGAAGTGCTTGTTTGGGAGGTGCTTAGTACTAGTTTTAGAGGTACTTGGTGCTAGGTTGGGAGGTACTTGGTCTAGGTTGGAAACTGCTTGGTACTTGGTGGGGAAGTACTTGGTGCTTGGTTAGGAGGAGCTTGGCTGAGAGTACTTGGGAGTATTTAGTTGCGAGGTGCTGTTTCTCAGTTGTGAAGTGCTTGGTTGGGAGGTGCTAGGTTGGGAGGTGCTTAGTGCTAGTTTTGGAGGCACTTGGTGCTAGGTTGGGAGGTGCTTGTTACTCAGTTGTGAGGCGGTTGGTGCTGGGTTGGGAGGAGCTTGGTTGGGAGCAGTCTTCACACTCTTGTCCAGGCTGGCTTTGCTGATGCAGGTGACTTTGGTGTCGATGTCCTGGCAGGACTGTGGAGGCCCCAGCCTCTCCCCCACGCCTGGCCCTGGCCCAGTCCTGGGTGTGACAATGCCGGGCGTCTCTCCCACTCGGCAGGGCGAGTGCAGGTGAGAATGCTGAGCCGTGGCCACCACGGTCCTCTGTGAAGTGGTCGAGGTTGCGATGCTGCTCGGTCCCCTTAGATACCTGTCGCCCCAGAGGGAGGGCTCCAGGCCAGTCCCTTAGAGCCGTGGGCATCACTCTGGCCAACCACTGGGCTGAGCAGCGGCCCTTGGCGTGAGCTTGAGCTCTGTCCCGAGGGAAGGACTGCTGGCTGAGAGCGGGGACAGTGGGCTTTGTCCTCCGTCCTGACCACAGACACAAGGTTGCAGGGAGCAGCTTTGCCTCCTCCTGGCCCCGTTGGATCCCCTGCCATCTCCTTGTGCCCTCCTGTGACACCGTCCCCCACTGGGGTCCTTCCTCAGATGTGGGGGTACCTGCTGTCAATGGGACAAAGGTTCTCAGTCTGGATATCCACCTCAGTGTGTGTGCGACCAGGAGCCCGCAGCCAGGAGGGCCTACGGACCCGAGACCGGACTTGGTGCCGTTTTAGCAATGCAGGGGGCAAAGCACAGATGTCCTCGGGGGTGGCAGAGTGGGCCCCTGGGGGGAGGAGCCTGTGGCCCTGAGTACCTGAGCCCAGCACAGGGGAGGAGGCTCGGCCTGTGCCCCCCCAGCCCCCCTGCAGGGGCTGCAGTGGCTCCTGGTCTCAAGGCAAAGCTGGGCTGGAAGCCAGCCCCCTCTTCAAGATGCAGAGTGGCCCTTCCCTAAAATAACACAACCCCAGCCGCGGCCTCTGCGCAAAGCCAGGCTGCAGCGTTCGTCTTCGGAAGCTGACGTCCCTCCGTGGAGTTTGGCCGGGCCTGTGGCGGCGTCCAAGACTTTGCACGTCCACGCCAGCCCGTCTCTGGTGACCGGGTGGCTCGCAAGTTCCCCATTTAAGGAAACCAGCGGCCTCTGTTATGAAACTCGGGGGAAGGAATTTGAGTTATGCTCCTCGCGGAGGTCCTGAGCCCTTGCGTCCTCTGGCCCGTCGCGCTGGCCGCCGTAGGGCATTCGCGAGGCCGCGAGGGCTCCGCTCTGAGGTCTCTTGTCCCGGGACCTTCTCAGGGGGCGGTGGGAGGGCTGGGCTCTTCCCAGGCCGGGGGAGCGAGGGGAGACAAAGGCGTTTGCAGCGGGCTGACCGACAGCACCTGCGAGGCTTGGGCTGCTGGCGAAGGGCTGGGTCCTACGATGGCCAGGCCCTGGCCGTCACTGGAGAACCGCCCTGTGCTCCCGGAGCGTCCGCTGGCTTGTGGCCTGGGGCAGGTCAGCCTTTCGGAGCCTCTGTGTTCTCCTCCGTCCCCTGGGAATACGAATGCTTTGCTTTTTTGTGTCTGTCGGGTTCTCACGAGATGCAAAGGGGACAGCGATAGGGGCTTCTTGGGAAGGTGTTCAGTGGGAAACGGGCTCTCTCCTGTCTGGCTGGGGAGCTTGGTGACAACAGCTGGGTGCAGTTGGCCCCTCACTGCCATGTGGGGAGGAGGGTACATTTCGTACGAAGCCCTGGCTTGTTCTCAGTCTCATCAGAGGAAAGGGGTGATGGCATCGCCTCACAAATGACACCCCTCTGGGAGCCTGCATGGCTCCACGGTGGGGGGGGCCCTCGGGTATCCACAGCTCCTGTGGCCTCAGAACTCTCATGAGGAGTGGGTCGTAGCTGTGGGTCTCATTTTCTGTCTCCTGCTGGATAGAGACCTCCCCACAGGGCAAGGCTAGGCTAGTCCTCCCCATGTCCCTGGTGACCACGCTGGGCCCTGGTGGATGGCACTCGGGGTTTGCCGAAACAGGGTGCGGTTTTACCCCTGCAGAAGTGGGGACCAAGAATGATGGGGGAACTGACTAGGCTTAGAAACAGCCTGAAGAGAAGAGCCCGTGGGCCTGCGGACTCACGTCTGAGAAGTGACACTATTCTCAGACGCACACGATGACCCATGGCACCACTCTCCCTGTCTAGGTTCATGTCCCCAGGCTGGCAGGCCTTCCACCTGGCACAGGTGGCTCCCAGGAGCCCCCGCCTTCCCAGCCGGGGTTCCAGGCTGACTCCCGTTGGCCCAGTGTGAATGAGACACCTGTCTCTGAAGCAGCCACTGAGGCTGAGGGTGATGGGATTTTCTGATGGCCGGAAGGGGACTGGGGCAACCATGCCACCTGGGGAGCTTCACAGACCACAGGTGGGAGAGAGGCTCCTCATAGAAAAATCTGGCACCGCCTCCCTTCTCTGCAGAGGGACACTGGGTAGAAAAATAGGTGGACACCTGCCTGAAGAACTGGGGACATCCTCCAGGTGCTGGTGGGGTCCTGACCTGTCGCCCTAGATGCCCGGTGCTGCGGCATGTTGTCGTCACTCACGTGGTGGGACGTCAAATGAGGAAAGCTTTGAGGAAGAGCGGCTTTCCTGTGGATGGGTGGGTGGGTGGGTGCCCCTTGCAGGAAAATGGAGGATGTGATGAGCAAAGCCAGTTCCCCTACAAATACCCTCCGAGTAACCGCCATGATTAATGCAGTGTCCACCCCTCTACGTGGTGGTGTTTTTAAAATCGATCTCGTTTTTTAAAGCAATTTTATGTTCACAGCAAAATCAAGGGGAAGCTACAGAGTTCCTGTATGTCCACGTGGAGTCTGTGGGTTTTGACAAAGGTTTAATGTCATGTGTCCATCCTTGTGTCAGATGGAGTAGCTTCACTGCCCTGAAAGTCCTCGGTCCCAGCTGCTCCTCCCTGCCCCCCGCTCCAGCCCTGGCAGCCCCCGATCTTTTGACTGTCTCCATAGTTTTGCCTCTTCCAGAATGTCATATGGTTGGAGTTATACGGCATGTAGTCTTTTCAGACTGGCTTCTTTCACATAATAATAAACAGTTGAGGTTCCTCCATGGTTTTCTAAAGCTTAATAGCTCATTTCTTTTTAGCACCGAATATTATTCCATCCTATATATTTTTAATTGTCTTTTAAAGGCTCCTTTCCAGCGTTTTTATAGGAGCAAAAAATCAGAAACAAAGGATCTATGCAGGGTTACTTGAATAACTTATGGTATTCCATCACCATTAAAAGAACAACAAGGATTTTTTTTTCAGTCACTGTTCGTTTATTTGGTGTTTTAGTTGGTGTGACACTTGGACAATTGCAAGGATTTCTTTTAGTAAAAAGACAGGGTACCCAGAATATATTGCTGAGAATAAGTTGGAACCAGTATATTTTGATTACCCAGCTTTCTTTAAAAATTAATATATTATTACTAAATGCTTAGAAGACAAATCACAAGTCATATCATTTGTGGAGACAGGACACAAAAGCCAAAAGCAAAAGCAGACCAATTAGCTCTCTCTCCTTTGCTGTCCTCATTAGGTACATGTACTGGACAGACTGGGGTGAGACACCCCGAATCGAGCGGGCGGGGATGGATGGCAGCACCCGGAAAGTCATTGTGGACTCGGACATTTACTGGCCCAACGGGCTGACCATCGACCTGGAGGAACAGAAGCTTTACTGGGCCGACGCCAAGCTCAGCTTCATCCACCGTGCCAACCTGGACGGCTCGTTCCGGTGAGTGGCCGTCAGTTGTGAGCCCCAACCTTCCTCACTGCACCCCGGCTGCCACCAGGACCTTAGCCAGTCTGAGCTGGGTGTTAGCGGGTGATCCTTCTTATCTCGGGCCCGTAGCCCCATACCCAAACCCTGGGGGGCCTGAGGCATTCAGGACTTTCCAGAACTTAGTAGTGGAACGCATACCTAATCGGCATCACACCTCAGGCGAGGTCAGGGGCAGCCCCTGCCTTCTCCCACGAGAATGTTTTTGTAGCAAAATGCAAGTGTTCATTCCAGGTGGAATCGAAAAGGCCGTGAATCGCTCTGCATTCGTGCACAGGTTTTACCCTTAAACGAGTGATAAAACTCCTTCGATTTTTGGAATTTTGGATTTCAGAATTGCCAATGAGGGACTGTGCACCTGCAGGCCAGGGGTCCGACCGGTCGTGAACGGTTCGCTGTGCCCCCTTCCTCCTCCCCCCGTAAGCGTTCTGAGGCCAAGGACAGGGTCAGCCTCGGGGTTCCCTGCATTCTCCGGGCTTGCCGTGGGGCCTTCTATGTAGTAGGTGCTCAATAAAATGGGTGGCATGAATGAATGAATGCGAAGGGTCTTTTTCCCCTTTGGGTAACTGCTTTCGGAGCTTTCCGGTCAGATAAGCTTAACGGTCCCCCTCCTTCATGGCACTTTAGACGTAGGACCGTCCCCTCCAGGTACAGGCGAAGGGCAGTTTATTCATTGGCTGGACACTTGCCTGCTGGCTCTGTGCCAGGTCTTGGGGATCCTCCAGGAGGACAGACCCCATTCCTGGGCTGGCGGAGTGCCTGGCCCAGGCAGGTGTGTCTGGTGGCCATTGCCGAGGGCCATGGTGACACAGCATGGAGGGGACTCAATGGCTTGATTTCTACAAACACAGGCAGATACCAACTCAAAGAGGCTTGAGGACGTTGGCAGGTTTGTCACATTCTGTCCAGCCTTGTGTATTAGTTATCTCTTGCTGTATAACAAATACCCCAAAACTTGGCAGCCTAAAACAGCTGGGTGGTTCTGGCTCAGGGTGTCTTGAAGTTACAGTCGGGCTCGGGGTTGGGGCTGTGGTCATCTGAAGGCTTCGCTGAGGCCGGAGGATCCACTTCCAACCTGAGTCTCATGGCTGTTGGCATGAGGCCTCAGCTCCTCCTGGACGGCTGAGCCATGAGGGCTGGTTTGAAACATTCCGCCCCATTGTCCTTGTGAACACAGACTGGCCTGGGCCTGGTTTGAGATTTATGAAGTGCGCCAGCCTGGGCAACGGGGTCCTTGGGAAGCTCAGTGATCCTGGCAGTTACGAAGGGGGGATGAGAGGCTGGAAAGTGCAGGCGGGGATGCCCGGGTTGAGGGATTGTGATGAGGGACAGTGACGATGATGCTGGCATTTAAAATGTGGTAATGGTGGGGGTAGTAATGGTGGTGGTGACAATGGTGTCAGCGAGGGTGGTGATGATGGTGGTGAAGATGATGGTGATGATGACTGTGATGGTGATGATGGTAATGATGGAGATGGTGGTGGTGATGGTGATGATGGTGGTGGCGATGATGATGGTGATAGTGATGGTGATGGTGACGGTGATGGTGGTGATGGCGGTTAACCTTTCCCTAGCACTTGCTATTTCACAGGACATTTTATCAGTTCATTTCATTCTCACAGCAACCCAATAAGTATTTGTTATTATGCTCTCCTATTACAGTAACGCACAGAGAGGCACACGAACTCGCCCAAGGCCACACAGCTAGACAGAGCCAGGGTTGTAACCCAGGTGCTGTGACTGCAGGGTCCCCCCCAGCCCCTCTTCTACGTGCATCACTCTTAAGGACGTGCCCAGGGCTATGCAAATGGAAGTATGGTCTCCTGGCAAGGAGAGCACGTGCTGGCGCCAGCCGGGCCTGCTCAGCCTCCTCTCACTGTGACCATGGCTGGGTCGCTTCATTGCTCTGAGCCTCGGGGTCTTACATGTGAGTTGGGGTAGTAATTGTACTTTCTAGAGGTATTTGCAGGGTCTGACGTGGTCATGCACGTAAGCTCCAGGCACAGAGCTTGGACACAGTGAAGGCTGGTGTGCCAGGAGCTCTTGGATCTGACAGGAGGCAGAGGGGCTGTGGCTGGAGCTGTACCCAGAGGGGAGGGGGCATCTTGAGAGGAGGGGTGAGGGTGGTGGGATACACCGAGGCCTGGCACTAGCTTCTCATGGCACCTTTGGCCGAGGCAGGCCTTGGGGAGGTGGACCAGCCCAAGAAATGATGGGTCTCTGGCTTCTGTGATGGAAAAAATGTCAACATCATCAGAAAGTTTGGAGGTTCCTGTAAGTGTAAATATTGAATTAACATGTGATCCAGCAAGTCCACTCCTAGGTATATACCGAAAAGAATTGAAAATCGGTATGGAAATAAATACTTGTATACAAATGTCCACAGCAGCACTGTTCACAGTAGCCAGAAGGTAGAAGCAACCAAAGCGTCCACTAGCAGGGGTCCCTAATCCCAGGGCCATGGATTGGTACTAGTCTGTGGCCTGTCGGGAACAGGGCTGCACAGCAGGAGGTGACTGGCAAGCCAGCAAGTGAGCAGGTGAAGCTTCATCTGTATCTGCAGCCGCTCCCCAGTGCCAGCATCACCACCTCAGCTCCGCTTCAGATCATCAGGCATTAGATTCTCATAGGAGCCCCAGTCCCTGGTGCCCAAAAGGTTGGGGACCAGCTGCACTAATGGATGAATAATGGATGGATAAGCAAAATGTGCAAAGGAATATTCTTCAGCCATAAAAAAGAAAAAGCACTGACACATGCTTCATGTATGAACCTTGAGGACATTTTGCTAAGTGAAAGGAACCAGTCATGAAGACCACACGTCACAGGATTCCATTTATACAGAATGTCCAGAATAAGCAAATCTTAGAGCAGAGTGTTGGTTTCCAGGGGATGACAGGATGAGGGAGTAACTGCTGAACAGGTCGGGGTTGTCCTATGTTTGGGAACTGGAGAGAGGTGGTGACACAGCGTCGTGAATGTGCTACGTAGCCCTGGATCATTCACTTTGAAATGCATGATTTTGTGTTACGTGGATTTCACCTCAATACATTTTTTAAAACACTGACTTCGAGAAGACAAGAGGTTATGTCAGGTACGATCAAGAAAGAGTGTGAACGTATGGTCGGGTGACACCTTTTGAGCATTTCTCTCTCCTAGATGTGGTACCCGGGGTTGGGGATGACCCACCGGCAGTTCCCGCCCTCAGGGAGCCTACCTGTAGTGAGTGGGGGAGGGTCATTAAGAAGGTTGTCACATGTGATACTAGCTGCTCAGGTTTGCTGGGCATCGGAAATACATAGAAGAGAAAATCTTTTTTCTGTGTTGATCTCAAGTTTAATTGACTCTGATATTATAAATGGCTGGCATTATAGAGATGAGTAGGTGCATCTGGTCTGATCTGTATTAAGTCGTTAAAGCTTCTGGGCAGGACAAGTGTGCTTCTGGTCAGCTGTCGTCGCCAGGGGTGGCTTCCTCCTTGCCACTTTTCTTCCGTCTGTCTTCTCTCTGGGCACTTTGCCAGCAGCCAGTGTTCTACACAGAGGTTGGACGGGGTGCAGCTGGATGTGTGTGTGGGGGGGGGAGGGGGTTGTTACTGACAGGGAAGAGGGAGGCCCGCTGGGTCTAGGGTCCCATGTCTTGCTCCGTCCCCATCACAGCTACTGTCAGCAGTGACGGTGGCTTAGAAAGCTGGGCGCTGAGGGCCCATGGGGGCCCTGATGGCTTCTTCCTCCCCTTCGGCACCTGCAGGCAGAAGGTGGTGGAGGGCAGCCTGACGCACCCCTTTGCCCTGACGCTCTCTGGGGACACTCTGTACTGGACCGACTGGCAGACTCGCTCCATTCACGCCTGTAACAAGCGGACGGGGGAGAAGCGGAGGGAGATTCTCGGTGCTCTCTACTCGCCCATGGACATTCAAGTGCTCAGCCCGGAGCGGCAGCCGTACTGTGAGTGGCGGCGGGGGCGGGGCCGCGGCGGGGGCGGGGCCGGCGTCCTTCCTGGCGGAGGCGTGTGCGGAGGCCAGGGGCGGGCTGGGCTGGGCTGGACTGGGCGAGGCAGGGAGAGGCCCCTCTGTTGAGCAGTGCGGGGGCAGCCTGAGGTGGGCCCCGCCCCACTATCCCCGGAGGTGGCAGATCCCCAAGGCTGGTGGCCCCACTTTCAAGGCCCAGTGGAAGTTACATAATTATCAATGAAAAGTCTGCACCGAGTCGAGGGTCTCAGTCTGGGGTTCCCGTAGGGTTTCCTGATGGAGGAAGGCTAGGGGGCTCCCGTGACAGGCGGACAGTGGCACCAGGGCCCTGGGTTCGCCTGCTCCTGTGAGGGCCGGGGCAGGGGTATGTAGCCACGCCCACGACAGCGACAGGGATGGGAGAGGCACCCCCAGCGAGTCTGCTTCGCCTAACCCGTGGGGTCGATACTCTGCGTTTCAGGGGGTCTACACCCCACCTGGCCGTGGACAGAGTGAGATACCAGAAGTGTTTGTTCAGTACAGTTGCATATTCGTTGTGAAAGGGCTGGGGAGAATGAAAAGCGTTGTCATCGGCACGGAGGGGCTCAGCCCAGTGTCCAGGCGTGGCCACCAAGCATTCGTGCAGAGCCTGTAGGGCCCAAGCATGTCACAAAGATAAAATGGGCCTCTGCTCCAGGAACCCACCATCGCGAGTCACCTGTCCTTACCGCATGGGGAGGTCCTGAGATGCTGCCAGAGAAAGCTGAAGGCAGCCTCCATGGAGGAGGTGTCCTTTGAGGGGCCCCGAAGGAGATGGGGGCTAGGGACAGTGTGGGAGGTGGGGGGCTGGGGACAGTGTGGGAGGATGCCCACACCTGGGCCGTGAGGGCGGCTGGGAAACACTAGGAAAACTGCAGCCCATCTCACGAGGTGAGATGGGGTGCCACGTGAGGCTGGCATGTGGGCAGAGGGACAAGCTGGGGCTCCTGGGGGAAGAGGAAGTGGGGCGCTGCTTGTTTGGAAACGGGTGCGGGGCTTTGAGGGCTCTGCTCTGGAATTTTCTCTCACCCTGCCCTGCTTCCCAGTCCACACACAGTGCGAGGAGGACAACGGTGGCTGCTCCCACCTGTGCCTGCTGTCCCCGAGGGAGCCTTTCTACACGTGCGCCTGCCCCACGGGCGTGCAGCTTCAGGACAATGGCAAGACGTGCAAGGCAGGTGAGACGGGGCGCTGGCCGGGGGCTGCCTGGCGGGACGGGGACCCTGCCCGGCCCACCCTGTGGGTCTTCATGCCGTAAGGACCCCCCAGCCCCCCGTGGTCATCCAGCTGGAGAACGCAGTCTCTAAGTCCGTTCATTCCCCTCCCCCACACACCGTTTTTTTTCTTTCTTTGGGTGTTTTACCATCTTTTAATTCCCCTCCTTAATTTTCAGGCACTTGGTACTTCAAAGACTCATACTAAGCGTGTGTTTTAGTGAAGCGCCACCCCCTTCTCTGTGATGGTGTCTGAGCCTCTGTATTTCTAGATGTCGGGTTCAGGTGTGCTCTTGCAGAAGTGGTGCAGGTCCGGGACTCGGCCTGTCCCCGGGGATGTCCGGGGCCTGCACAGCTGGGCAGGACTGAGACGGACTCGGGCCCAGCCAGCGAGGGGATGAGAGAGAGAGATTGGGTAGTAGCTGCCCCTGGGCAGGGGGCTTCCTGGGTAGGCTGGCTTGTGCTATGGGCCCCATGGTGGGGGTTCTGTGGGGCAGGGTCTGAGCTGAGTAGCCCATTGGGGGCACTTTTGTCCCCTCTGCCCACAGCTGCCAGTCTATCACCTGACCCGGGGCCTGACGCAGGGCGGTTTCTTGGTCCTTCTGCCGTTGGCGGGCCAGGGGCTGTGGGTGGGCCTGTGCTCGTGCCAGGGGTGGGGTCTCTTCTGCTCCCTGGCAGGGCTTCTGCTTCTATGAAGACTTGGCTGTCACACCAGAGGCCTGTTTCTTACCTTCCCAGGTGACCGTGAGGTGTCACGTGCATGAGGAAGTCATTAAGGGAACATGCCACCACTGAGACCCGGGCGAGGTTGGCCCAGTCCTCAGGGATTTTTTAGAGTTAGTCCCTGGCTATTCAGAGCTTGCCCTAGAAACCACTAAGGGCACCTCATTCATTCACTCGGCAGGTGTATGTTGAGCACCTGCTATGTGCCGGGCACTGTTCGCGGGCACGGGGGTCCCGCAATGAGCAGCACAGACAGGAGCCTGTCTCCTGGGGCTCACTGCCCTTGGGGTGGAACACGTGGGTGACCCAACACCAGTGAGATGGCTCATTAGTAAGTGTGAGAAAGGGGAGTGTATTGGAAGCCCGGCTCCATGTCCCTTCTGGGTCCTCTGCTATTCACCATTCGTGTTGGCCTCAGAGGTGACCCTGGCGGAGAAGCAGGAGGGACGGGTATGTGGCCTCGAGTGGTTTAGCAGTGCCAGGAGTTCAGACCGAGTGGGGTAAAGGTGGATGGTAGACACTCAGGGGCGAGGAGCAGCTTGACCAGGTGGGACGAATGCTCTCACCTTACAGATGAGGAAACTGAAGTAGGCCATCCGTCTGGGGTCCCCCACGGCCGGCGGCAGAGTGGGTTCTAGAAGGCGGAACCTCCTGGCTCCCAGAGGCCTGGGTTGGCGGCTGCCTCTGGCTCAGAGACAGATGGTCTGAGCGCTGACGTGTTGTGGGCTGGCCCTGGACTCCCTCCTGGAGCTTGCAGGGTGCCCCTGCCCCTCCCTGGAGAAGGGGGGTACCCCGGCTTCGAAAGCTCCACCGGGAGAGCTCCACTGTCACCGACTTGAACTGTTACCTCATTCCCGAAGGGGCCCCACCTTTCCATTTTGCAGCGGTTTTTGCGCATGACGGAGCCAGTCCCGCTCGGGGTGCTGGAGACAAACGGGAGGGAAATCGAGACGGGCTGTTGCTGTTTCGCTGTCTGCGTTTTTCCATGTCTGTCTGTGCATTTCACGCAGCATCATGGCGGGAGCATTTGCGATTTGTACGTACGCTCCGAAACGTGAGCTGTGGGGCCTGCAGAGTGCTTTATCGCGCGGACGTACCTTTGAGCCACCTTCCCCCGTTGGGTGTTTCTGTCCTCTTTGTGTTTGCTGCGGGAGAGGGCTGGCGTGGGCCTGGCCTCGGACTAAGAGGGATGTGGACCTGGTGTCTGTCTGTTGCCACCATGAAAGGTGGTGCCCAGCTGAGCCCTGTGTTGAACGGGTTTGTGACGTCTGCTCTGGGAGAGTGTGCGGTGTGGCTGGATGCAGGTGTGGTCGCCATCTCTGCTCACTTGGGGTGTCCGGAACCAGGATGCACGTGGACATTTGGGGAAGGAAGGGGGATGGACACAACCCTCCCCCATCGTGCAGAAGTGCCTGTCGGGCATTTTGCCCCAAAGGGGCGCTTGTGCCTGCGGCTTTTGTTAAGGGGCCCTGTTGGGCCCTCTCATGCATTGGAGTTCCAGGAATGGGGTTTGGGCATAAATGGGGTGTGGACCCTAATAGAATCCCAGAGTCACGGCCCTGTGAAGTCACACAGCTGGAGGAGAAGCCTGGAGTTTCAGAAAGGATGTGCCCAGGCCACCCTGGGCTGCAAAGGGCTGTAGGCCATCTGGGGGTGGACGGTACCTGGGGCCTTGTCACTGTGTGCCTCCCTCCCTCACCTGCGAGGTGAGGTCACAGACTGCCCCCGCCCCCGCAGGGAAGCTGTGGGGACCGATTGCGTTAACAGGAATTGAAAGCTCTGTGCAGGGTGACCAGTGTGTTCGTTGTGGGTACACAGGACATGGTGGCTGTGGCCGTTCGTGCTGTTGGCCTCTCGTCTCGTCAGGCCCCAGGAAGCTGGGGCAGGTCCGCTGAGGCCTAGGTTTGCCTCCGTGGTCCAAGGGCCCGCCCCGCCTCCTCCCTCCACTGGGGGAGGGCTGATTTCCAGCCAGAGGAGGTCAGGGCTGGGGGCTCTCCTGGACCCCCGCCTCGTTTCTGGTTCCCTGTGGTCCAATAGCTGGACTGTGTGAGCCCTGAGAAACAGTCTCCCCTGTGCCCGTGGTTGAGCCCTTTGGGGGCATTACATGAGCGGTTCTGGGGCGCCCTCTTCTGCTGGGAGTGAGGGCAGGGCAGAGTAGAGGAGGCAACCTGGAGAGGTGGAGAGGGAGGGCTTCCTGGAGGCGGCAGCATGGGGGGGGCTGCTGGAAGCTCTGCGGTGGGGAGCCGGCAGACACCTGCAGGGTGGAACTGCTGGATTAGCAGCAAATCCTGTCCTTCCTGTTGGAAGCTGGGGGTGGGGTTTGGGGGGAGGGTGATACAGTGATCCATAGCACTTGGCTGCTTTCAGCTGAGACCACAAGCCAGCAGATTCCCACAGGGTTCAGGGGTTCTGGGCCCCATTCCCTGGTCTTGTATGAACTGGTTTCACTCCCCCAGCTAAGAGGACATACTTAACAAATAACTCAGCCGGAGAATGCCGTGCACAGAAACACATTTTCCTTGTCATTCTGGGGGGCCGGCCCGAGTAGGGGCAGCTGTGCAGAGGCAGCTCGGGGACCTCTTTCCGCTTCACTACAGATGTCTTGTCCCGGGTGTTCCATCAAAGGAGGGGCAAGCTTCTGTGGGGACGAGGGGTGTGAGGGTTTCTTGCTTTGCGTGAGAACGTGACTGCTGGGTTCTGTGTTTTTATAGGAATGGATCCCGCTTAGGGCTGGTTGGTTCCGTGGGCTGAGGGGGCGGCTGCCGCTCCCTGCCTCGGGTAGAAGGGGACCTGTGCAGTCGAAGTGCTGTGGGATGGGACAGGGTACATGGAGATTGCCACGAGTTTTAGTCTGAGTTGAGGAAGGAACCCAGAAGTTTCTCAAGAGGCATTTCACCTAGATGGCTTTCTAGAAATGCTAGGTGGTTCTAAAATATCTCCGTATTCCTTCATTTAGAGGGACCTGGGCTGAGCGAGATTCTCTCCTTGAAGGACTTTCTGTCTATTTAGGGGACAGACGCAGCAAGTCAGAGAGAGGACCCGGAGGGGCCGAGGGCTTCGGGTGTCACGAGGCTCCCACCAGGCCTGCAAGCCAGGCTGTGGGGTGTGCCTCCTGCCCTCCACTTCTGATTCTTTGCCACAGAAGATCTTGTTAAAGGAAAAGGTTTGATTAAAAGGCCACAATCCTGTCACCTGAGTGTGGTTGCTGCTTTATTTTTGTGCTGCCCGTCGGGGCTGCCGGCGTCCGTGGGGTCAGCAGTTTTGTATCTGGTGGAAGTAACTATACGCGGCATGCGGATTTTGAGTGCTAATCATGTACAAGGTCTGCCCGTGAAAACCGCCTGGAGATAGTAAGAGGAGTCTCCCGAAGTCGGGGGGCCTGCTGGGAGGATAGAATTCAGGCTCTGGCAGAGGCGGCCCTGGGGTCACTCAGGGATCTCCTCTTGGCGTGGAATCGGTGAAGTTCAGTGTCCCAGGCAGGTGAAGACCAGAGACCACGTGGTGAGGGCTCAGAGGCGGCCGTGGGTTGGAGGATGGAGGTGGAGAACGGGGCTGTTCCGGGGCAGCTTCTGCTCTTTCGAAAGGGGAGGTGGCAGAAGCGACATTCAGGATCGATAACACGGCTTTGGTGGCAGTGAAAAAATTCAGCAGCAGGCAGACACCCCGAATTTTAAGCCCCTCCTTTTCAGTGGTGTGATGGCTCTCTACGTCCAGTCCTTGTTTATGGTGCCCTAACTCAGTGTCTGGCTGTGTGCTCTGGGCAAACGACTCAGCCTTTCTGTGCTTCACTTTCCTCCCCTGTCAAAAGGGATGATAATAGTACCTAATCCCTGGGGTTATTGAGAGAAGGCTGCCCAATACGTCGGAGCTGTGCTTGAATTTGATCTTGAACTTGAAGCCAGGCAGGCAATCTGGTTTGATTCAGGAGAGCAATTCTCTGAACGTTTGGAATCAGAAGTGAGTACAGAGGCACCACGCGGGGCTGGGCAGAGGCAAAGGGTGGCACCCTCCTCACATGACTGGGTGGGCACTGGGCAGCGGGGGAGGTGTGTGTCCAGGGTGGGCTGTGCGTGTGACTCCCCATCCTGTCGGGTAAAGGCCGGTGTTGGCCTGGGGGAGATTTAGGGTGGGGGGAAGGAGCCTGGCTGTGTCATAATTCCTCAGACCCTCATGTCACAATCCAGTGGAGGCTGAATCTGCATGTGACACACACCCCAAGTGGCCCGATGGGCAGCGGATCCAGAGCCACCAGCACAGCCAGGAGCAGCTCAGAGTTTAAAGCCATGGTTGTAGTGATGGCTTTCGGATTTCTGGGGCTCACACTCTAGGCATCTGCTTCATGCAGTTGAAAACGAAGACATTTTTGTGACTTGAGATTCCTATTTTTTCTTGATTTTAAGCAAATGGAAGCCCGCCACCCTGTGTAGGGAATTGGTGCCTTCCCCGAAGGAAGGGGCTGAGATGGTGGACTCCAACATCTGGGGGCTGTGGTGTCCCAGGGGAGTGCAAGCATCCCCCCAGAAGGGGAAGATAAAATGGGGGTGGCCCTCTTGCTGCCACAGCCCAGTGGAAGGGGGTGGTCACGTCAGCCCTCTGAGACGTTTCCTTGCCCGCGAAGTGGGGAGAGCAGGGTAACTCCCACTTACCACGACTGGGGGGGGTCAGGTGCTGTCCAGGATGCTTGTGTGGGGTCCACACAGACAGGATGTGAGACTCGGGACTCCCTTTGGGCTTGGGGGTGCAGTGTCTCAGGTCCCCCAGCCCCTCCTGGAGTGGCCTTGGAGAAGGTCCCGTAGCTTTTGAGACTAGGAAAGAAGTCACAAGAAGCGGCTCCCTCCTGGGCCCAGCTCTGCCAGGGGCTCGGGGAGGCCAGGCTGGGGGGCGAGTTGTGGGTCCCTGTGGGGCCAGGGAGCCGCGTGACCCTTGCCCCGGGAAGCCAGCACGCAGGGAGCCCTGCCCGGCCGGGCCACCCTCCCACGCGCCCGCCGGCCTCCCCGCCCCCGGCATCAGCCGCTCCCACCCAGGCGCCCAGCTGGCCTTGGTTTTCCCCATGTTTTTCCAATTATGTGGAATGGGCTAAAAACAGCAGTAGCGGGGCCTTATTTGGGAGTCGCCACCACCGTCCACGGAGTCTGCCGCTTCCTTCGCTCCAGCTCGCTCCGCGGGCGGCTCTTAGGGAGACGTGTCCCTGTTGTCTTGACTTTTGTCTCCACGCATTCCTCCTCACGGGGGCTTCTGGGCTGTGCGCCCCCTGCACGGGGCCTGACCGACCCGGGCAGGTGGCTCGTGGGGGTGTCCAGGCCGCGAGGCTTCGCCGCCCGGGGTGGCCAGGCTCTGCCGGGGCGGGTTCCCGGGCCCCCACCCAGGCCTTTCCAGATGAGGCCACCGTCAGCGGGAGGCTCGGACTTTGTGATTTACGGGTCTGCCTGCCGCACCTCGCCAAGAAGTAGTTTTAACAGATGTTCGCAGGGTCGGGAAACAAAAAGACGGCGGGGATGTGGCCGGCGGGGGCGGCGGCGGGGAACAGAGGCGTCACTGTCGGGCCTGACGGGCAGACTGACAACTGGGCGACATCTTAAAGCCGCTCACATCCACCCGTCTGTCCGGGCGGATTAGCCAAGGCTCAGGGCCGAGGAATAAGGGGTGCGTTTGTTCCCAGTCTGGCTGTCTTGTCACTTATCAGGGAAGTAGGTCAAAGGCAAAAGAAAGGAGGCCCTTGTGGCCCAGGCCGCCGCCCGGGCTGTGATTGGCGTCCACTCTGCAAACAGAAGGCAGCTGCTGTTCTCAGCCGTGGACCGTGAATGTTGAATAGCAAGAAAATCAGATCACACAGTCCCAGGAAACGGTGTGACAAGCCTGAGCAGTAACTGTTTTTTTCTTTTTTGGAAATCGAGGTCTAACCTGCAGACAATAAAGTGCACAGGTTCTAAGTGGACGTTTTGATGAGCCTGACTGTCGTATGGACGTGTCTAACCGGCACTGCAGTCCTGATACGCTTTCCAGCTTCTACGACCTGAAAACCCTCCCCACCCCCGCCCCCCTCGGCAGACGCCTGGCCCTGACTCCGTCACCAAGGATTAGTCTTGCCTGTTCCAGAACGTCATAGAAATGGAACCACACAGCATGTGCTCTTTTGTGTCTCAGCCTGAAGACTAACTTTTAAATCAAATAAAAGAGAGGGGAGCATGCCATGTTCTTAGAAAGAGCAGACCGTCCTCTGGGGTTATGGGGTAAGTCCGGACCGCGCCTCCGGGTGCGGCCAGCTCCGTGTGGGTGCCCTGTGTCCTCTGTGGCCACCGCTGACACTGGGCCTGCCTCCCCCCTTAGCCTGTTCTGTGTCCCCCTTGCTCCTTGAGCTCAGCTTGAGCTTGGCCCCAGATGCCCCTGGAGCTCAGATGGTTCCCTTTGCTTCAGAGTCAAGTTCGGGGCTCGCGGGGCCCAGAGAAATTCCACAGCCACCCAGCCCTGGCGGATCACACGCCCCTCGTGCCCTTTCTGGACTTAGTGATGGTTGCAGATTCTCTGACCATGCCCTTGCGCCGCTGCCCTCTTCTGTTCCATGCGCCTTGCTTGGGGGTGGTGACCAGACCCCAGGATGAGCTGAGTCGATGCCTCGGGCTGCCAGTTTGTCATCCGAGAGAGACCAGCAGGGTCTTCTTCCACCCTTTACCTCCGATTCCGACTGAAGGGGCTTGTTTGCTTCTCTCCCTTCCCGGTGGTCATGACCGGGCGTTTGCTCAGGCCTCCCATCCAGACACCCCCCGGCCCCTCTGGGAGGGAGAGAGGGAAGGAGGGATTCTGGCTTCCTACGGGACCCACGTCAGGCCCCGGGGAAGAGCTGGGAGGGTTTGTTAGTTGCCCTCAGGAGCGTTTGTTGGTGGAGCAGGAGCGACTGGTGACTGCGCCAAGCGGGGCCTCCCCCCGTCCCCTCCTTGCTCCCCCCGTCCCCTCCTTGCTCCCCCCGTCCCCTCCTTGCTCCCCCAGGGACATGGTGTGGTGGGAATGGGGGCCTCTGAGTCTGCAGCCTTCCTGCCTGCTCGCTGGGAGGCCCGGGGTGGGCCGTGCGGGTGGACAGCTGCTCGGGCCTCAGGTTTCCAGTGGAGCCAGCGCCCGGCCCGGCCACTTCCTCTGTGCCTTGTGACCCTGTGGTCACTCGGTGCGGTTTCCTGGGCCAGGATGCTGGGCTGTGGTCTCAGTGTTTGTCCAACCACTTACCCCAGGGGGCAGTGGAGAAACTTAATCAATTGCTAAAAAACAAAAATAAGCCAGCCGCCCGCTGCTGTGAAGCTGTTTATGGCCTTCGAAAACTGTGGACTGGACAAGCGGCCCGTGTTGGGACCCGGCTCCAGGCTTGAGAGGTGGCCAGAGTCGGCTCTGCCTCCTGTGGGGGCAGCCGAGGGGAGACAGTGCTGAAGAAGACCTTGGAGCTGGGGGCAGGGGTGTCTTTCCCACGGCGGGCTGCGACCTTGGAGCTGTAGTTGGCTCAGCAGGAGACGGCGATGACGTCCACTGTCTGCTGGGCGCTGGGGTAGGCGGCTTGGGGACCCTTCCTCTTCTGTCTGTGCTGAAGTGGTCAGCCCACGCCCGGGGACGTGTCGCTATGTTGCTCATTGCGAAAAATCCCTTTTCCCACATCGGAGTGTGGAAGAGATGGTCTGTGAGGATCTTAGGGTCCTCCACCCTGGGCGACCTGCCAGCAGGGTGTCCCCCGGGCTGTCGGGCTGTGTGTCCTGCCCCATGCCTCCCTTCTCCTGCTGCCGCTCCTTCCCACACAGCTTCCACCCTGGAGGCGACGTAAACGCCCCCCCTCCCCATCCCCACCTCGAGCAGCAGCTTCATAGCAGTCTGGGCCATTCATTCCCGGGTCGCCAAGTGAGAAAGCCCCGTCCCCAAAGTCCAGACCCGCCTCCCTACCCGGACCTCAAGATCCTCTAAGCTGATAAACCCATGTTTTAAAGTCTTGTTTGTTTATTTGTTTTTCTCGTTATAAAGTGACATTTGTTTTCACTGTGCAGAGGAAAGCATCATAGAAAATAATGGAGACAATAAAAGCCACCCGTAACTGTACCGTCCAGAGGTGGCTGCTGCCGGTGTTCCGACGTGTTTCCGGTTCGCCTGTTCCCCGTGCATCCGCCCGCCGTGCGTGGGTCTGCATGGCCTGCCATGTTCCGTGTGCAGCGCCGTGTCTGGCTTTTCCTGGTGATGGTTTCCGGAGCATTTCCCACGCCGGCCTCTCCCAGCACCTGGCCATGAACTGTGCCCCGGTGCCTGCCTTTACACGGTGTTTGGTGTCGTGGGACATTTAGATTGTTTACAGGTTCTTCGGTTTGGGTTTTGCCGGTTTTGTGAAGCGATGGTGACTCTCTGTGGCCAGGAACCTGTGTGCATTTCTAGCTGCTGCTTCGGGCCGGGTTCTCGGGGAGGGGAAGTCGCTGGATCAGAGGGTGCCTGAGCCACGTTGCCGTCCAGGAATTGTGCCTTGGTTTCAAGTCCTCTGGGAGTCAGGGACATGCTGCACACACACAGAGTATTAACCCCCACCTCCCCACCTCCCCTGGGTTGGGAGCGATGGGCTTCTCTTCTTTGCACATTACCTTGAAGTTACCCATGTTGCATGTTTGTTTACTGTGTTGGGTCTTCCATTAACTTGTGTTTGTGGTCTTTGCCTGTTCATTGCCAAGATTTGAGTGTTTTTCTTACTTACATGTCTTTTCACTTACTTAAAAAATTAACAGACTATTTTCGAGAGCAGTTTTAGGTTTATAGGAAGATCCAGGGGAGAGGACTAGGAGCTAGGCTATGTCCTCCCTCCCTCTGTACACAGCATCTCCCATGATCAGGATTCACTTTCCAATACCATGAAAGTCACACATGCTTCTCCCACGAGGGTTAGCTACTGCCCGTGGGCCAAATGCCCGCGAGCTAAGGATGGTTTTTGCATTTTTACGTGGTTGCAAGGAAAATCACAAGCAGAATGTTCTGCGGCCTGAGAAATGAGAAGAAATTTACACTTCAACGTCCACACGTGAGGTTTTGTGTGCGTGCGTCTGCTTACGCGTCACACATGGCAGAGTCGAGCGGTTGCGACAGAGACGGTTGAGGTTCTTGCAAAGCCCAGGCCGTGTACCGCCTGGCACTTCCCAGAAAATGTATGCAGACGCCTGCTGGAGACTAGCAGGAGACCGGGGAGCAGCCAGAGATAACCGCCTGCAGACACTTGCCCGGTTTCCTGCCGGGCTTTTGTTCCCGGGTAGCGTGTTTGTCCTGCGGAGGGCCCCTGCTGTGCTCACAGCATGCCGTGTGCACGGGCTTCCTGCAGACGGGGGTGGAGTGGGCCCAGAGCTGCCCCGGCATCCTGCATGCAGAAGGTGCTCAAAGAAGAGCTGCAGCCTACGGGGCGGCTCAGATGCGAGGTGGGCACCCAGCCTCTGAGCCCAGATCAGGCCCAGTGGGGGGCGTTGATAGGTCAGCCCCACGCCTTTGCGCCCCAGCTGCAGACAGCCCAATGCTTTCCAGCCTCCACGCCATTCCTTCTGCCCGGGGCTCCGTCCCTGCACCTGCCTGCCCTTCGGTGGGACCTCTCCTTTCACCCTTTGCTCCCCACCTGTGGTGGGTTGAATTGTATACCCCCCCAAACAACATGTTGGAGTTTCACCACCCCCCGGAACCTGCACATGGGACCTAACTCGGACAGAGGGTCTTGGCAGAGGGAACCAAGTTACGATGAGGTCAAACTGGATTATGGTGGCCCTAAATCCAATGACCGGAGGCCTTGTACGAGGGACATTTAGGCACAGACACTCAGGGGATGATGGGGCTGTGTCGAGACAGGCAGGAACTGGAGTCCTAAGCGGCCATAAGCCGAGGCACGTCGAGGGCGGCCAGCAGCCATCAGCAGCTGGACGACACAGGGAGGGCCGTCCCCTAGCCAGCACCTTGACCTTTGATTTCCGGCCTCCAGACAGTGAGAGAACCAGTTTCTGCTGGGTTCCGCCCCCCGGTTTGTGGCGATGTGCCACAGCTGCCTTCTCTGGGTCCCGCCTCCCCGGCCGGGCACGGGGACCACACCTGCGACGGAGTGTGGCTTGGCCTGGACGGCTGAGGCAGGGAGGGAGGGTGTTGGACTGGCCGGGTCCGTGACATCGGGCCACCCCTCCGGTCTGCTTTTTCAGGGTTGAAAAGAGCATCGTCTGCCAGGAAGGCCTTGCCCTGACCTGCTCCCCGTGCCCTGCACCCTGCACCCCGTACCCAACCCTGAGGCAGGGTCGCTGCCCTTCTGTGTGTGCGTGGGGAGAGGAAGGGGTGTGGTCGGGAGCCCACAGAGGAGGCCCCAAGGACCGCCGCCAGGCGAGGGGAAGGTTTTACTTTCCTTGGCAGCGCTGAGGCGGCCTATTTGTTTAAAGAACCCCAAGGAAAACCGTTTGGCCAAACTGTGAAGTTTCTAAACTGTTTACTTCCCTGGTGTTTAAACAAACTCCCACCCCGGCTCCCTGGCCGGTCGCAGGAAGGGGGTCGGCCTCTCTTCCTCTTGGCCAGGCATAGTGCCCCGTGCCCATCCCCAGGTGGCCCGAGGCCAGGGCTGCTGCTCAGACCTTGCTACAAGTCACCTTGGGGGTCACCTGTGGGCAGCAGCCTTGGCCAGCGTGCGTGGGCCCCGGCCAGTGGCCGTGCCGGCCTGGCCCTGGCCACGTGCCGCCCCCGCCTCCCTGCCGGGCACGGCCTGCTCAGACCTGCGGGCGGGCTGGGCCGCGGCTCCCAATCGCTGTCCTGGTTTCTGCGTTTTTCTCAGCTTTCTCAGCAAAGCTCAAATAAAAACCTCAAAGGCTCCGTAGCCCAAAGAGTGTGTGAGACCCCCCTTTGGAATCAATTAGCACCCACAGATTTATCTCAGCATTTAATCACTGCCTCAGCCACAGAGACGTCATTCTAAGGGATGCTGATAATGGAGTTCCCAGACGGGGGTGTGTGCTCGAGGCTTTGTATCGGCCTGGCTACCGGGGGGCTGGGGCTGGACACACGTAGCCCCTGATGGCTCGGTGCCTGTCGGGCTCACACTGCTGGAATCTTCTGTGTGGTCACAAACACGTGAGTCCTAGAGGCCCTTGGAGCCAGAGGCCAGACCCCCAGTCTCTGCCCCTCCCATACCCCAGCATTTCTTCCCAGCACTGACTCGCCGGTGGAGCCCCAGGGGGCCAGACCCCACTTCCGTTTCGTCCACCCTGGCCCCCCCCCGCCGTACCTGGTCCAGGGCCTGGACAAAAGTAGCTACCCGCGAGGGTGCTGGTGGGGTGGCCGAGCCAGCTGGCAGCGTGCTGACGTCAGGCTTCCTGTGTGTGCCAGCTCCAGCGACCTAAGTGTTCACGGGACCGGCCTTCCCAGCGGGGACCGGCGTTTTCTGTGGGGTTGGGGGGGGAGTGCCTCTTGAGAGCAAGTGGGGTTCGGCGTACACTCTTGACATCTTGCAGAGTAGAGTAGGGCTGCCCCGGCCTTGGCTAGGGAGCCCGACAGGCTGTTTGGAAAGTTTTGCAGATGCCCCCAAGGACAGGGCCCTGACCTACCCCGTGGTGGCAGATTAAGCCAGAACCCTCCGTGCAGTTTGGTTCATGAGAGAGCTAGACAGGGACTCAGAGACCATTGGGTCAGGCCGATTCTTCGCTGTGGATGAGGAAACCAGGACCCGGTGAGGGTTGGGGATGGCCAGGAGGGCCAGGAGGCTTCCGCCCTGAATTCTCCCTGCTTATCCCGGGATGCTGGCGACTGCCCTGGGCATGGCCTTGTGCTGGGGCAGCCGAGAGCGAGGGGGCGTGTGCAGAATCCCCGTGAGCCAGTTACAGGTGGTGCCCAAGCGGAGGGGCAGACTGTGAGTGTGTGGCCAGTGGGGAGGTGGGGCAGGAACACCTTCCCTGGGGGAGGAGGAAGCATGTGACTTGGGCCTTGAAGGACAGGTCAGATGTCAACAGAACATTTTGGGAACGGAGCCCAGAGGAAGACAGTCTGTTGAAATTCAGAATTCCCCTCCCCTCCCGCCAACAGACATCACATCAGAACCTTCTGGGCGCCGCCTGCCTCCTCGCCTGCCACCCGCCCTGGCCGCCCTGGCCCTGGGCTTGCGAAACCGTTGCTGTTACGTGTGCGCCCTCTAGTGGAGGGATCGCATTGTGACACCCTGGGCCTGGGAGTAGGGGAGTCAGGACTGTTCCTTCCCTTAGTGAAAGGCAGGGCACCATTCTGTGGGCTCGGCCCTGGTGGCGGGAAGCCAGCACTGGGGTGCAGGAGACCGTCTGCCGCTTGGCCAGGCACTGAGGAGACCCAGCAGGTGGCTGCAGAGGCCAGGTCTGGGGGTCTGGTTGTGAGGGTGGTGCCAGGCTGGTTCTGTTCCTATCTGCATCCCGGGGGGTGCTGCATGACTTCAGGGGGCTTCTTCCCCATTCTGGGCCTTCCACCAACCCCGGCAAAAGGGGCCAGAGGTGATCTCTGGGCCTGATCTTCTTAGTTCTGTGAGTTCTTGAGACCAGAAAAGGCCAGAATGAACACGTGGATGATGGCCCAGCTCTGGGCGAGGGGCCACAGCCCGACCGCTGCAGCCGCTGGAGGTGTCCGGGTCAGGGTTGGGGAGCACCCCAGGGTCCCTGAGTCCACAAAGGGCTCCATGCGCCCCTTCTGCTGGAAGCACAGATAAATCCCAGCTATGACAGAGTCAGATATTAAGACCACCAAGTGACAGAGAGGAAGCCTGGGGCGCCTGTCCCCATGTCCGTGAGGTGGCCACCCAGGAAGGTGTCGGACCGTATGGTGTTAGAAGCTGTCGCGGGGCATGAAGCTGCCTGGTGGTGTGGGTGTGGTGGCAAGGGCTTCGGAGAAAAGTGGCATTTGAGCTGAGGCACAGAGGGCGGGCGTGTACAAGGTGGCTTTGAGGAGCACAGCGAGCAAGTGGGGTCCGG
>CM053510.1:1809901-1838067 GCA_028627145.1 Eidolon dupreanum | reverse complement strand
CGAAGACGCCGAGGCCTTGCAACAGCCTCCACTTTGCATGCAATTCGAGGTGTCCCCTGGGAGACTTCACATGCAATTACCACTCCTCCTCCCATTTCAACCACAATTTTGCCACCTCGAAGCCTGAGCTTCACGCTTCCTTCATTCCTGGCTGTACTCTGGTATCAGATGATACAAACTGACGGCCTGCCTCTGGAATTCTGAGCTGCCTGGGAAATACAAGACCCTCAGAACACAATGCCCACCCGCACGCTGGGGCTGACCCAAACACATGGCTGAGGTGCGAAGGGCAGGGCAAAGCGTGTGCTCTTATCACCCACTTTACTTTTATATTTAAAAAGCCAACTGCCAATCAAGAAAAATCCAGCCGTACTTTGTCACCTGGCCCACATAAAAGGTAATGTGTCCTTCACAAATTCTCATGAAGACTCGCATGTGCAAATTCCTATGTATAAATTCCACAATTCCAAAAACTTCAGTCCAAGTATATGTGAAGCGTGACTTACTTTACTAATAAGAGTTTTGTGTGTGTGTGTGTGTGTGTGTGTGTGTGTGTTTAAAAAGTGAGTCTGCGGGGTTAAGAAGAAAAAAGACTGTAAGAAAACTGTTGCAGTGACGAAAGAAACAAGTCCAAAGCATTTGGCTGATCGCAAGCTCAACGTAAAGTCACGTTATGGTGTGACTAACAAGCGAAGCAGTCTCGGCGTAGTCACTGATGAGTCGTGTCCGGGCCCACGGCAGGCACCAACTGTACTGCAGCCTGCCCCAGCAGGTCACCTCGTGCCAGGCAACACCATACCCCACTCTGGGGAGGAGGACACTGCCAACCACATGGCACCAAGGAGATGAACAGGGTGGCAAGAAGACTCACCACGTGGGGACAGTGTAAGTAGCTGTGACCATCCTGAAGCTCTCCCATACCGCCGTGCACACAGCTCCCAAGGATGAAACGAGAGCCAGTGCGTGACAGGTACAGATTACCTGCGAGCAGGCAAGAGCTGCTACAACGGGGCTAAAGGTGGGGGCCATGAACGCGAGCGAGGCCCCAAGGCTGGCGGCGCCCCTGCAAAGCCTGCAGAGCCCTCCGTGGGGGCGACAGCACAGGAGTCTCCGTTCTGGAGAGGAAGGCCACTCGGAGTGACTCCTGTGGTGTCTGATAAATCTCAAAGTTCAACTGGTCCACAAGGCACGGCTACACCTGGGCCGACGGGGCGCCTCAACGAGAAATCAGAACAGGTGGACGCGACCGTCCAGGTGCTCAGAGGGCTGAAGCCCACCCGGTTCGCCGCTGCTCTGGCAACTCTCTAACGAAAATAAAGGACAAAGAAGAGGCAACAGCAGCCAACGAGAAGGCCAACACATTTATGAAGAGACAGAAAGTGAAGAAATAATTCAGGAAGTCCAACATCCAAGTAACAGAAGTTTTAGAAGAACATACTATAAATCCAAAACCAACCCCTCTAAAAAATGACCTCCAATCATAAAATTTCCTCTGCCCTCGGGACCTGCACACGCGCCACCACAGTGAGAGGTGACACAGACCCCCTACAGCATGGCGTGAACTCCACGGCACCCAGTGAGAAAAAAACATTTATAAAAGGAATGGAAATCAGAATGACAGCAGCTTCCTCGATAGCAATCCTAGAAAAGAACGTTCTCGGACGTGGATGGTCTGAAAGGTTCATGCGTACTGTCTCGGCAAGCTAGTGGAGAATGGGCTTCGCCAGAGCACGGCACTAAGCCACGAGGGAAGACACGCAATGCACGAAACCAGGGACGCAACACACAGAGACAACGCCCGGAAGAAAGGTGAGAGGGACACCTGCAGCTACAAAGGCAAGATGAGCCAGCCTGGAGGAAGGCGCAGGGCCAGGCTCTGCAAAGGGCGTGTCCAAGGAGATGTGCTGCGGACACATGTGACCACGCGAAGGAGAATTCTGCAAATTAAGCCAAAGATTTAGGAAAAAATTAACCAAAATTGACATACTTTGAATATTCATTTTAACCCAAGCTGTGAGATGGGAGAAGGAAGGAGCTATGCAGATGAGCGCTAAACCTTCACCTTCACAGTTAGAGTCGGAAGGATTAGAAACAGCTACCTACAGGCACGATTTAAAACGCGGACGGCAGAAGAGAGGAGCAAACAGCTAAGAGGTGGAGGCGGCAGCCCCAAGCAAGTAAGTCAAGGATGATGGGACAGGACAGGAAAAAAGGAGATGTTTATTTTGTGTTATAAATCTTGTGATACTCTTTGATTGTTTAAACTATACACCTATGTAAACTATGGACCTATGTATGATGAAATAAAAAATTATGAAAAGAACATGTAACAGCACTTAGTACCATCCCTGGCACTTAGGGAGGGCCGTATGAACACAAGCTTGAGAAAGACCAGGCCAGCTGCCAAGCCACAGAGAAAGAGGTAGCCGCATTTGCTTAAGGGTTCTGTGCGCAAAACGAAACAAGCAAGTGAAGAAACAGAAATTCGAACCAAACGAACCAACTGACGACAAAAGCCACATGGTACCTTTACACCCCATTCTCTCTGCCATTAGCATGTAAACCAACTCCAGAAATGTGGGACACTTGGGGACAGAGTGCCGAGACCGCCAAAGTCTGGTCTGCCACCCCTTTTTATACAGTCCTTGAGTAAAAAATGGTTTTTTACATTCTTAACTATTTGGGGGGAGGCAGGGGATGGGAGCAATCAAATGAACAATATTCCATGACTTGTGAAAATTCTGAGATTCAACTTCAGTGTCCATAAAGTTTTCCTGGCATGCAGGCACGCCACTCACTTGCAGACGGCCTCTGGCCTCCTTCACTCTGCGGAGGCTGAGTGGGACGCCTGTGGCCACACATGGTGCTCCATCACTTTGCATTTCAGCTCAGCTGGGCAGTGACACAGTTATAACTAACAGAGCCCTCAGTGCCCATGTTGTACCACAAAGTAGTATTTTATTATCACCGTGCAGACCCAACATGTCAAAACAAGAAAAGGAAAACGATGACAAATGTTGTGCTTTTATGGCACAACGGGATGCGACTGTTCGGTTATGAGAGCAGATGGCAAATCACTGGGTTTATTACGCAATCACACCGCACCTGTGCTGAAGGACACTCTACGTCAGCGTTAGCACCTACGCAGTCATCACAATAGTCCTGACTCACCGGAAAGCCACAGTCAGAAATCCTAGAAAAGTTAAAATGGGATCTATCTTGTAACAGGAGAATTTCTTCACAAAAATAAACAATGTAAATGAAGGTTCCAAGTTGGTTTCCAATGGCGTGCCAGCCAAGCAAGGAGGCCAGCGGCGGGTCTCCTCGATCCCTGATGAGTTCACAGATATGACGGACGCAGCGCAGCTGCTACCTGAGGAGTCTGCAGTGATGAAGAATTAGCCTCTACGATTAGTCCTCATGAAACAAGCATAGGCAGGATGTTTTCAGAGAAGCTGAGGAAAAGACGAAATCACTACAATGTGCAATGGACTCTGTACAACATGCTTCAACTAATGGTGGTAAAATGATGTGTAGAGAAAAAAGACTAATTAAACAAACTTACGAAAGCTGTGAAAACTTAAAGTATTTAAAGCTTATCATTTTTCTACTTGCATCAGCAGGTACTTTGGGAGATTTTTAAAATTCTGCATGTGTTACTGAGCCGGTAATGTCAACGTTAACCTGACATTAATGAACTTGACTTACTCTCATGGACTTATCCATTCTTAGATCCTGACCTGTCCTATCACCCAGCAGCTTGATGACTCATTAATAGTTTTTTTGGCAACTTTTTGAGCTCAAGGCCAAAACTGAAAATTTTCTGAATGTGAACAGCCCTCAACCACTACTATTGATTAGCTCTGGAAATTTGCCTCTGCTGAAGTCCTCGTGTTTCTTAATGAAGTCAACCTAAAATCACAAGGCTAATACAACTTAAAATTACACCACCGATCTGCACAACCCACACTGTGGTAAAGTAACTTCAACACTAACTTCATCCAGCTCCTAAGTTTGGGCTGCTTCATACACGTCCCATGCTGTCGGAAGTTAAAACAAAAAGATCCTCATTCCCACGCAAATTTGCAGCGGATATGTTTTCTGAACTCAAACTAGTTAAACAGCATTTTGCAGACCTTACTGCAAGTGCGAAGGAAATTTCCCTACTTCAGAATCCATTTAGTTATGCAACTGAGGAGCTTTCACCCAATCTTCAGTTGGAAATTAATCTACACGTTAAGAGGCAAGTATCAAGAGAAAAAGCTACTAGAATTCTAAAAATGACAAATATACTCAACTAACATCATATGCTTCTGGACTGGTTATCAGAATGTAGCAGCACCTACCTGTGTAAAAAGATATTTTCAAAGACGAAACATGAAAGTCTCATTACAGATCAGCATTAAGAGATTAGATTATTTGCAACAGATTCTGAGGGGTCCTCTAACTTTGGAAACTATTTTACGTGAAATGTTATCCCCCTAGAAAAAGAATTCCATTTTTCTCATTAGATCTGTATTACAAAAAATTAAACTCAATTATTTCTGTATTTTTGATTTCATCTATATTACCTGTAAAAATTGTTATCTCTCGTTATATTACATACCTTCGTGATACCCTCTTTCTTGCCTTTTGGTCCACAAAATCTAAAATATTTACTATCCGGACCTATGTAACAAAAGTTTAGTCCGCCGACTGGCCCCTGGTCTGAAGGACCCGTACTTACAGTGCTGCTCATCTTTGGGACCCTCCTCTACCACTGGCACTGACGCTAGGACTCCTGGAGGCTTCTGGGTAACTTTCCAAGAGAAAGGGTCGCCCATTCTAGTGTGGGAGAGCTTGCTGATGAGCAGAGGAAAGTAAACAAAGGGAGGAACACAGCTAAAGGTAAGGAATTATTCTGTAAGCTACCAAAGCTCAGAGTCTCTATCAGCAAAGCAAAACAAAATACAACAAACAAAAACACAGAAAGAAGGAAAAAGAGACGAAGTCTTCAAAATGTTATCCTGTGATACATCTCTGAAATTTTAACTCCTACCACCAATTAATGATTCTCATTATTTAAAAAGTACTCAAAAAGCAGAAGGAAAAACTCCTTGCTCGCTGAGTATTTAGAATCTACTTTAAGAGAAGAAATAATCCTAAAATGATTTCATGAGATACTCAGAGTTCACAAAGGAACAAAGGAACTGGAACTATGCATAAAGGTTTGACAAAAAGGTAGCAACAGAGCTGAGCCCTGGAAGTCATGAGACCCAATACACGGAGCAGCAAGGAAACCACATGATGAAGGTGGGCAAAATGTGAAAGGGATCAGAGGGCACAAACTTCTGGTTACAAAGTTTAGTCATGGAATGCAATGTACAGCATGGTGACGACAGTTAATAACACTGTACAGTATATCTGAAGGTTGCTAAGAGAGTAAATTCTATCACAAGAGAAAAAATGTGTGACTGTGTAGTGATGGATGATAAGCACACTTACTGGTGATCGTTCCACAATATACACACATATCAAATTGCTGTGTTGTACACCTGAAACTAATGTAACACTATATGTCTAAAATAACCTACTGAATTCAAGGTGGAGGTCTCTGTGGGGTCCTAAACCTAGCATCTTTCTTCCTACTACCTTCAGCTCTGAATCAACTGATGACAAAGGCAAAACAACAGATCATGTGCATTACAAACTATCTTCTTTATTATAAATAAACCTGACAGTCGGAGCATAGTTCACAACATGGTAACGTCTACTTAAATGTGAAATCTGACTGGGGCTGGATTGTCCACTGAGCCCAGCAGGTGGGAAACCGAAGAGGCCTTGGCCACAGGTTAGAACACACCCCTGGTGGAGAAGGGGAAGGGCTGAGCCTCACGATCAAAACAAACCAAAAAACCACAAATGAAACAGGTGCTAAGAGGTGAATAAAAACTTTAGAAGGAATTCTACCCGTCAGGGTTTATGCAGAATAACACGGAGATGAAGTTGGAGAAGTGAAAAGATTTACATGGGAATCTGAGTATCAGGGCACGGAGCTGGAACTTCATTTCACAGTGTAAGCACAAGGGGTGGCCAGAGGGCTGAAGAGAGTCGCCCACCAGGGGCTGGAGGCGGGGAGGTCACGTGCAAAGTGGTATTTCTGCCCAGGAAAGGCTGGCCTGGGGATTAGAAGCAAAGGTCTGCCACAGCAGAGCTAGGGACTCCTCAGGTGACTTCTGAAAGGCAGATGACTGAAGAGTTTCTGCGCACCTTCTCGTAGCGATAATGGTGGAGCAGATGAAAATGAATTAAGAATGTGAGCATGTCATCCAAAAGTCCCTACTGGGCTGCTTTCTCTTAAGTGCCAACCAAGCCAAAAGTCAACTATGCAAAGTCAACCTCTGGTCTTTAATAAAAAGTATCAGTTAAGAGTTCCAAAGTGAGAGCAACAAGGACTCAAAAAGAGTCTGCTGGCTGGCTAGAAGCCAGGTGTCCTTTGGCTGGTGTAAAACACGACAACCTCTCTAAAATCTCAATCTCTCAATCTCTCTCTCTCTCACACATACACACATACATGCACGGGGGCGGGGGGGCGGGGGAGGGGTGGCCTAGGAGCAGCAGCTGGGTCTACCTGCTGTCCTTCTCTGCATGCTGCTTCAGCTTGCTAGGCCTGGCTGGTCCTCGGAGTCCAGCTCAATCCCCCCTGGAAACTGGGACTCACATGGGTGCTGCAGACGGTAAGACACACTGGAGCGAATTACAGAGCCTATTTAACTTCCTAAAAATAGCACAGTGCCACAAGACCATACTGTACCTGGCTCAAAGAGGTGACCTAGCCCTGGTCCACCAAGACTCGAGTCTCACGCCAGAACACTGCTTTCCTTGATGTCACTCATGGAAGGATACTCCTGATACTCCTAATAGTCTTACCTTTCAAACCAAGTTTAAAAACTAAAAGAAATGTTTTCTTCTCTGTGGCTCCTTGCCCATTACAGGTTATCCTGGCAACGGCTGTCTTCCAATTCACTGCATCAGCAGATTAGCAGGAGTCAAGTGGGATGCAGGCATGAAACGGAAGCTCTCCTATAAAGAAAAAAGAGCATATAATCACATGTTCTCTTCTCGGTCGATGACAGCTGCCATTAAAGATACTGGTTCAAGGTCTTGATTCGCAGAGAATTATACCTCAGAGGACGGAAAAGTTCTAGTTAATTGAACTTTTTTCTGTGTGAAAACAGGAGAAAAGGGCCCTGTCATCCCTCTTTCTCAGCTTTAATTCTATATTTAACAATCACCCAGAAAGAGACACCATAATGGCACTATCAGTGAACAAATTAACTTTATATTTATATTATGAAAACATCAATGATATTCTTATCCCACACAGGGCTGACTGCAAAGGCATCATACTTTAAAATACTAAAATTTTAAAAGTGTCTCCCTCTAAATGTCCCCAAGTAGCCCCGTGTAATACTGTTGTTAAACAGTTACAATGTTTACTAGGAACTGTGAGCAGAATATTAAAGTCACCGCAGTACTAGCTGGCTCTACCGTCAACCCAGGCGCTACACACAGAAGAACAATAAACCATCCTCCAAGGTACTTCATTCACCTTAATACTGCTGAGAAAGCCTCAAGCTACGGACAATTACAGTAACCAAAAGTCCTGTAGGAACGCAGTCTACAAGGCATCTCAAAAAAATTGCTGTTCCTTTAATATCTTTCTTCTATAAAATTGACACTACATTGTGATCTCAATGTTTTCCCTCAAATAAAATAAACAAAAATAATGTTGACTGCGCCTCAAAACAAACAAAATGAATCAACAAAAACAGTAACAGACCTAGGTTAAAATGAAAATATTTAATTCTAAGTTAAATACAATTTGAACATACACCTGAAAAAGTGTAACTGGTCACCTAAACTTTTACTCTAAATCATAACAACAGATCATGTGTCACATGTGCCGCTAGTCCTTAGACACAAGCTTAACATGGTAGTGTAAAGAGAGCACTACTAAACGTCATAGGTAATTCTAGTCCCATCGCCATCATTCTGTTAGCAGTCCCAGACTCCTTCAAGAATCAGAAGTTATGTACTCCACAAAATGTACACGTGTACACACACACACACACACACACACACACCACTATTTGGCATTTATATTTGAGTAGTTGCAGGACCCTCAAAGCTGATCTGCAATAATTTCTCCCACTAGCCAAGACCACCCACTTCACCCACTTGCTCCCAGCAGAGCTGTGCCACCCTGCCGGCCTGCTTCCCCACACAATCCCATCAGGGAAGCCAAAAGAAAAAATAGCCGTCAAACACGCTCACAGCATTAGGAACACAGGTGCTTATTTCGCTGTAACAAGTATGCTGAAACCTAATCCACTTTTCTGTTCATAGTCTTTCCACTTAGACCACTGAGGGAAAAGACTGGCTCTGTACTTCTGAGAGTAAGAAATATGGTTGTTCTGAAGTGTGAGAACATGAGAAACAAGATGAAAGGATGGAAAACAGATGGAACGGCGCACCAGTGCAGTAATGGGACTGCTGGGGGAAGCGTGTATACTGAACACACAAGGAAACGTCTCTAGAACTACAGTAAAAAAAAAAAAAAAAAAAGCTGTTTTGGTTGTTTTGTCCTGTTTTTTTTAAGGCATAATCCACAAGGACCAGGAGACACAATGGCAGAGATGCTGGAAGGAAGCGGAAGGAATACTGGCTCAAAGTTATTTAACGAACATTAGATCCCTACACCTCTACCCTCCCTTAGCCCTCCTACTCTAGCAGATGACAGGAGGAAGCCAAAAAGGACAGTCTCCGAATTGGAGATGCCGGCACCGCTGAAAACCCAAGGACCGTGTGACTTGCAGAATGCAAGCTGGGACTCGGGCACACGCGCCTGCCCACCGCACCCCAAGCCAGCTCCTTCCACATCCCAGGCAGGCTGGAGAATGGCAAAGTGTCTTCTGCGTGACCGACCTCAAGGAAAGGGACCTGAACATGTGACACCAGGAGGCTTCTCAACAAAAGGAGCTCAAAGAGGCAAGTAGCACACAATCTGCCCGAAGCCCGTGGGTGCTGAGAGGGTGCCGACAGTGAAGGAGAAGCTGGAAAGGCAGGATCCAGGAAACGAAGACAGAGTCCCTGACGCCGGCCTGGAAAGAACAGCATCCGGACGAACGACGACACGGGACCCCTGACAAAGAGTTAACGAGGCCAGAGGAGATGCTTGTTTTGGAAGTTAAAACACACAGATGACGATGGAATCGTAAGGATGATGAAAGGCTTTTCCCAAAGAATACAGAAGCTCAAAAAGGGGGAATTCTCCCCCAGTACTTAATTTCTAGGAAATTAAGTTTTACATCATAATTAAAAGATGAAAATGAGAAAGGGGTGTGGCTAAGACAGTGGCGGCAACAGCACGATGTCACGGGAAGCGAATGGAGAAAAAATGTGGGTTTGTTAATAAAAATTGCGTTATGTAATAGGTGTCTAGGTCCGTGCCAGCGGCTGTAACAACACCACAGCCTGGGTGGCTCATAAACAGGAATTTACTCTGCACAGTCCTAAAGGCTGGAAGTCCAAGAGCACAGGATCTAGAGGTTCGGTGTCCACTGAGGACCCACCTCCTGGTTCGCAGCCGGCCATCCGTTCACTGCGTCCTCGCACGCTGGAAGGGGTGGGGACTTCTCGGGGTCTCTGTGATACCGGCACAGATCCCATTCGTTAGGGCTCCACCCTCATGACGACCTAATGACCCCCCCAAATGTCCCGCCCCCAACACCATCACCCTTAGGAGGTTTCCACATGTGAATCCCGGGGGGCTGCAAACGTTTGGTCTACGGCAGCTGTATCGTTAGATTATTCTCCCCGAGTAAACGGATCCAGAAGAGCCTCCTCACACATGGAAATCAAGATTAAAATATATCATTTTATTAACCAATGTTACCCCAATAAACTTAATAAAAGACTTTAAAAAATATATACTTTTCTATTTATTTTTGCTCATCATTCCTTAACAGAGCCATAGTTTCTTCGGCAGCCATATAATCTAACCCCGTCTCCTCTTTTCAACACCACTGACTTCGATTAAGGCCAATGGAGAGAAAGCAAGAACGACATCATTATAAAAATATCAGTCGGGGACAAGGACTGGCTAAGCCTAACACAGCAAAAGAACACACTCGCAACTGAAGTGTCTAAATCTGCACCCGCTGAGTCACAGAACTCGCAACGGCAGGAAGGAGCTCGCCCCCTCGCAAACCTGCTGTGCCGGCGTCATTCCCATTTCACAGCTGAGAATAGTAAGGACTCACTCCAATGACCCTTGCACGAACTCCGAATTTGCTTTTTTTAAAGCTCACCTTAAGAAAGAAAAGCAGTGATCATCTTGCTCCTTAGGCTGTCATGAGAGTTTTTACTATGAATTCCATGATATTCCTCACTAATGCGAATTCACAAGAGGAAGCCAAAGCTGCTACATAACATATAAAGAAAGCAGTTTCTCCTTATATCGCACACCACACATAGACAACGAGAAACACCCTCTCAAATCCAGACAGGTGATACAGCCCAAGGCCTGGACCCACAAAGGCAAGAAACTCTACTTACTACTATCAGGAAGTCCCACAGGACACCAAGTGGACCAGTCTCATTTTAATGTGGATCCCCATCCCATTTCTGCAAGTATCCTCACAAATGTCCTCCAAAACACCCAAGTCTGAAGAGATGGGAAGACAATCCATCTCTATGAGATCCTGTTCACTATTTTATCCTCAAGGCCTAGTACATTGTTAATTAAAAAAAAATGGACAAAATATTGAACACAAAAATCATCAAAACTGAACACGCATGCATGTGCACACGTATACACACACACACAAACACACACGATCAGCTAATTTCAGCAATACCAATCACTTTGATACAAGCCATGGCAAAAATATCAAGGCTTCTAAGCTACTAATCGAAAGTCTAAGTATGCAAAAAGACTACTGTTTAAAGTATAAAACACTCAAGGTAAATCCATACTACCACCTTTTAAAAGCAAAATCATGTATGGAAAGTACTTTAAGTAAAAACCTTGGCACCTGACTGGGTTACATCACCGTCTGGCTATGCAACCTAATGGACACTCGAATCACTGCAATCATGCGTGAAGCGACCCAATCTCACTTGCTATTAAAATGGAGCCAAGTCATAAATTAGTAAATTAGCGTCCGAAGTAAAGCCCGGAGAACCAACTCTGCTGGTTAAAACAACATGCAAGATGTAGAGCGATGGCACAGAAGACGTCACGATCCCAATTACCCAGGTACCAAACTGGACGCGGCTGGCGCTGCCCCGGGGCACAGCACGCTCGATTCAAGGTACAAACTGAAACTTCCCTGAGGCTAAGTACAACAGCAAGAAAGACATCAAAACTTTCTGTAGGGCATTTTGGTAATCGAGTGATTTATATGTGAAATAAAAGTACAGAGGCTGAAAAACATGTGAGTACCACGAAGATGAATGAATGTGTTCACTGAAAACTCATTCCAAGGACAGGTTTTTCAACCGGCAAAACAAGGTACGTAAGTGATGGAAAAGGGAGAAAACCCTTCATACAGGTTCTTGATTGCTGTCCTAAAGAATGGATGGAATATAAATCAGGCGCAAGCCACAACCAGCGAGCGGTAGCACTGTCACAAGCTCCAAGGCTAAGTTCTTCTTCCTTTTGAGCACAAACCCAATTTCCAGTTGACAATTCTAATCTTATCATAAAGCCTTGGTCTCTACCACCAACACTTCTGAAGTTCTCTAAAAAAAGTTTTTGTAAAGGTTAAGTGCCCTAGACCTGCACTGTCCAATACAGTGCTGCCAGCCACACGTAGCATAGTACCTGCAACGTGGCTAGTAAGCCTAAGAAATCGAATTTTCCACTGCATTTACAATGAGCACGGGAAAGAATATTATATGAAGTTCCACTAGACAGCACTGCTCTGAGTCACGTTAAACACTAAGCGCAGAGTAAATGCTCATGGTCTATACTCGTGAATGAATAAATTCTCATCTCTAGACTTCAACCTTCTCAACCAAAAAAATGTAGAGCTCAACTAGATTGTCTCCATGACTGTAAATGAGTTACTGCAGCATATAAATTATCTTTATTAGAACGGTTGCGACGTAATTAAAGCCACACACCCCCCTCAAAATTATAGCAGGTTACCTAGCCAGACCTGATGACGCAAGGGTATCCAATCACCCCTCACCCCACTGAAATTCTTGGGGAAAACTAACACAATAGGGATTCGGGCGACCTTTGGGCAAGTAACCTCTTCTCCCTGAGCCTGTTTTCTTCTCTGTAATGTGAGACGGTTAAGATGCTTTAAGTCTTAAACGTCTTTCCCTTGGCTCTAAGAAGCAAAGACAGCTGAAATGAAATGTAAAATGTTAAGTGAAACCAGGATATTCAAAGAAATTAAGAAAAAAGAACTGAATAACCACAGTCTCAAACTCGAAAGAAATTAAGCAAATTTAAACAAGAGCCTAGAGAGTCCTGATGACAGAAATGTAAAGTTGTACATCAGTGTACACGGTGGGAGACGGATTCGGTCTACTTGCACGTGCCTTGTTTTTTATTTTTCTTTAAGTCCACACGTGAACACATGCTCTCCCCAAAGGCCAAAGTGGAGAAAGGGTCGTAGAACCACGCTGATGTAGGTGGCAGGAGCACATATACAGCTCATAAAGGTTTGTAGTGTCCCTCTCCTCCACAAAAAGGTGACCAAGCAAGTCTTCCCCGTCCACCAGACAGCTACGGTACACCCCACTGCTACCTGCCAGGCTCTCAAACTACGGCACTCGCTTGCTCCCTCTGTCGATGACCCATAGCAGGTAAACGTGGCGCTCTCCTGACAGGCGCTGCGGTTACTTCTAGGTGCAGGAAGGTAGACGGAGTGTGAATCCATCGCCAAGTCTCTCCAGTGGCGTGTGACCCAGCGCACACGCACGGCAGGACGCGGCCTGTGAAAAGAACCCTAACAGGCACCTGGATGCAGACTGGTACCTCGCGTGAAGTGGGTTAAGCGGCATGAGGTCAAGGCAGGAAGACACGCTCGGCCCGGCTCTTCGAAGGCACACTCCCAGTGCCTCCTGCGGCCCACACCAGCCCACCGGCCGCCTTCTCGATCTCTAGAAAGGCGAGGGGGGGGGCCACTCTCCAAGAGCGGAATTACACAACGGCAGCAAACAACAACTTCTGCTTTCGTGAAGAATATGATGTTTTACCTGACACAGACTTTCGTCTGCAGTACAGCTGATTGAGCCAGGCCACCGTGATGACCATTTAGTGTGCATATTACAGGGGACATCAGAGCTTCCAGTGGCCTCCCCCGCCCAGGCGCTCGCCAGCCACGCAGGACGCCTGTCTCCCCTCACCCTCGACCGTGGCCGCCGTCTGCACGTTTCAGAGCCATTTATACTTCACTCCTCTGCCAACTGTCTGTGTCCTCTGTCCACTTTTCTGCGGGGCTGGTCTTCTCCACGACGGGCGGTGGTCATGTGAGAGGGAGAGCAGCAGCCCTGCGCCCGCCACATTCCCGCTTCACCTCCTTCCGACCTGGCGTCCCTGCCGCTCAACTGAAACTGCTCTTTCAAGCCACCAGTGACCTCCGGGTGGGGCTGACGCCACATGAAACGCTTCTGTCCTCACCTGAGCCTCGCTCTCAGCGGCATTCAATGCAGCCGACCCACGGACCCTCCGTACTGGAACATTCTCTTTGCCCAGCTTCTCCGACGGCGTGCTCCTGTTTTCTCGCTGGCCACCTCTCGGCCACCTCTCAGCCACCCCCGCCGCTGGAGGTCGCCTGCTTCCTTCCTCTTCCACACACTGCTGCCACCGAGGCGCCCACGGGGTTCAGATGTGGCCACTGCCTGTTTATCACACCCCCCCAGCTGACCACATTGGCTGGGGTGTCACTTCGCATTTGTTCTATTCATGCTGTTGCCCCAGCAACTGAAACAAAGCCCAGGAAGATTTTTTTTAAGTTTTGTTGAAAAAATGAAGCCATTTCCGTAGTTTTTAAAGTTCTTCTGTAAACACAGTTGAAATTCAACTTCGTGAACCCAGTAAGGCCATCTCAGCACTTCGAACGCAGGGGCACGACAAGCGGCAGGGATTTTCTCCCAGAAGGCTCACAAGCACATCAAATTTAAGGTCCCCACAATGGAGCTGCAGCTCTCCATCATACGGGGCCGCCAACCAAAACCTTTCCCTCACCAGCTCTTCTTCCCTGTCTCAGAAAAGGCACGCTCCACAAGTGACAGCCCACAAACTGGCCCTGGCCGCTCTCCTCCCTCCTAATCCAATTCCTCAAAATGTTGTCAATGCCACCTCCTGGCCACCTCCGTGCCTCCATCTCCTGCCACCACCTGGAAGGCAGGACGGCTTCCTAATCACTGCCCCGCGTCTGCACATGAGCAGTGATGATGATGACAATTCTGATCTATGCGGTTCACCACAGTAGCCAAATAAGGCTCCTGAACACTTGAAATGCAACCATTTCAAAGTGAGATGTGCTGTGAGTATAAAATACCTGATTTCAAAGACTTAACACACACACACACACACACACACACGTGAAAAATCTCAATCATTTTTATATCGATTATACGTTGAAATGATACTACTTGATTACTAGGTTAAGTGAAATACATTAAAATTAATTTTACCTGTTTCTTTTTAACTTTTTCATGAGGCCACTAGGAAACTTAAGGTTACATGTATACCCTGCATTTTGTCTCTGTTGAGACATTGTCCTGAGCATGTCGCTGAGGGCACGAGCACCATGGTCACCTTTTTTAAGCATGTGTGACCGAAGCACAGAAACAACTGGTATCATTTATGTACATTCACTTAAAAATAAAACACTAAAAATGTGATTCTTATTTGAAACTGAACGATACATTAAAAATACAATTGGTACTAGGAAAACAGCTTTCTAAGTTTAAACTGTGGAAATACATGAATTTTTAGATAACTTGTCTAGTTCTCTTATAGACATTCTAAGTTTTCTTGTTAAAGTTTCTATCAGAGAGAAGAGACTGGGGAAGACTGGAAATGTAATGTGGCCGAAAGTGACCTTAAGATTTTGAGCTTCCCACCCTTAAAACATTGGTCATTGCACTCAAAAATTCGGCTGCAAGAGAAGGAAAACTAGTGGACAGGACCAGAAGAAAAATACAAGTAGACGATAAACGTGGGAAGTCTAAGTAACGGGAATCAGACCTTGTTATGTCACATCCTGCAACATTTTTAACTACCGCTGAGCAGGTGGTATACTCAAGACAAGGCTGACGGCCAGTGTACTGTCCCTCCACAGAAGACAGAAAATGTGTGTTCAGACGACCTCACACACACACGGGCACTGTTAGGGTAGAAAGTGCATTCCAAAACGGGCATCACGACATTTTAAGTATAGAACAACTCTGATCTGAATGAATTTCAATGTGGTTTAGTTTGGAAGCCCTTCAAAAAATTCAACTGGGGTCTACATTCAACCTCGAGACAGATCACAACCAAAGAAGCAACATCAGTGAGTGCAAGATGCTTACCCCGCAAGAGAAACTTACAGCTACCTGGGCACAGAACACGGAACACTGTGGGGACACCACGAAGCAAACAATCTAGGTGTTCCGCAGAGATGGCGGGGGAGGGGAAATGATGAACACAATCTAGAGACCTTTTTAATCGATGGGCCTTATTTGGATCCTGATTTGCCAAAATTATTAAACTATACAAAAAAATTATGGTATTTGAGACAATTGGAAATTTAAACTCTAGCTAGGTATTACACAGTATTAAGGGACAACTGTGCGGTTTCTTCCTAGATATGACAGTTTTAAAGATACATGCTATTGACATAATATTTACAGAACAATTAGTTTGGGATTTTCTTCAAAGTAATGAAAAACACTAACCACAAAGGACAAATTTAATAAATTATATTAATATTAACTTTTTCTCAAAAGACATAATGACAACCAACAGAGCAGGCGAAGATACTGATTAACTGTCACAGAGGGTTACACAAAAACCTGCACGCAATGTTTATAGCAGTTTTATTCCATACTTATATCTCCTGCAAGACTTACCCAGAATAACAGAAATCCTCTAAGTGCAGTGTGTGAAAATATCTGAATTTTCTGACTCTCTTTCTTTCAAAAAAGTGGCACCAACTCCCCTCTCTTCTAATGTAAGCTGAGATGATTTAAGTGACTCTCGTCCATCAAATTGAACATAGCAATTACAAATTGCATTTGACTTCTGAGGCTAGTTCATAAAAGTGAGCTTCTACTTGGTGCTCTTTCTCTCAAATCACTCTCTTGAGGGAAGTCAGTCACCATGTTGCGAGGACAAGACACTCAGGCCTCCCTGACAAAGGCCTACATGAAAAGGAACTGTGGCCTCCCACCAACAGCCAGGACTGACTTGCCAGGAATGTGAGTGAGCCGCCTCGGGAAGGGTCCTCAAGCTCAGTCAAGCCTTCAGAGGGGCTGATCACACCCCAGCCAGAACCACCCCAACCAAGCCACTCCCGCAGAAACTGTGAGACGATAAATGTTCATTGTTGCTATGAGCCGCTAAGTTTGGGGATAATTTGCTATGCGGCAACAGAGAGCTAATATGATAAAAAAAACAGTAAGGACTTAATATACTTAAGTCTTAAGTATATTAAATATACTCTTCATTTTTTAAACAAGGGTATCCAAATGACCAATAGAAGTATGAAAAGGTGCTTGACTTGACTAGAGCAAATTAAAACTACGAGCTATCACAAACAGCTGGGAGCGCAGCTATGATGGAAAAGAGATCAGAGAGGGGACAGAGTGAGCGGAACGCTCTCGCTGCCAGTGCAAGTGTGATTCGGTTACTGCCACTTTGGCAGATGCAATCAGTTTTCCAAAACTGAATACATGCATACCTCTACGACCTGTCAATTTCACTCCTAGATACAGTCCCAAAAGAAATGCATTCGTATGTTCACCAAATGACGCAAACTTTGAATATTCAAGGCAGCAGGACTTGTAATAGCCCCAAAATGGCATCTATACAAACATCAACAGAATAACTTCGTGCAATGAAATTTCATACAGCAGCAAGAACCAGTAATCAATAACTGTGTGCAGTAACGTGGATAATCCCACACACAATGCCAAAAGCAAGAACCTAGACACAAGAGAACATACTATAAGATTCCACTTATTTAAGGAACAAAACTGGGTAAAACCAACCAGTGCAGTTAGATGTCAGGTTACTGGCTGCCTTCACCAGGGAAGAAATGACTGGCAGTAGACGAAGGGGACATCTGGGCTGCCAGTTACTCAGGTGGGTTCCAGCTTGTGAAAACTCGTTTATGATACGTATACTTTTCTGTGTTCCTGTTATAATTCAATAGAGTTTTAAAACAGTAACTACAGGAAAGTGAGACATGGAGGAGCAGGTGGAACAGGACTGGCCTCGGGTATATAACTGCTGAAGCTGACTAACTGAGGGTTCATCGTACTAATCTGTCTACATTTGTATGTGTTGACATTTTCCCCTAATAATTTTTTTTTTTAATTTCTTAGTATAAAACTGGCTAGAACCACTGGTAAAACTGGCATAATTTTTCTGGCCATAGGTATCAAAAGGTGTTAAAATCTACATATCCTTTGACAAAATTATTCAATTTCTATGAGTTTATCCTAAGGTGTTTATCCTGCATAAAATCTTATAACAATGTCCAAAGAACTTAAAACAGAAAAAAACAAAAACAAAAACAAAGAGAGAGTTGTCTAAATAAAGAGGAAATAGGACACTGGGGACAGGCCACCACAGGACAAATAACCCAGGTCATTCACAAACACATGGTACCTAAACTAAAATCCAATGATAAATAACGACTTTATCTGCACCAAGGTTTTTAGCCATTCAATGAAATACAGTCATTAAAAATGATGCGATCCTACGAAAAGATGTTCCACATCATTGTCAGGGACATGCAAATTAAAATGAGATTCCACTACACATCTATTAGAATGGCCCAAATCCAAAACTCTGAAAATCCTGTGCTCCGCCTGTTCATTCCTGAGGATTTTTAGGGCAGTGGGACTCCTCTGTATTCACAATGGTGGATACTTGTCATTATACATCTGCTCAAACCCACAGAACATACGCCCCGGCAGTGAGCCTTCATGCACACTGTGGGTTTGGGGTGATAATGATGTGTCAACACAGGTTCATGGACTGTTAACAGATGTACCTCTCTGGAGCTGTTGTGGCGGAAGAGGGTAGGAGTGGGGGTGGGTAGGAGGGTATATAGGAACTTTCTGTACTGTGGCTCAACTTTGCTGTGAACCTAAAACCTGCTCTATGAAATGATTTATTAGTTTTTAAAAAATGATTAAAATACAAATTTTAAATTATGTGTATTTTATAAAAGATCTGCTCACTGTTCACTGACAGAACTTAAAAACAATGAATGTCATGTCATATCATTTGAAAAGGGGATAAATAAAAAAAGCTTTCCTAAAAGTCTTTTTTCACTACTTAACATTTATACTTAACGTGCAAAGACAAAAAGCGAAAGAATCCAGTTTATAATTTACCATTTTACCTCTTTCTGCAGCAAACACTGCACTTCTAAAAGTTTCCAAGAACAAAGTGCTTATTATACCAAGTAAGAGCTAAACTTTGATTTAAAGAAAAAAATCTATTTTAAGGTCCACTAATATGGGAAATGGCTATTAAGTACACTCTCACTATGCGGTAATTAAAAAGAATGAGGCAGATCTCTCCATATTACATGGGACTCAGTGAAGAGCGATAGATGATTTTAAAGAAGTGTGTATTCCCAACATTACAGTTTCCATAAGCACATATGTAAGTATGCCAGTACACATGGGGAAAAAAATCAAGAAAGCAGACACAAAACTATTAACAGAAGGTACAAAAGGATTGGGAGAAGGTGATCAGAAGAGAATTTAGTCTTACTCGTTTTCTTTTTTTCAAAGCAAATAGAATCACACACTGAATAATTTTTTAAAAAAACTAAGATTCTGTATTCTGAAGAGAAAAATGGCAATATAATAAGAAAGAAAAATTCACAATATCCTTCTTCCAGTCAAGACTTCAAAAGCAAGCCGATAAGAGCTCATAACACATGTTAACCACTAATGAAGTCAGCCTGACCTTAACCACTTGGTCTGGTTTTGACTTTTACATTAGAACGCCTGGCCCCACAAAAACCCACAAATTCAAATTACCCAAAGTTGCTTTCTATAGAAAACGGAGAACTTTACTAATATTTCCATTTATATAAGAAGAAACGGGGCTCAGAAAGGTGAAACAATCTGGCCAAAGTCAGAGCTAGTCAGTGATCAAACCAAGGGTCCCATCCGATCCTCAACAACTTACAGACCCTGCCTCCAAACAGCCTCCCTCCCCCCAGAGGCCGCTACCCCGGTGCAAGACGAACATCTCGCACTCACTTCAAGGGAAAAACAGTTCAAAATAATACATGTGATGGATCGAGCCCGAGTGACAACTGGAATAACAGGCACCGGGCAAACGAAGGAGGACGAGGCACAATTACACCTATGAGCCCAGTGTAGGGCAGGGCGGCCCGCACCCGTCACAAGGCAATCCAGCAGGAACTGACGTCAGAAGTGGAAAGCGAGGCCTGACCATATGGCAAATGGCAGGAACAGACCCTCTCAGCTTTTTTCTGGGGATAAACACAAACATGCCCGGTGATGTCTATTTCCTCACTGCCCTGGAAGACTATCGCAGTTTATTTTTTGAAGTTTGATGAAAACAATATTCATATTGCCTATGCATTTCAAACTCTTTGGCCTCACAGAAAATTACTGGGACAAGATTCATTCTTTGCTCCTGGGATTAGCATTAGTGGGCACCAAACCACCTAACCCTATCAAGGAGGGCTGTGGCAGAAGAAGGACCACAATGCACAGGACCTGCTAACCATGGTGTCACAAGGTGAGTGCCTACCCTAGCTCAGCAGCCTACATGCCGTCATGCCCGTTGATGCCTAACTTTTGTTTCTGATTGTCTCTTGCATTTATTAGTCAAAGAAAAGACTTTACTACAAAGGAATACGTATGAAACAGTCCCTCCTCTCCCCTGGGACGGGCCATGTGTTAGAAACGCTGAACTCCGCTCTTTTCCTTTCCTCTTGGCTCATATTCTATTTTGATCCACATCCCTTTTCCAGATTGTTTTTGCTGTTCTGTACTTGGCTAGACTCACATTTAAAGTTCACATAAATGTTTGCTAGCAACCAAACGATCCCGATTTTAAAAGGTAATTACCCTTGAAATCTTTCCCATTTCTAGATGTAAAAATGAGCTAACTAATGTGAAAGAGCAGAAAATCTCTAAGAAATTCCTCACTGGCACAGGAACGCTCCATATTAAAAAAGAAAAAAATTCACATTTGCCAACTCTTAACAAAATGAACATCCTTTACATTACTCGTAATTTTTAAAGTTTTATAGTGTTATCCAAAACAGATGTATGGTACTTGGTTATTCAGAATTAGCAAGACATCGAAAGAGTAATCCAAAATAAAAGCTAATATCAGCAACCTAAAAATAAAAGAGAGGGAAACATACCCACTGGACTGGCCAACATAATATGCTTCAGGTACAGAACACCTCAAATTACTGCATAAGGAAAAACTGACATCTAAATTCTAATTAATCTCAAAAGCCACAATGGAAAAAGACAGGAAATACTGCCCAAGTGCTAAGGGGAAATAATCATCAACCTAAAACTGGGTGTTAGGCAAAACTGCCTTTCAAAAATGGCAAAAACATAGATAATGCCTATCTGTGGTATTTTAAGAGTAGCAAAATGAAAATCAGGCAAGAGCAGCATACAAACTGGGAAGGAGTACAAGGCTAAAATATCTTAAGGTTCTTTTAAGTGTAAAGTCATCAACTAACTTTAGACTCTAAGTTAAATATGAAATGTCTACGATTACCTAGAAGTATCTGATCAATATTTAACTGGGTATGGGAATAGGGCGTAGACAAGAACAAAGAAAAAAAAAAACCCCACACTACATATGGCAAGAAAAGAACAAGAAAAAAAGTAAGTCAGAAAGCACAAAATACAACAGAAATAAACCAAATATTCCTTTCATAATTAACACATGGACTAACTTATTAGTTTAAAGTCAAATTCCACAAATGCAATCTACCTCTGTGCTGCTTTCAAAAGACATACTGAAAATACATTAAGGCCACAAAAAACCTGTTAATGAAAGGGTAGAAAAAATATAAATATATCAGGCCAACATTAGCCAAAAGTCACTTGGCACATGTATACCTATATCTGACAAAATATTCTTTAATAAAAAAATTCCCAGAAACAAAGGTTAACAAATTGTGCAAGTCACTGGGAATTTAACAATTCTAAACTTATAGGCACAAAGTAAACCTGAGAGAACTATAGAAATCTGACACATCTCCCCAAACAAGGGATTTTACCAAACCCACCCCGCCACATAACTGACAAGACAAGCAGACTAAACTAGTTAAGGGTACTAGTTTGAATGTGAATTCAATTTAATGCATTTCATCTAACACATGGAAAAGCCTCACCTTAAAAATGAAAACACCCGTTCTTTTTAAACACACACGGAACAATGATAAAAATCTGTCACAAACTAGTCAATGTTAAAACAGCCTCAACAAATTTCAAAGAATCAAAATCACATTGGACCACATTTCATTAACAAAATATAGGTTAGCAATTTAATAACAAACATTTTAAAAAGATGTATATATATACTAAGTTTTTTCAATATAGTTTCTAAATTTCTAAGTCAGGAAAAAAATCAAATGAAAATATGAACACATTCGGAGCTGAAAGACAGAAATTCTACATAACAAAACTCCTGGGATGTAGCTAACGTGGTACTAAAGGGAAAGCACTACTTTATTACATGTACTTATGAGTACGTGAAAAAGCCAAAATGTAACCCTAAGCATCTTGTTTAAAAAGTTAAATATTAGAGATTAATTACAAATAAGGCAGAGATTCAAAAGATAAATCAGAATTTTCTGCCAATATATTTGAAAGTGCAAAATAAACACATTTTAGAAAAATGTAAATTATCAAATGTGACTCATGAAAAAATATTCTAATGATCTTGTGAATATTAAAGCAACCAAATTAGTAATTTTTAAATCTCAGGCAGAAACCAGGCCCTGATGGTTTTACAGGCAAGTTTTATCAAACACTAAAGAAACAGGTAATTCCACCTTTACATATAAACTCTAAGAAAATAAAAAGGAGGAAATACCTCATTTTATTAGACTAGAATAACATTGATGATAAAACTCATCAAGATTGACATAAAAAAAGGAAAACTACAGACTGATCTTATCAATAAACATAGATTCATAAATCCTAAGATATTAGCAAGTCGAAAAACAAATGAAACATACCAAAATGTACTGTTTTTAAAAAGAATATGTCATGACCAAGCTAATTTATCCCAGAAATGTTAACTTTGATATTACCTTTTAAAGCAATTTTTCACATTACCAAATTAAAGGGAGAAAAATCATGTTATCATCTCAGTAGATACAGATAATGTATCCAATTAAGTTCAATGCCCACTGTGACTTTTTTAAAATTCTCCATTAACTAAGATGGAATCTTCCTCAACCTGTTAAAAAAAAAAAAAAAGTACCCACACATTTAAAGGTGAAAGATAAAAGCATTTCCTTTAAAAACAGGAATCCAAAGATGCCTGCCATTATTATGCACATTCTGCATTGTAGTGGTTGTCCAGAAGCACGGAGATAAGACATAAAAAGAAAAGGGACTGAAAAGAAATGAGCTGTGATTATTCAAAGACAAGATGATAATCTACATAAAAATTCCAAGAGTCCACAGGAAAATTTTAAGTTAGAGAAGTTGCTGCACAAGGTCACCTGCGTTTCCATTTACCAGTAAATAGAAAATTTAACTTAAAAACAGTATTTACAACAGTAACAAAAACTAAAGTACCCAAAGAATAAATCTAACAAAAGATGTACAAGCCTTGTAGGAAGAAAAACCACAAAACTTTTTAAGACAACTAGCTATAAATCAAATTCTATTTCTTCTTCTACCTGAATAGAGTGAAGGTTAGAAGAAGAGATTAAAACAAACTGAGATCCTTTTTACCTTTTTATTCCATGCTTTCAGTAACTTCTTTTTAAAGGTCCCTCAAATACAGTCAGAAGGCAATTCACAAACTGGGAAAAGACATTTGTCACACAGATAATGAAAAAAAGATTATTAATCAGAACATATAAGAATTCCTACAAATACAAAAAACCAAACAACTCAACAGAAAAAAAAATTAAGGCATAAATAGGCATTTCACAAAAGTGGAAATCTAAAAATCTGAAAACATGCTCAACTTCATTAGTAATCAGAAAAAAACATTAAAACCATATAAAAATAAATAAAAATGGGCAAAGGATTTAAACAGACTTTCCTCTACAGATAAACAAACGGCTAGAAAGCACATGGAAAGACACTCAACACTTTAGTCATTAGGTAAATCAAAACCACAAAGAGATAAACACACTTCACACTCCTAGGATGGCTACAGTTTTTAAAAACGGAAAATAATAAATGTTGGCAGGGACTTGAGGAAATTGGAACCCTGACACAGTGTTAGTAAGAATGTAATATGGTGTAGCCACTTTGAAAAACAATTTGGTAGTTCTTCAAAATCTAAATATAGTTACCATGTTACCCGACAGTTCCACTCCTAAGTACATACCAAGAGAAATAAAAACATATGACCATGGGACTGCAAATTGGTGCAGCAGCTATGGAAAACAGTTTAGCTGTTCCTCAAAGAATTAAAAACAGAACCACCTATGACCCAGCAATTCTACTTCTGAGTATGTATCTGAAGAAAAACAAAACACTACTAGTTGGAAAAGACGAATGTACCCCTATGTTCGCTGCAGCAATATTTACAATAGCCAAGATATGAAAGTGACCTAAGTGCCCATCAACAGATGATTGGATAAAAAAGATGTGGTACATATATACAACGGAATATTACTCGGCCATAAAAAAAATGAAATCTTACCATTTGCAAAGACATGGATGGACCTAGAGAGTATTACGCTAAGTGAAACAGCTCAAAGAAAGACAAATACCATATGATTTCACTTATATGTGGAATCTAAAGAACAAAACAAACAAAACGGAAAGACTCATAGATATAGAGAACTGGTGACTGCCAGAATTGGGGGGGGAGGGGCGGGTAGGTGGACTGGGTGAAAAAGGGGAAGGGATTAAGAAATACAAAATTGGTAGTTACAAAACAGTCACAGAGGATGTGAAGTACAGCTTAGGGAATAGAGTCGATAACACTGTAACAACTATGTATGGTTTCAAGTGGGTACCAGACTAATCAGGGGATTACTTTGTTAATTATGTAACTATCCAACCACTATGCTGTATACCTGAAACTAATACAAAAATAATATTGAATGTCAACTCTAATTGAAAATTTTAAATAAATAACACACATCCATCCAGACACTTGTACACAAATGTTCATAGCAGTATTATTAATAAGTCAAAAAGTGGAAACACCCTAAAAGTCCACGATGAATGGATAAATAACATGTAGCATATTCATACCATGGAATGTTATTCAACAATAAAAAGCAAATGATACTGACACACACTATAACATGGATGAACCTTGAAAACACTACGCTAAGTGAAGGAGCCAGACAAAAGACCACGTGTTGTATGACTCCGTTCATATGGAATGTCCAGAACAGGGAGACCAGGAGAAAGAGAAAGTGTGCTGGTGGCTGCCTAGGGCTGAGGCAGAAATGGAGAGTGGCTGTGAATGGGTACAGGGTGTCTTTCTGGGGTGATGAAAATGTTCTAACCCTAGACTGCTGTGATCATCACACAACTCCGTGAATGTGTTAAAACCCATTACACTGTACACTTTAAATGGGTGAACTGTATGCTTTGTGAATTATATCTCAATAAAACTTATTTTTTAAATGAAATGTAAGTTGGCAAATACAAAAAAGTCTGATGACACCCAGGGCTGTAAAGGGCGCGGAGCAGTGCGGGAAGGAGGTACACTGGACGGCTGCGAACGAGCTGCGCCGCCCGCGAAGCCAGAGCTGTGCGGGACCCGCAAAGTCTCTGCCCCACAGAAGGTTTCTGTCCTGCAAACAACTGTCCTCCAATGACAGGACGAAGAAAAAAATGGGACGTACTGGGTCTGAGACAACACGGAAGTGAAAGGGCACGAGCTGCCGCTGCGGGCTCCGCTGCACCAACCTCGCTCCCCGCCCAGCTCTGCCCCCGCTGCGGGGGGAAGCCGGCGCCCACGCGGACGCAGCGCTGCCCACTCTGCCTCTGCTACACGGAGCACAACTGCCCTTCCGCTGCACCCAGGGCCGCGCCCCGGGCAGGCCGTTCCCGGGCGCTAATCCCTCACCCTCTCACCCATCTACAGAACGCGCCCGACCCTCCCTCCTCACGGCCCACCAGCCCCTGCTCACCCTCCCTGCACGGACTGCTGCTACGGTCTTCCCGTTTCACTGGGAAGGGAAGAAAATGTCCATGTGCCCCCAGTACCCAGCTCCCGAGCCTGCTCGCCCCCCTCCCCCCAGGGAGCAGCCTGTGGACTCTCCACCTGGGCACGCGGCCCGGCCCCTGTCGCCGTCCCAGGAACACGGCTCCAGCAAGCGTCCTCACTCCCCTTCGTGCAGTCGATCACTGCGTACAGAATCATTTCCCACCAAAACTACAGCAGTGCTGCCGTGTCCCCCATCTCCACAAGCTCCTCACGCACCCTCCTTTCCAGGCTTTTCCTGCACCACCCAGTGAACCGCTCCTGTCAGGTCATCAGTGACTTCCGTGCTGCCCAAGCCACCGGACAAGTCTCAGTCACTCTACCTGACCTGGCAGCAGGAGCACTGGACAGAGCTCGCACCATTCCCCGGCTTCCCGGCTGCGTGGCTCACCTGGTGGCCCCCCGTTCCTCCCTGCCCTCCCCGCCCACGGTCCCCCGGCTCTCACCCGGCCTTGGGGCTTCTGAGTGTCTCCCGTCCGATCTCCAGCCCGGACCCCTCACCTTGCACCTCCAGACACTAACCCTACACGGTCCAGGTGGCTAACAGCTTCACAAACTCAACCTGCCTCAAACCCAACTCCGGACCTCACCACCTGCGCCTCCACAGACTTCCCGGCGTCATAAATGGCGAGCGAAAAGCCCGTGTCGTCCTCCACTCCGCTCTCCGCAGATCCCGTCGGCTCAACCGTCAGGACGCATCCGGAACCTAGCCCTTTCCACTTCGGCACCTGTCCCCCCTCTGCCCAGGCTGCCAACATCTGCAGCACAGCAGCAACGACTCTTAACACAGCTTTGGGGGGCCTTTCGAAAACGTATCAGATCTCATGGCACACTTCTGCTCAGAACACTACAACTCCCCATCTCGTTCAGAGAAAAAGAAAGGACAAAATCCTAAGGAAGGCCTGTGCTAGGGCTCCCACCCCCGCCCTCACCCCCTCCGTGACCTTATCTCCTGCCACTCTCCCTAGCAGTGTCCCTCCCTGACACAGCAGGCAGAACCCTTCTTACCACCTCCTGCGCACTGGGCACCGGGCCTGCAAGGCTCCTCCCATCCCACCCACGCCCGGAGCCACGGGGCTGCCTCCCGCACCTTCTGTTCAAGGGCCCCTTCTCAGGGAGGCTGGCCCTCATCATCCTATCTCACTCTGCCACCAGCGCCACCCACCCACATCCCTGCTTGACTCTTCTCCCTGCGGTATCACGACTGCTGTATCTGACTTTTCTGTTAATTGTCTTTCTCCCACTAAAACGTAAACTCCACGAGGGCAGGGGCTGCCGTCTGCCTTGCTCGCTGGTAATATACCCAGCATCAGAATATGTAAGACACAATAAATACAAATATTTGAATAAATGAATCTCGAAAGCAATAAGGGTAGGGGTCACAGAACAAAATGATTCAATTTATATAGTTTAGACCAACAAAAAGTTACATTATATAAGGATACATTCACAGATGGCGACATCATAAAGCAAGAAAAATGACAAAGGCAGGGGCACACTGCCTTTAGGTTAGACCCTTCAAGTCAGACGAGGGAGGTGAGGGAGCTGGGCCCCCGTGAGGATCCACAGGGAGTCAAAGGCAGTGCAACATGGTATTTCTAAAGCTGGTACACAATAGCAATTGTGCTTTTAACATTTCATGCTCATATATATTCTTCGAGCATATGATTATGATCTCATTAAAAGTTAAAAAAAAAAGATTAGCACAGGACAAGCCATATACAACCCACCACCTGCTTTTATAAACAAAACTGTATTGGAAGACAGCAGCTTCCATTTATCTCTATGTTCTGTAAAGGCTGCTTTCAAGGGCAGAGCTGAGTAGTTAGAGACCCATGGAGCCTTCAGAGTTAGATGTAACATTTTATAGAAAAGACCTGTCTGGTAATAATGTGGAATTTGTATAAAAAAAAAAAAATTAAGTGCAAAATAAAAAAGAGCCAACCACCTGTTAAAATACATTGATCTTTCAAGGCAGATGTGATTTTTCAAGAGTACAGTACACTGAAAAAAATATGGTTCTATATAACACAGGAGACTCCAAAGCAAACGAAGTTACCTCTATTACGGCAGAAAGAGATTTTTAAAGTTGTTTTAGAAAGTGAAGTACAAAACCTCAATTTATGATCTCTACTTCCAACAAAGTAAGAAGATATTATTCGTGTTTATGTAAGTAAAACATAAATAATATAATCTAAATTTGAAAAGAAAAACTTGCATGTAAACACTAACTCCATAACCACTCGTGACCCATAGCACCATCACCCTGAACGTCCCCAGAGCAGCTAGTGAGACCTCCAAGGTCCTCTAGGATCCTGTAACAGTCCAATTCACTTCTGGGCATTCGCTGCACCTTGTATTAGAGTTGTTTCTGCAGTTATTTCTATTGTCATTAGAAAGACGGGTAGCAGTAAAAATGAGTATGAATATTACTTTCATCCTAGGCATTGTACTTATAGTCTATTTTTAACATTCACTTCACAGATATGGAAACTAAGAAACAGAA
>CM053510.1:1746125-1809401 GCA_028627145.1 Eidolon dupreanum | reverse complement strand
AGCCCATCTCTCAGGAGCCGGAGCCGGCGTTAGGCTTTCTCCCCATGCCTTTAGCAACTGGAGTTGGGTTTCTCGCCCCCCAGCACTCCCAACCTCTGTGTGCACATGTGTCCTTTCTAGGTAGCCAGCGCCTCCTTATTACGATGTCCTGTTCCTCGTGGAGCTGACCTTACACCGGCTGAGTTTTCATTGGTTCTTCCATAATATCCGCTTCACGGTTTCATTTGTAGCAGTATGCCATGTGTAGATGAAGAAGTGGTCGTCCTTGTTATAATAATAGCTCTTTGCCAACATGTGACAGGGCAGATCAACTCTGCTTCTGCAGTGTCCCCACCCCCCATTCTTCACATTTCCTATGGTTGTTTTGGTTTTGGAATCTAAAAGTTCAACATGCATTTTAACCCAGAGACTTGATACTAAACACTGCTTTTGTCAGTCTTTCCGTAGCTCTCTTTAAAGTGAATATTCCTTTCTAGAAAATGTATAAATTCCACCCCCACTCCTCACCCCCATCCCCACCATGTCACCCAATAACCAGAGTACAGGCCCTTTTGGTGCTCAGTGTCCCAGAATTACCCCCGGCTAAGGAGCCGATGTATAGAATTTTTGTATGTGGGTGTCATAAGTTGGGGAGGAGTTGCTGCTGCTGGCTGCTGTTAAAATCATATATTCACTGGCATTTTCCTTGGGGGACTTTTAATTTCCTGTAGTGTTCAAAATCCAGAGACACCTGTAACATTCTGCTTAGCATGTGCTGGCTATTTCCAAGTATGTTAACCTTCACTGGGGCTGAACGGGAGCCGCTCATTGCTATGATTGCTTCTACAATGTGTTTTACAGTGGTTGAACGAGGAGAAAATTATCCAGAGGCTTGTGGAAATAGTTCATCCGTCGCAAGAAGAAGATGTAAGTTCTCTTATGTTACTGTAAACTTGATTTTTTCAGACAACCATGTTCATCCGGCCCAGAGCATTAGTGTATGAGATGTGAGGGCGAGGGCAGCTGGAACACTGATAATCTGGCATTCTCAAAATTGACAGTTTTCTAAACATGAAAGGCTGCATTTGCTGATACCCAAAAAATTTCCAGAAACGTGGCGAGCAGCAGGCAGCGAGCCCCAGTCCCGGAGCTGGGGTTTCGTGTGGATCTGCTCGTCTTCATTACACACACCTCCGGCCACAGCACTTTTCCTTTACCCATCTTTAGCCAGGTGGTGTGGCCATGTCTACATTTGTTCTTTGCATCTTGGCCAAAGTTTTCTAAGCAGCACAGTGGGATCTTGGTCACTTTTGACCCTGTTGGACCCCTAGAGTGACAGGCTCTTGGTGACCGTCCTTCCTGGCCCAGCTTTTGTGCTCTGGCAGGTTTGGCTTTGTCCTAGGTGCTAAAGGTTGACACTGCGTTGGAGTTTGCACATTGGGCCCTGTGCTGAGGGTCCGTCTGTCAGCATGGGGTCGCCAGGGTCAGCCGGTGTGGCTCTAGAGGAGTCCGTCACTATTGCTGCTCTTGTTGCCACCTTCAGTAGGTGGCTAAGCCGTAAGGAATTGCCATCATTCAACCATTTCTACCTACAGACGTGACAGTTCATGCTGTTCAACCTAATATCTATGGAGGAGTGGGTTTACAGAAGATGCAGAGTATGTCATGTAGCAAGGGGTGGGGGGCTCCCTTACATTCTAGGGTGCAGGTTACATGGGAGAGTGAGCACCATGGGGGAACAGTACAAAGGAAGACGGAGGATATTGTCTCATAAAGCCGAATTTTCTATTAAGATGGGTGTAGCCCCTCCCCTTCCTCTGTGGGGAGGGTGGGAAGGGAGGAGGGAAGAGGGAGAGAAAGAGGAAGAAAGAAAGTGCTGTTAAAGGGGCTGCTGCTTCCCCGACATTCCTCATGGGACAGCGCAGCGTTGTTGCTGTGGACATGGAGGACACATGCCGGCACGTCCACGTGTCACGTGATGACAGGAGCACGGCCCGCCCGTTCCCAGCGAGCACACGTCCGAGGATGAGGCTTGCCTGCTGCTCCATCACGTTCTGGAGCGGGTGTTACACCTGTCTGCAGGGACCAGAAAACTGACAGAGGAGAAGCACAGCTCTCTAGCAAGTTCTTTGGTGAAGGACGAAGCCTTTGGGGCATCAGCACATTCCTTACTTGACTTGCAAGAAAGTTAGTTTTGCCCATTGGACAGTCCTGTTGATAGTCGCATTCTGTACAAAGTGCTCATCACAGGCCGACGTCGTCCGACCAGTTTCCGTTGAGTAAGGGGCATTAGGGTCCTGACTCCAGTCGGTGGGCTCTGACACCGGTCTGCGTCGTCCCTTGCCCTGGGGCATCATCGCTCTGCCTGTGCCGCAGGTCACACTCAGATCCATGTGTCACAGAACATGGCGTGTGTGCGCTGAGATGTCAGAGCTTTTTTCTAAGGTAAACGCTCTGTACACTTGGAAAAGATGTACTGTTTCTTACCTGTTGGTGTATTCCAGAAAGGTGATAAAAGCTTATATTTGGAGAATATATTTTTTTCAAGTATGCAGTTACAGAAACTTTTCCTTGCCAAAGCTTTTATCACATTTCCCCGCAAATAGTGATTTGTACTTTTACTGTGCATTATTAAGTAGAGCTCATTAGCCTGACAGAATGAAATACTCATGCTTTTTACACGTAATTTCTTTTGAGCTTGACTTTTTCCTCACTGCAGCTTATGGTCAATATTAATTCGTGTTATTTCTTAAGCATTTTTCTCCCTTTTTGTTATAAATTCGACTATTGACATGTGTTATAGTGAAAATTGTACTTTTTTCCCTTTAGCGGCATTCCAATGCATCCCAGTCACTTTGTGAAATTGTTCGCCTGAGCAGAGACCAGATGTTACAAATTCAGAACAGCACAGAACCGGACCCTCTGCTCGCCACTCTAGAAAAGTACGTTTGAAACGCTCTTCTCGTTCTTTTTTCATAATTGGTGCTGTTTAGTGTTCCCGTGCGGAGCGGTCGGTAAGTGTTCTGCATGCGGGGCTCGTGCCCCTGGGAGTGGGTGAGAAGGGAGGCAAGCTCATCCGAGCCCAGGCATTCATGCTGCCCAGTGACCTCCAGGGCAAGAGTGTAAGTAACTGACGCTTCTATGTCAGCTTTGAACTTTTCGAATAGCTTAGTTAGAATTCTGCACAGCATCACAAGAGGGGGTAGACATCATAATTTACTCCCTGCCTGCATGTCTGTGGTGGAGAACATCTTATGTACAAACTGGTCTGACCTGTTTTGATGGATGATTTTTACCAGAAGCTCTTAGGGCTCGCTGTGTCTTTGCAGCTGGCTAAGGGCACCTGGGCAGACCTGACTTGAAGGGGTACATGTCATTCATGTGTATTCCATTTCTTTGTCCTGCTTCTGCCCTTAGTTCTAGGTAATTCCTCCTAGTGAACTGCCACCTCATGGTTAGGTGGAGGACAGCTTGGGGATGGTGTGCTGTTTTGAAATTTTTGAATGGCCAACCCGCGTTTACTCGTTTTTGTAGATTCACGCATTTTCAGGCAGTATTATCAAGCATGGGCATACATTTGACTGCATCCATACAGCTGACTTATTTTCATAAAGAAAAAGCAGGCGTTCTCTTACTTTGGATGAGTAACTGGAACGTGAGCATACAGTTAGCACTGAGTACAAGTGGCCGTCTTGCTTCAGTTCACTGCCACTGTTGTTTTCCGTGATGTTTTTTGGTCCTGTCTTAGTCCTCTTGTACATTGAGGCGCCTTTGCATCTTTTGGCTTAACTCCTGTGAGACCCTTTCATTAAAATAAACATTCGTGTGTATTATTTACTTGGCAAGTGTGACGAAAGCAAGAAACAAATCAGAGACAAGGCATCTCCAGAGAAGTACACTCGTGTCTTCCCAGGAGGAAGGAGCGGACCAGTTCTCTCAAGTAGCAGAACGGAAGAGCTCATCGGCTCCTGAGCGAAACGCTCCTTTGTCAGCCCCACGTCAGTGACTCCTGGCGTTACGGCACGCGCTTTCCTTTGTAACGTGGAAGGCAGTTCACACTCAGACCTCAGTAACCGCAGTGGTGTTGGGGTGAACTGTGTGAGATTGCCGTTTGAGTGCGGTAGGCCGTGGGGGCGGGGTGGTCCTGGGACCGGTCCCCATGGATGCCGAGCTGAGCGACAACTATTCTCCACACTCTTTCCTGTGGATAAAGTGGATGAAGTTCTAGAAATCCAGCGCCTGTTCCTAATACCAGGCCAGTTCAGACTGGTTACTTTTTGAGTGGCGAGCGGCACCCGTGGTTGTGTGGCTCCCGTCTCTGACGTCACAGTTTCACCCCGAGAGTCCGACCGCTGGGTGGTTATCACTGAACTCTTCAGTGCCGCCGCAGCCTCTGTTCGCACACCTCTGTGTGAACCAGATGGGGGCTCTAGCCGCTGGCACCCGCGAGGCCCCGCTGATGCGTTTCAGCCTGTCTCTAGTCCTGGGTCAGGCGACTGTCATTTGCTGTGGATCGGTACGTGCTCAGATCGACATCATTCACTGTTAGATGGAGTGAGTTTCTTCAGATACAGGGACGTGAGTCCGCTGCTCCATGCCGTCACTGAGGCAAACCCTCACTGCGCTCAGTGGCGAGGAGACTTTGTGATGGTGTTTCCACACTTCCCGAGAATGAGAGCAACCCCCTTAAACAGCAGACGTGCTCCCATTCTGTGGGGTTCTTTGACTGTCTGTTAGCAGAGAAAATACTCTGTGGCAGAAGCCTGCTTTCTGCGAGCTTAGTCAGCTTATGGATCACATGAGCATTATGTGTTTCATAAGTTACCTAAAAATATAGTGATACGTATTAGTCCGATCTACTGGCAATACGTAGTATACACACCAGCTACCTAACTCCTTATGCTATGCCTAACAGAGCACAGGTTTTGTGTGTTTGCACGTGTGTGTAGACACCACGTGTATAAATAGAAGTGTAGGGTAGCCCGTAAGAAAAACCTTGAAATGAGCTGAGGTTAAAGCGGGTGGTGCAGATGGGCGGGGATACCTGTCCTTCCCTGGGAACGTGGACCAAAGCGTTAGCGATGTTAGCCTGGGAAGCAGTCCGGGCTTAACCTGAGTGTGTTCAGTGCAGCTCTGTGGGAAATAGTCAAGTTCAAAAATTTCTTTAAAAACAGGTGTGTTAGGGTTGGACAGTGCAGCTCTTAACTCTTGATATTAACAGATTTAGAATGAGTTCGGATTTGATCCCAGTTGAGCCAGTGTGTTTTGTGGAAGTCTTTCTCCTGACTTCCCATGTAAAAAAACAAAAACAGAACAGAAGCGAGCCATTGCCTCAGAGACGTTGGTAAAGACCCTGGGTGGCTACACGCATCGCACAACTCAGTTTTACTGATGCTCATCCAAGAGCTCCCATTTTTTTAAATGTGAAAACAACTATTTTCTCTCACGTGAAAACAAATGCTTTATCGTTTTAAAGACTCAGTGTGGCTCAGCTACTCTTTTGCTGGTTATTATACCGTTTTTGTTCATTAGAATACTTTTGTGATATTGTAGACTTCGAATTTGGTGCAGCCATGAAGTAGTGAGGGCGCCTTTTTTGGCCACTCCCTTCAGGCATCAGTACTGACAGCATGACCGTGCCGTCTGGTGTGAACACTGTGCCTGAGTGACAAGGTAGACATCCACAGCTGGGTGCCGCGTCAGCCCCCTCCTCCTGGGTGAGGCCGCAGTGTGAAGACTCTGCGTGTCCACTGCACAGAAGCGCGCGCTCTGTCTTCCAGCGTCTGGCCTCAGACCCGGTGTTCATTCTGGAGACTGTGTGTGGAGTGACTGTCGCAGTGCTGTTTCAAAGAGAGGTCTCACAAGCAGTTCCAGTGCCAGTCTGGGAGCACTTGAAAGCTCCTTCCGGCAAGAGGTTCCTCTGCAGTTAGTTTTTAGATACTAGGTTCAGGTGCTTTCCCCAAAGAGAGAGATTCTCTCCTAGTCGCTGTCCTCACTTGGCAGGGAACTGGTGTGACACAGTGAGCCCAGCTCACTGGGATGACTGGCGTCTCTGCCAGATGAGCAACAAGGACAGCTCAGCCGTGTGTCACGTTGTAAGACAGATTCCATTTCTTAATCCACATGGATCCTGAAAATTGCTGAGATCCTAAGAAACGAAGGTTTTCCTTGAGAGGGTCCATATAAATTTACCTAGCAGGTTACCCCGCCGCTTTACATTACCCGTGACCTTGTGTATGTACTTGAGAGGTGTAATGGGAAGGGCCTGCACAGAATCCTTGCGGGCAGTAGTTCAAATTCATTTCATTGTTCTCATGTTATTTCAATATATCAAATTTTAATTATAGAGTAAAATGCAACAATTGATGTTCTCTTTTACCTGTTTTAGGTCTTTAATTATACACTAATGCCTTTGTGGGAAAACACTTATGGCTTCTAATTAGCCTTTTTGAAAAATCCTCCTTTCCTTGAGGGAGTGAAGGGTTCTGAGGCTTATTACCCTACCCCAGCCTCCCAGCCACTGCCACCACAACCACCTGGTCAGCGTGGCGGTGACACAGTCTTGAAATATTTTGGGCTCTCCACAGATGGGCAGAGGCCAGCAGGGCCCAGGTGAGTCTCCTGAGGAGAGAGGCTCAGAATATATGTGTAGGAGAGTATAGTTATAATAAGCAGAATCACTTGCCTATTTTAATAAATGTATAAAAACAAAATACTTTCAAGTTGAAACATACGTGCCCAGGTGGTACTAAATGTTTGTATAATATGCGTCTTATCGGTGCCGGGACTTTTTTTCTCCGAAGTCGTTACTGTTAAGTGATGTTACCATTAGCACTTGACTCTTGATTTGTTTCCCCAGGCAAGAAATTATAGAGCAGCTTCTATCAAATATTTTCCACAAGGAGAAAAATGAATCAGCCATCGTCAGTGCCATCCAGATACTGCTGACTCTGCTTGAGACACGACGACCAACGTAAGCTCTGCTTTTACCTTTCAGAATGAGTCGTTCTGTTTTGCTTTCAGACTTTTTAAAAGCTGAGGGTTGAGCTGCCGTTACAAGCTACAGCATCATGCCCTTGGATATGAGGTTCTGAATCTTTTTCTGCTGTGTAAACTGTACTTTATTTTTACATGGATGTGATACCTAGGGATGCAGTTGAAAATTATAGTTTGGTGATCACTATTTATGGCAATATTTGGATTCTGGTCATTTGGGCTTTTGTAGTAGTTATGAAAATGCTACTGTAGTAAGTACTGTAATACATCACAAACATGTCTAATGGCTCAAACACACCAAGAAGCTTATCTCTTGCTCATGGAAATTGAAAATAGGTAAATAGGTGTTCCTGGTTGGTGGCGATTCAGGGGCTCTGTTCATCTTCTAATTGTTTCCTGCAACTGCCTGCCTGAGGTTTCATCTTGTGTTTTCTCGGCACTGCAGTTCGTGAGACTGGTTTAAAATGGGCAAGTGGGTGGCTGGAAGTCTTAGGGGAAATTCGTGATAAGTGTTTCAGAGTCAGAAATATGCGTGTGCCTCTGGACCGGCCATTTCACATTTGTCGTGTTATTCTTCATAGTTCATATCCAGTGCTGATCTACTTATTAATTGCCAGGCTTTTCTCATTATTCCCTGGAGCATGAGGATTTGAAGAGGTATGTATATGTAAGTGTCAGCAATGTGTGGTTTAAAGACTAGGATTTATATTTTCTTACTCACTGTTGGATCCATCCCATCCACCAGAGGACTACGGAGAGGACAGAGAAGGTCTCCTGTTGGTGTGGGACACTTTGGCCACCAAAGGTTTCTAGATCTTGGTTTCTAGCAAAATAATAGTCTTACCAACTCCTGCTTCCCAAATTCCTGATCTCTATTCCTGGCGTGTTTACGCTTTGGCCAGTGATCATGGAAGGGCATTGTGGCAGCATTGCCTCAAGTATGTTACAATTTTGGGGTTGTCTCTGTAATTTTGGCTGTGTCTTTCCTGGTAAATCATATTTTAAATAATGTAACCAAAACTTAAGGTATTCATCAAGTGGTGTGGGACCGTTGCTGAGCCCCTCGTGCTGTGGGCGAGTGCACCATCTCTTCAAACGGTTCAAAAGCACGTGAAGTGGTTCTGTGACTTGAGAGAGGAGTAACTGTGAGAAAAATGATACATTTTTGCATAAGGAAGAAACAAAATAATCGCACAACTCAGAGCAAACAGAAGATACAATAAAAGAAATAATAGAAGGAAATTTCTGACCTGAAGGAATTTATCTTCAGACCAGAAAGGTTTGGTAAAACTAAGAAAGATTAAATATTTAAAAAAAAAAAAAAAAAAAAGGACTCATAGATTTTAACCTTATCCTGATGAGATTTCTGAATCCCAAAGATAAAGAGTAAGTCTTGAAAATATAGGGATAAGGAAAAAAAAAATGGGTTAACTACAAAGCAAATCAGGTTGCCGGGCATTGCATTTGGAAAGCTAAATAAATACTGAAAAACAGGACAGGATGGTGACCCTGAAATACTGTTGTTGGTGTGTGAGGGTAAACGAGACGTTCTGAGCACGTGAGATGTTCGTGTTGCACTCATGGTCTGTTCCTGGGGTAAATTACTTGAAGACGGACTTTCCCAAAGCAAAACAGAAAAATAATTTAGAGAAGAACTTAAGGAAATATGTTGGTAAGAATCACGATAAATGAAATGGATAGGGATGTAAAAATTAAAGTGATTGGAAGTTAAATGTTAAGAATGAAAAATTCAAATAAGTCAGGCATAGAAAAAAATTGGAATAAATTACAGATTATTTTAAAAAAACTCAAGAAATAAGGAGAAGGTGGAAGCTAGCGCATATTAATTTCTAACTTAAAGGCGCTGGGGCACTTTCATACGCAGACATTGTCAACGAAGGACCCAATGAGGGATGTTAGAAATGACTCATGAAGTGTGAAGAGCTAAACCAAGAAGACAGTGAGCTGCAAGGGCCTAGGAGTAACTATATGCCGTTAGGAACGAGCGTGAGCGCCCAGATCCTGGGTTCTGACACTGGTCTCTGGTAAAGGGAACCAGGGCCCCTGTCTGGAGCACTGTGAAGTGCAAAAAGTAGGAAGTACTCAAAAACAAAACAAAAAACTCACCCATTGTACGAGGTTACATCAGAGGGACACAGGAGCCAACCAAAAGAGCTCCCAGTGGCCAGAGCCGGAATAATTGCCACAATAAAATAGAGCAGTTATTGTATTATAACTCAACATATAAAATATCTAAGTCCATAGTGATGTAAATAAACGATTGAGCGAGTAAAGGGGGAGAAGAGACAGACCTCCTGTGCGGAGGGCTCCAGGTAGTCCGTGTAGACCCTCACTCCTCAGGAAAGGAGCACGCCCCCCACTCTAAGTGCAGGCCTTGCACTGCGACTCCTGAAGAGGGAGTGACCGTGACCCCGCGGAGCAACCTGACAGTCAGTCCCTCAGCCAGATAACCAAAGCCGGCAGCCAGCGATGAGTCGTGCTGATGATGGTCTGTACCCTTGATATGATGGAATAAAAATGGCATTTTTTCCTGTGCGGTCTTCCTTTCCAAAGATTCGTGATCATGAGGAAAATACAAGACAAGTCCCAACTAAAGGACATTTTGCGAAATACCTGACAGTAAAGTCCAAGAAACTGTCACAGTCGGAAGGAAGCTTGAGACACATGACAGCCAAATGCCACGTGGTATCTGGAGGGGATTCCGGAGCACAGAAAGGACTTTAGGTAAAAATTAAGAAAATCTGAATAAAGCATGGATTTATAGATTTTATGTGTCAGTGTTGGTTCATTAATTGTGACAAATATCCTGATAGAAGCTATTAATAGGGCAAGCCCAGCATATGGGAACTCTCCGTACCATTTTTGAAATTTTTTCTGTAAATCTAAAACTATTCTGATAGAAACTGACGTACACGTAGACAGAAAATCAGTAAGTATATGGAAGACTTGACCACGACTGGCAGTCCATTTCACCTCGTTGACACGTCGAGAACCTTCCCCCAGCAGCCAGTGCACATTCTGTTCTGGTGCGTGTGGAACTTTTACCAAAGTAGACTAGATTCTCAGCCGTGAAACACACCTTAGCAAATTATCATAATAGTAAATCATGTGAAGTATGTGTTCAGACCGTAATGGATTTAAACTAGAAATCAATTTTAAAAATTTTCTGGAATATCCTCAAATATTTGGGAATGAAACAACACTCAAATAACCCCAAGTGTCAAAGAGGAAATGACAAGAAATGAGAATATTTTCAACTGATCGATAATGGAAACAACACGTTGAAATTTGTGGAATGCAGCAAAGCAGTAGAAGGGAAAGTTACAGCATTAAACCTTTATATTAGAAAGGGAAAACAAGTCTCGTGTCAGTGATCTAAGTGTCCATGTTATGAAACTAGTAAAGGAAGAGTAGATTAAACCCAACACGAGCAGAGGGAAAGGACAAATTAAGAGCAGAAATCAGGAGACTGGGCAAATGGCGTAGATGATAGAGGCTTTGCACGTCTCGTGACCACATCAAAGTCACGACAGAAACACAGAGAAAACAGTAAACAGAGTCACCTGTGGGCTAGATGAACAGAAGCCCTACAACTAGAAATAATTAAATCACCCCGCAACGGGAGGAGGGAGCAGGGGCCGAGGATGAGAGGACACGGGGCTGCCGGGTCCCCAGCAGCGAGTGGGACAGGCGGGACAGAGGCTGCGGGGGCAGCAGACGCCTCTTAAAGGGGCCGTGTCCACAAGCGGACTTCCGCAGTGACGGACCTGCTGCTCTGAGCGCCAGCACTGGGTCGGCTGCTCGGGAGGCACCAGGAACTTATGGGGGACACCGAGTGGTTGGAGTGAGGGCCAGAGGCGAGGCTCTCTCCCAAGTGGAAGTGCCCGCGGTGACCATTGTTCCTCTGTGGCGCCCTCCCCAGTGTGTGGACGCAGCGCTGCCATAGCTGAGACGGCAGCTGAGACGTCACCAAACTGGATAACCGGTCGCTCCGCCCAGAGAATTCCCTGGAGCTCCACCTTCCCCAACTCATGGCCCCACCCAAGCCACATCTAGTGCCCTTGGCGTATCCTGCATCCCTTGCTGAGCAGCAGGAAACTCACACTGGTGGCGACTGGCCTCGGTTTCCAGCATGGCCTCTTGCAACTGTAAGCACAGCGTCCGTGGATCGCTTGCTGAATCTTAACAGGTGGCCCCCGGAGAGGCACAGTCTGGGGCTAAACTTGGCCTGCAGCTGAACCCCTCTCAGGGCTGTGCCACCGGACACTTTCTACACAAAGCCACGCTAGTAAGACCCGAAGACTTAGGAGCTTTGCCTAGTACATAGAAACAGAAAAAGGCAGCCAAGATGGGGAGACAACGAAGCCGGTTCCGTATGAAAGAACAGAACAGAGATTCAGGAAAAATGGGAGTCAAGCAATCTAACAATGCAGAATTCGAAACACTGGTTATAAAGATGCTCAGAGAACTTAGGGACAGAGTAGATGAACTCAGTGAGAACTTTAACAAAGAGATAAAAAAACATAAAAATGGAAATTACAAAAAGGAACCAGTCAGAAACAAAGAATGCATTATCTGAGATGGCGAGTATATTAGAGGAAATCAACAGAGTGGATGAAGCGGAGGATCGAATTACTGATATAGAGGACGAGGAAGCAGAGGGCATCCAATCAGAATGGCAGGAAATCCAAAAATGTGATAATTAGGGGGCCTATTGGAAAAATTTTAACAAAATGATCCGCATCATAGGGGTACCTGAAGGAGAAGAGGGAGAGCAAGAAGTTAGTTGAAAGCTTATTTGAAGAAACAATAATGGCAAACTTCCCTAAAGACATATACAACCCTGGGAAGCTCAGAGAGTCCCAAAAAAGATGAACCCAAAGAGGACCACACCGAGACACATCATAATTAAAGTGCTGAAGGTTAAATAAACAGAGAATTTTAAGAAACAGTAAGAGAAAGTTACCTACAAGGGAGCTCCCATAAGACTGTCAGCTGATTCCTCAGAAGAAACTTTGCAGGACAGAAGGGCTCAAGACAAAATATTCAAAGTGATGAAAACTCAGGATCTACAACCAACATTACTTTATCCAGCAAAGCTATCATTTAGAGTCAAAGGACAGATAAAGAGCTTCTTAGACAAAAAAAAGCTAAAGGAGTTCACCACCACCAAGCCAATATTACAGGAATGTTAGAGGGACTTCTTTAAGAAGAAAAACACACATCAAAAACATAAGTAAAGAATGGTAATAAGTACATATTTATCAACAAGTACCTCAAATGGGAAAGAAAGAAGTGCTCCATCCAAAAGATAGAGTGGTTGAATGGATAAGAAAACAAGACCCCTGTATATACTGCCTACAAGAGACTTCAGTTTAAAAGACACAGACTAAAATTGCCTTGATGGACCTAGAGGGTATTGTGCTGAATGAAGTAAATCAGATAAAAAAAAAACATGCCACACGATTTCACATACACATGGAATTTAAAGAACAAAATAACAAAAATGGAAAAAAACTCAAATACTTAGAGGGCTACTAGACAGGTGGGAATTGGGGGAGTAGGTAACAAAGGGCAAAGGGATTAAGAAGTACAAATGGATAGTTACAAAGTAGTCATGGGGATGTAAAATGTAGCATAAGGAGAATAGTCAACAATGTTGTAATAACTGTAAGGGGGAAGGGGGTCCTAGATTTAGTGGAGTGACTAGAGATCTCTCATCACTATACTTTACAACTGAAACTAGTATAGTTTGCCAACTAAAATTGAAAAAAAACTTACTGAATTGTTACCCCAAAAAAATGGTTGATCTGGCAAGGTAGGCTCACAAATCGGTCTTTATTCTAACAGCATGAATTTGTTGACAGGGCAGCCTTAATTGCTTAACAGTCAGGTCCAAGAAAGGCATCGATTTCACTTCCAGAGTAACCTGTCTCTTTGACGAGGATGAGACATCATGGTGCAGCAGCCAGCACCTTCCACCTTTTACATACAGAAAAAAATGCGTGAATCATAATGCTCAGTTAAAAGATAACACACCTGTGTGTGTAATCATCATGAGTCAAGAAATAAAAATTACCAGTACCCTCAAAAAAAAAAGATTGAGAAGAGAAAAACAATACAGAAAATCAGTGAAACTAAAAGCTGTTTTTGAAAAGGTCAATAAGATTAAAACTCTAGCCACACTGACTAAAGAAAAAGTAGAGGAGACCAGATTATAGATAACAGGAATAAAGGAGAGGACATAACTACATTCCCTACAGACGTTAAAAGAATACTAAGAATACTACAAACAACTTATTGAACAAATTCAACAGTTTAGAGGAAATGGACAACTTCTTTAATAAAACTACCAAAGCTCACTCAAAAAGAAATAGATAACATTAACAGCCCTATATCTATTGAGGAAATTGAACTCATATTTAAAAGCTTCCAACAAAACTCTCAGCTCACTATAGTTTCATCAGTGCATCCTACAAAACACAGAAGGACTCTACCAGAATACAGAAGAGAGAACACTCTCTAGTTTGTTTTATGAGGCCAGCATTACTTTGAAACCAGACAAAAATACTGTAGGAAAGAACACTAAAATTCCACAAGAAGATATTAGCAAATCAAATCTGGCAACATATTTGGAAAATGATTTGTCATGACTAAGTATGGTTTATCTTGGGAATGGAAGGCTCATTCATCCTTCAGAAATCAGTGAGAATGGCCAAAATCCAGGACACTGACAGCACCAAATGCTGGTGAGGTTGTGGAGCAACAGGAATTCTGAGGCATTGTGGTGGGAACGCGAAGTGATAAAGCTGCTTTGGAGACCGTCTCCAGTGTCTTACAAAACTAAACGTATTCTTAGCGCGCAGCCCAGCAGTCGCGCCCCTTGGTGTTCACCCAGAGGAGTTGAAGACTGTCCACACAAAAACCCACACCCGGATGTTGATAGCAGCTTTCTCCATATTGCCGAAACTTGGAAACAACCAAGATGTCCTTCAGTAGGTGATAAAAAAACCTGTGGGACATCCAGCAATGGAGTATTACTCAGTGCTAAAAAGGATGAGCTCTGACGCCATGAGAAGCCATGGAGGAAGCTGAAATGCCTGGTACTGAGCAGAAGAAGCCAGCCTGAAAGGGCTTGCATACTGCGGGATTCCAGTTCGGTGACATTCTGGAAAAGGCAAAACTACGGAGACACGAAAAAGGCCAGTCGTTGGCAGGGTGGGGAGAGGTGAACAGGCAGAGAAAGGGAGGACCCTAGGGCAGTGAGCCGACTCCGCGGGAGTCTTTAACAATGGATACATGTCATTATCCGTTTGTCTTTAACAATGGGTACATGTCATTATCCGTTTGTCTTTAACACGACAGCAAGAGTTAGTCAAAATGCAGACTGTAAACTTGGGGTGGTTATGATGTGCCAGTGGAGGTTCATGGATTATAACTAATGAGCCACTCGGAGGGGTGCTTGTCGATAACGGGGGGAGCGTGCATGTATAGGGGCAGAGGGACATGAGCAGTCTCTGTACTTCCCTCTCCATTCTGCTGCAAACTTAAAACTGCCATAAAAAAAATAGTCTGAATAAAAGTCAGTCAGTATAACTCATATCAGCAGACTAAAGGAAAATAAAACATGGTTACTTGATTTAATTCTTTATGTTAAAACCTCTCAGCAAATCAGTAATAGAAAGGAACTTGGCAACTGATAAAATGCTTTTTAACAATAAAACAACTCCTGGCTGACATTATTCTTAATGGTCAGCGACTGAAATAACATCCCCTCAAATCCAGGAGCACGGCAAGGATATTTGCCGTCACCAGCCCTATTCCGCCTCTTGCTGGAGGCTCCGGCCGGTGCCATAAGGCAGGAGAGAAGAGCTGTCCAGCCAGAAAAGAAACTGTAATGCCCAGTCGTTCACAGAGATCAGGGTCAGCATTGTAGAAAACCCTAAAGACCACACACAAAACTCCTACAACTAACAAGTAATTCTGGCAGGATTGCAATTTGTAAGGTCAGTATTCAAAAATTAGTTGCATTTCTCTATACTGGTACCAAACAGAATTAGAAATTTTCATAAAGCATCATTTATTTACTTTAAAAGTACTTACTATTTTCAAATCCTTTAGGTAAATACCAAGGAGCACAGTTGCTGGATTGTACAGAATAAAAGAAATACTTAGATATAAATCTGACAGAACATGTGCAAGGTTTAATGCTGAAAGCCATGGAATAGTGATGAAATCAAAGATTACCTAAATGGAGAGAGAGATTGTGTTCACGCATTAGAAGACTCGATATTGTCGAGTTGTCAGTTCTTCCCAAACCGATCTGGAGGTTCAGTAGAATTCCAGTTAAAATCCAAGCCAGATATTTTTGTAGAAATCAAGCTAATTCTAAAACTTACATGGAAATTCAAAGCAAATACAATAGCTAAAACAATTTTGAAAGAGACTGTCAAAATCCGAGTACTGATGCAGATTTAAAGGTCCTGTAATCAGATCAGTGTGGTCCCAGTGAGAGGACGTAGGTCCTTGGAGCAGGACAGAGGCCAGAGGCAGACCTGACCCACACATGCATGGTCAGCTGGCTCCTGACAGTGGTGTGGAGGCAGATCAGCGGAGAAAGGATAGAAAGGTCGCCCTTTCAGCAAATGGTGCTGGGACATCCATCTGCAGAGAATTGGACCTCAATATGTACCTTGCACATTATATAAAAATTAACTTGAAATGGAAATATTCTGCCTCTTAGGTTTGACTCTAAAAAAAAAGAAAAGAAATGGAAATAGAACTAACTGTCAGTCCCAAAACTCTAAAAGATCTAGGAGAAAAATCTGTGACCCAGGCTCAGGCAGAGATTTCTTAGATGAATCACCAAAGCCCAGTCCATAAAAGAAAAATTGACAACTCAGACTCTATTAAAATTTTAAATTCTGCTCTTTGAAAGATTTTATTAAAATGAGAAGGCTAACCACAGACTGCTGCAGAGTATTTGCAAATTACATATCTGAGAAAGGACTTGTATCCAGAGATAACGAACACTCAAAACTTAATCACGAGAAAAACAATTCAGTTTTTTAGAAGGTCAAAAGATTTGAGCAGACAGTTATGTACATAGCAAGTAAATACAAGAAAAGATGGCCAACATCATTCATCTTTAGTTGAAATTCAAGTTAAAACCACACAGATACCACTGCGCACCTTTCGAACAACTTGTATTTGTTTCCATAACAATTGACCACAAACTGTGGCTTAAAATGACAGCAGTTTATTCTCTCTCAGTCTGAATTTCAGAAGGCCAAGATCAGGATGTCAACCTTGCTGCACTCCCTTCAGAGGCTCCAGGGGGGACACGTCCTTTGCCTCTTCCAGTTTCTAGGGACCGTGGGGGATTCCGTGGCTTGTGGCACCCTCTTTGTGCTTCACCCTCACGTTGCCTTCTCTGCTGTGTGTCTGTCTCTCTCGTACAAGGACACTTATAGTAACATTTAGGGTTACCTGGATCCTCATCTCAAGATACTTAATTACATCTTCAAATGAGGTAACAGTCGTAGGCTCTGGGGGTTAGGGGGTGCACGTACCTGTCGGGGCCACCATTCAGCCCGCCGAATAAACCAAAACAACAGATGGTACCCAGCGCTGGTGACATTAGGGGGTAACTGCAAGTCTCACACATCCTTGGGAATGCAGAGTCACAGCCACTTTCCAGAAACATCTGGCAGTTTCTTATTTATTGTATTATTCAGCAATCTCTTAGATATTTACCCAAGTGAAATAAAAACTGTGTCACTCAGAGACCTGTAAGTGAATGTTATGTCACCTTTATTTGTAGTTACCCCAAACTGTAAACAAGCGAAGTGTCCTTAAATTGATGAATGGCTGAGGAAGCCGTGGCACACCTGTCTGCACAGTGGATTGCTGATCAGCAAGAGAGCAGACTGTTGACACATAAACATCCAGCACTTCTCTGCCTTTCCTTGTCCAAGTTCTAAATTTAATAAAGCTCTCTGGAATATCAATATAGTTTTTGTTTGGGATTCAGTGAATTCTTACATATAATTTAAAAGAAGAAAACTGTGAGACTAGCCAAGAAATTTTGAGCAAGATCAATGATTGAGATAAATTGCCTCACGCATATTACAGTGCGTTATTGATAAATATGGCTGTATGATACTGTTTGTGATACCAAGTTTATATGAATAATTAAGGAATTTCAGTATGTGGTTTGGTATGGTTTTTCACATAAGTGGAGAAAGGCGATTATATAAATGGCTTAGAAAGTGACTCATTTTTAGGAAAAAGAACGCTATACCTGTTTTACATAAAAAATTCTAGGTGAATCAGATTTAAAATACTAGAAGAAAAGTATGTAAATACATAATTACGGGATCGTGGAGAACTTTTAAGCCTGACTCCCTAGACAGAAACTGTGATGAGGAATGCCATATCTGGCTACATGAACGATTAAAAACACTATGTGTTAAAAACACTGGAATTAAAGCAAACAGCCTCTGCCCTTCCCCTTCCCAGCAGTTGAGTTTCCGAGCGCTGTCCCCGTGGCCCTTAGAGTCAGGGCTCATTGACACGGGAGGAGTATTTTTAGGCAGTAGTCAACAGTCACTCTCTAGGCGTTAGCTGCGTGCCAGGCAGTGTTCTCAGCCCTCTGTCTGCCTCAGCGTGATCCTCACAGCAGTCTGGGAGAGGCGTTCAGGGCGATCCCCACTTTCCACGTTAGAACAAATACCGGGTGAGTGAAGAGCCAGAATTGGGTGCAGGCCGACTCGCTCCGGCAGTGACAGCGTTCACCACCACTTGACACCGATGTTCACTCGGCATACCGCTTTCAGGAAGAGCTTTTCATTTGAACTGCTTGCTCATGTTTTTAGGCCCCTCCCCCACGTCCTTCCCTGCAGGGCTCTGTGCTCCCCCACTGTGAGACCCTGTGCTGTGCGCTCACTCAAACCAATTGAGATTTGAGAGTCCTGTTCCACTCCAGAAAGGAGTGGGTGATGAGGAGCGTAGATCGAGCTTAATGCAGAGGAGTAACCGAAGCCTTTTAAACAGAAAACACTATCAATTACCAAAAAAAACCTGAAAAAACCTCAAGCCCATTCGTTGCTAACATTTCAGGTGGCAGGCTGTGAGGGAGGCCCCGGAAAGTGGGCACGAGCAGACGGACGGTCTAAGTGAACGGGAAGAAGTCACACATGGTTTCTTGCTTGACACTGTGGGCCTTTGGGGTTCAGGTCGTGTTGGCTGACACCTGTCGAGTTTTTATTACACCTGCCTCAGAAATGTCCCTCTAGAAATGCGGATTTAATCATATACATTTATATAGCTGTGGTGTATATAGCTACACACCATTATGGACCACCGTGAGTGATTTGTTTTGAAATTGTAATAAGTAAAAATTAACTTGCTCTATTTCAAGATTTGAAGGCCATATAGAGATCTGCCCACCAGGCATGAGTCATTCAGCTTGTTCGGTCAACAAGAGCGTTCTAGAAGCCATCCGAGGAAGACTTGGATCTTTTCACGAACTCCTGCTTGAGCCACCCAAGGTAGGGCCGTCTGAAGCAGAGCTGCCTTCTCACTGATTCAAACAGTTGTTAGAAAGCGTATGAGCCTTGTGAGTAGCAGAACTGGCTGCGGCCAGCCTGTGCAAGATGTGTTAGAAGGTAGCTTCGAATCGGCTTTTATCTATATGTAATCTCTAAACTAAAGTATGGTGTAGAATTAAGATGAAGCAAAATTTTTATCTGCTTAGGAAATCCAGCTTTTTCTTTCTTTTTCTAAATTTTGGATACTTACGTATACCCGTAAAATAAATACTTCTCATAGCATGTTATTTCACATCTTTGAGAGGCAGTCTTCTAGGAACTGGGCTTTGAAATGGAGTGGTCTTCCTGGCGGCCTGGGCAGACGCCTTACAGAAGCGGTCTGTGCAGGGGAGCATTAGTTTCCGTGGCGCATCCGTGTGCTAATCAGGCACACCCGTTCACTCAGGCAAGCCACCGAAAGCACAAACAGCCCACAGTGAAGGCCCGCGAAGGAGGGGCGTCCGCAGTCCGCGACACCCACACCCCTCGCTTGGTGCAGAGCTTTAGTTTAGGGTAAGAGGCTCTTCCCTTTAGAATCTGTAGGGCGGAAGCCTCCGTTCTGGAGAGTACCGCTGCCAACACCAGTTCTCACGCTTCCCTTCTGCCTCTGCCTGTGCCGCTGGATCCAGGATCCCGCGCGTACCTCTGTGACACCCCGTGAGTTCCTGGGAATTTAGCGTGCTAGTTTCTCCCTTCTAAACGAAATGTTTCCTGTTTGACCACTTTGCAGAGGAGGGCACAGTAGCTCACGCCCGTCACTGGGCAGCTGGTCACTTCTGGGTTGTCTCTTCAGCGAGCAAGCAGTGGCCCTGTCTTGGTGGCGCTGTCCATCTGCGCTCGGGCCTCTGCTGGTGTGACGCGGACGGTCAGTGGCTCCTTCATGCCAGACTTGGGAAGAAGATCGGGGCGAGCAAGGGAAGAAGAAGAAAGGGTTTACTCAGGAGAAGAGCAGAGACCATTACTAGTGGATGTTGGAGGCGGGAGGAGGGTCTGAGAGAGGAGAGGGTGTGTGACGAAGTCCCCCGACCTGTGTCTTGGGGGGCCTGCCCATCTTCCTTCTGGGGGATGAACAGGTGGCGTCTAATGTGGAGTCTCAGCTGTATTCTGCTTGGCCCTGACTCCGAAGTAAGGTAGCATCTCGCTTGGGCTTCCTCTCTGGCTGCCGGGAGTGAGACCAGTTTGTACCTGATTTGACTATATGATGTGGTGTGTGGGTAGGTCGATGAAGCTTTTTGAAATGTCTCTCGATTTAGAGCTGTTTTACGTGGAGTGAAGTGTGAGCCTTACACTTCCGTTATGGTGCTGGCGGGGGCGGGGACAGGGACAGGGACGGGGACGGAGGAAAGGTGAGCCAGGGCCTCGCTCGCCACCCTTCCCTGTCAGCCTGCTGAAATCCTCAAGTGTTCTGTGTCTGTTTCTTGTGATTTCAAAGTTCAAAAACTCCCTTTTAAGGACAAGAACAGGTTTGAGGTTGAGCTTGTCTCAAGGTCGTGATGTCAGTTGCCGCTTTGGGTTTCCCTCCGGTGTGGAGTGCAGGCCAAATCGTTGGCAGTGTTAGTTTACCTGGTGTTACATCTTAGTAGCCCCCCTGCTCCTTTCTGTCTGCTTCCTCGCGTGGATCGAATTGGAAAGCTCTTTCTCCCTCAGAAAAGCGTGATGAAGACGACGTGGGGCGTGCTGGACCCTCCCGTGGGGAACACGCGGTTGAACGTGATTCGGTTGATATCCAGCCTCCTTCAGACAAACACCAGCAGTATCAACGGGGACCTCATGGAGCTGAATAGCATCGGGGTCATATTGGTAAGACTCCCCCGGAGGGACGTTCTCCTTCACCCTTGACATTCTGTGGATGCGTAACGCAGCGTACAGCCTCACTGATTTGCAGCGTGTGTCAGTGACTTTTCCTGGTCTGAGTGTAGATGGCCTTTTCTGTAGTTTTTGCCTTGAGTTTATCACCAGTTTCGAATGCTTTTAAATTTTCAGTAATTTATCCTTGCCGGCTGTAAAGAACTGTGTTAGAGAATTTCAAAGATAATTAAGACGTTTAGCCTCTCACAGACGACGCAGCGAGTCTGGTCACTGACTCGGGGGGACTGTATTAGCAGTAAGTGACTGCTGGTCAGAGCATTGTTTCTTCGTCGTAAGTAGCAACACACAGGGTGTACCTTCTCCCACTGATGTGTATCTGTATAACGTATCCGAGGCACTGTCTGGTCTTTTGATGAGAGTCCAGCTTCTTCCTTGAAACAGCTGTCAATTCTCCTTGGCGAGGGAAAGGAAAAGGAAGAGCCCGGGAATTATCTGGATTCCCCCTGACTCTTGAGTTCCCCAGCTTCAAAGCCTGTGCCTAGAATCCACAGGCCCGGTTCCGGTGCCCGTGCTAGCTTTGTGGGTCCTGCCGCCCACAGCCCGGAGGGCACGAGGGTAGACACTTAGCAGGTTCCATTTGGGGGAATTTGAGGACTGTTTCAAAGGAGAGTCTGGGTGTTTGCTCACTACACGAAAGAATTGGAATATGCACTTTTTGTACATTTTTCATATTATCCTGAGTATAAAGACGCTGTTTTTCAGATCATGCCCAGAGACGGGAGGCATCCCATGGCTAATACTTGGTGGAGCCAGCCTTTGAATTCACATCCAGTTTCAAAGCCACACCTTCATGCTTCTCAGTGTCACTGAGATACTTTGTTTACTTCAGCCTTGGGTTAAAAGACATCAATGTAGGGCATAGAGGGCAGGGACATTTTGCAGAAAGAGGAAACATTAAAGGATTGGTTTCTGGGGTAGCTTAGTGTTCCCCACTGGGGCCGTAGATTTCACCTGCCCTCTGACTAGTATATGAGATTCCGGGAATATAATTTCCTACTCCTGTTTTTGGGAGTCTCTCTGAAGTCATCAGTTATTAGTGTTCAATCTTACTAATAACAATTATACAGCTATTGTTAATCCATTCTGTTGTTAATCTTTAGAGTAACTTTTGAGTGATTACAAATTTGATAAACTCTTAAAAGGGTCATTGTCATTATTTTTTCGTTTGGAGATTAGATAGCCAGATTCAAAGATTTCCTGAATACATACATACTTTAATGATGCGGTTTGTGCTTTAGGGATTGTCTTTTCTTTTTGTGATGCTGTTACGTGTTCAGATCATCTGGAAAACCCTGCTAACTTCCAGGAGATCTCACATCCTGTCTCGTTTTGCTCCATTTGCTGATAGTTCTATGAGTTTCGAATGCCTGGGTGGTTATTCTCTGCTAAGGTGTGAGCACCTCGAGAATGGGGACCATATTTTTGTCTAACTCTGTCTCCCATGTTGCCCCAAGCACCAGGCCCTGCACAAAAGCCATCATTATGGCATGTCCAATGAGCAGGTACCCTGTTCTGCAATCTGTGAAGTGGCGTTCAGCACCCTTAAAATAAATTCGTGTTCCTTTTAATTACTCCTGTTGGACTAAGAACACATCATTTTTATTTTGTTAAATCACTATTTGGTAAACGTATTAAAGTGGCAGATATATTAAACTGAGTAAACGAAAGCGTTTTTCTTTTTTGTAGGACATGTTCTTCAAATATACGTGGAATAACTTTCTGCATACACAAGTGGAAATTTGTATTGCACTGATTCTTGCAAGTCCCTTTGAAAACACAGAAAATAGCACAATTACTGATCAGGACTCCACTGGTGACAATTTGTTGTTGAAACATGTAAGCTTACTTGGTGTTCTTTTTCTACCACTCGGCGATTATAGCATTTTCCTACTTAGGTGTGAAATAAATTAAAGTTTAAAGGCATGAGGTTAAATTTCAGAGTCTAAATATTTAATTGTCTCATTTTCATTGCACTTTAAACTGGAGATGATATAAATCAAATCCTGGACAAATAACCATTATGAACTTTTAAGAGAAAAATCTGTGGCCTGCTTATTTCGTAAAGTTAATAGATTTGAATATTAAAAATAGATTTGGAGATTAAAAGAACCATAAAAGTTTAAATACTACAGAGAACATTTGAAGAGTTATGTGGCATGCTGCCGTTTTAATTTCTGGTGCTAAATACACGATTGAAAGTTGGGAGAAGTGAGTTCTGTGCAGTGATGGGGGAGCCTCTTTTTGGGGTCTGTTTTCTTTTGCTAAGTATGAGGCAATGTTACTAAGTCAGTGTTCGGGTTTCTTCTTGCTCTTAAATGCTCTGGTTGTGTGCCGATCTCTTGCGCACACCGGGTTCCTCCCACACCTGGCAGGTGGGAAAGGCTAACCTGGAATAGCCAGGCCCATGGGGGAAGACAAATGACATTGAACTGAAACTGGCCTTGACTTTCAGCCCACAGCGCTTGTTAATGGCTTGAAGAATTGTGGCACCTACTTTTAATATGCGTGCCATACTGTTAGTGCATCTAGAAGGTAGTTTTGCTCACATTTAAAAGTACAGGTATCGCTGTGGATTCTGAGTTAACTTTTTGCCAGGCACGGTTTTCTTTATTCCAGTGTAATTTTGGTCGGGCTCTGTTCCTGGGCCCAGTTTCCATGGCTAATAAAACCTGGCTTTGCTTTAGGTCAGCGGCTCACTGAGCCAGTCCTTGAAATACTAGTGAAGGCGGGGGCCCTCTCTGAGTCCTCATAGTATCCGCGGGCCTTGCGCAAGCTTGCCGTCACGCCGTGTTGGATTTATCCAGTAATGCACAGCTATATTTAGCGTGCTGGGTTGTACATATCACTGTTCTCTTTAATTAGAGTTCTGTCTCATTTCAAAATTTTGACACTTTGACATTCATATAAATGTTAACTGGAATATTCCTTTTTATTCAGCTTTTTCAAAAATGTCAGTTAATAGAACGAATACTTGATGCCTGGGAAATGAATGAAAAGAAACAGTAAGTAAATTGTTTTCTGATAGGAATTTAGTTTGATTTTTCATCCGAAAAAAATGTGCCCTAGACAGAGAACAGTGAAAATAATTACATGGGTACATGCCACTTTACAGTTAGAAACCGTCCTCTCGGGACATCCAGATATTGGAATAGATATTTTTCTAATAGTTTATTTTTAGATCCCTCTGTCTTCTCTCTCTCTTGAGGAGAAACCAAGAGTTGAAAGCATGCCCACCTCTGTGCTGCCCTTGAAATTTCCTGGTCCTTTCTGAAAGGCTGTTTTTCGAGAATAATGTGGAGTCGAAGGAGCAGTTTTAAAGTCAGGGCCTCCTTGATGACGGCTCCCCTAGCACACCTGTCCCGGTTACCCGAGTTGTCACTGTAGACGCAAATTGCTTCATGGAACGAGAGGGAAGAAATGGCCTAGTAGACTCATTTTAGAAATTTCCATTAGCTGATTGACAAGATTCCTTGAAGCATTAGTTGACACGTGTAAGTAACTGTTACACAGACTTTTGTCTCTGGTGCTGGTGTCTTGATGGGCACTTGGCCAAATAGGAAGATGGATCATAGGTGGGAAGATTAGAACCTGAGTGTGGAAAGGGACAAGGAATCATTTGTCTGTGTGCCAAGTGGTGTGCGGGCGAACACAGGTTGGCTACCTCTCATCTTGGCCACGTTCTCAAATCAGCCAGTATTTTAACTTGAGCAGTGCCATTGGTAGATAAGTATCTCTGTTAATTGATTGGCACGATTAAAATTTGATATCCTGTAGCAAAACGAACCAGCAGAATTATTATAGTCCCCTACAGTCTGTTTAAAGTCTGAAAAATAGCTTCACAAAAAGGTAAAAAAGGAAAGTCACAGAGACATTAGGCACCTGTGAATATTTGGGTTTTGGTCCATAAGGGTAACATGTTGAAGATGAATGATTTGCCTGTGTGTTTGAACAAACCTTGTCCCCTGAGCGAGGCTGCAGTGTAATCTTTGAGGAGACAGCCTCCCGTTTCATCCCTCCATCCTGTCAGCAATCTGAATCTTTGTCCTTTACCCCTTGTCAGGGCCGAGGGGGGACGACGGCACGGCTACATGGGACACCTGACGAGGATAGCTAACTGCATCGTGCACAGTACGGACAAGGGCCCCAACAGTGCGTTGGTACAGCAGCTTATCAAAGGTAGGTGGCTCCGGGAGCCACGATTATGTGTTTTGGGGTTGGAGAAGGAATTGGAGAATAAAGTGGAGACACTCGTAGCATTTTTTCCTAGTTACCTGTGGAGTGACTTTAGTAATTATTTGGCAGTCTGAGTGTCCTTGAGAACTGAACTTCTTCCCGTGATCCCGTTGGTGGCCACTGGGCTTGGGCAGCGCGCGCACGTCCCGTCTCCTACTCAGCGCGTCACTCCGTGGCTCATTCTTGGGGCCCGACGTGCCCACAGGCCGGCGTTGAGCCACTTGAGCCGTAGTCACAAGATCTTAGTGCTTATTTTCTTCTCAAGGCCCCGTCTGCGGGTCGACTTCCTGTAACTGGGATATTAAAGCACTTTGCAGCGTTTCCCGGACCTCCATCACGAAAACAAGGACTGTGGGCTGCTCAGGGACCCCTCGCGTACTCACGTTCAAGTGGAGTCAGCCCCAGGTGACGTGGGGGGACGTGTGCGGGTTCCTCTTGCCGGCACGCAGGCCACCAGCTGTCTCCTGGAACGAGAGTCTGAGTGCCCGCAGGGCATAGGCCTGTGACTTACAGGACTGGCACCCTCTCGTGTTGCCCGTCCATTGTCTTTGTCTCTGGATGTAAAAATCTTTATCTTTGCAGGACAGAGTTCTCGCAGAGCTAACTTGATGAAAACTGTTTTTCAGTCTATCCTGGTTATCTTTCGAGAATGTTCATGTGTTCAGGAGGCTGTTACCTATCAAGTGTGTATTCAAAGCCTACTTGTTACCCAGCGGTGGAAAAGTTGGGGCCGGCCCACCTGTACTTTTGCTTCTTGAAAGGGGTCTAAGCCAGATCATGGAGTTTATATTCTTACCTGGGAGAAATGGGCGTGTTGTGTGATTATTTTTTAGATCAGTCTTTGTTTTCCGGAAGTTGTTCGCCAAGGGATGCGTGAGGGTGCGTGCACATGTTTAAACCAGAAATTGTCAGGTGACAATTTCAGTGAGGCCTCTGAGATTATAGCTGTAGTTGCACTTTCTTTGAAAAGTATTTCTGTATCCTTTAAAATTTCTCTGGAAGGTAGACTTTGAGTATTGCATTCATGTATTCATGTGTTGGCCTATGACACAGATATTTAGGAAACGGTATTTTTGAGCAATTTGGAAAGCCAGCCTGGGTTCCGTAGAACATTCTTTGGCGAGATGCCGGTCAGAGTACTTCAGGAAAGTGTGTGGGGCTGACATCTACAGCATTTCCTAAACTCGCACGGCCGTGGAATAAGCATCACCCCTGCCCCTCCCCACACATGCGTGCACGCTTACACACACACACACACACACACACCATGAAGACCTGGTACCTCTCAGGAGAGTTTATTGGAAACTGTCACATTTTCCGGGTTAAGTTTTTAACCAAAAGGTGTTTTAAAAACTTCTCATATTCCTAGCTTCTAAAGGCTCTCGGCACTGAGCATAGACTTGGTTGGTGGGAGCGGTGGGGGGCTGGTTCTGGTTCCTGGAAGTCCTGGGGACCTGGCCACACGAGTCCTTGCAACTCGGTCCCTACGAGCTTGCCTTCGAGGGGCCGCGCCCTCTCGTGTTGCCTGTCAGTCATATTTGCCTGCGTCTGGGTCACTGCACTGACGACGCATTTCTCCTCTTTTCCCTCCGAAGGTCTTCCAGACGCAGTCAGGGAGCGATGGGAGACGTTCTGCACGAGCTCCTTAGGAGAAACTAACAAGAGGAACACGGTGGATCTAGTAGGTTTCACGCGGTTACGTTTCTATGATTTCAGGGCTCTTAGCCTCTGCCCGTTTATTCAGGAAGGCGTGAGAGATCTTCCGTTTGCCCCAGTGATTGTGGGTCAAGGAGAAGTCTGTTTCTTTACCAGGAAGAGAGGTCAGTGTTCAGTTTTCTGGCTAACTTGCCTAGACAATTGCTAATTCCGGCCTGGGATGACAAAGGGACACAGAGAAGCCACCGACACCTACTTTGCCCCATACTTAGTTCGTTGTCCTCACTGCCCGGCCCCCCAGCACTTCAGAAGACAGCAGAACAGCCTTTAGTCTTCCTGTTCCTCTTTGGGGTCTGTCGCCTTCTGCCTCAGATAGCCCTGGGTGGTCAGAAAAGCTAAACATTTCTTTGGAAATTTTCTACCGTTATTGAGTTGGGTTGACCCTTGTTTTATAATCGTTCCCAGTGGGTGAAATTTTGTAGATGCCTTTGAAACTCCAGCTTTAAAGTCTTTTAACAGAATGGTACCTTTAGCCAGGGAATAATGGCATCGATAATACCTTTTTAAATTATATTGGATTTTGGAATGCATTCTTCTTTTTCTTTCTTTCTTTTTTTTTTTTTTTTTAACGTATTGTTTTAAGGTGAGTATTGCTTTTGTTTTGAATGACGTGGAAAAGCATTTTCTTTCTTAAGCACGTCCCAGCTAATATTTGAGGTGGTGGCCTTAACTCCACATGACAGTGGATGTGTCAGGCATTTAATTCTACATTTGAAATTCAGCAGCGACAGTCTTGAATTTCTAATAAACGGTAGCGCCTCGATTGTTAGGCAGTCAAGTTTCTCCAGCCTTGTCTGTCCAGAGCAGAGTTCAGAAGCAGGAGGGAAACAGAAAGGCTGAGGCAGCTACAGAGAGGTCACCAGGGCATCCTGAGTCACCCCCCTGAAGGGCCTGTTGCCTCCTGCTTTGTAGATTGTCTAACACATTTGGTTATCTTTTTCCAGACTCTTGACAGATTGGTGGGGTAATGGCTTGTTAAGGTGGGTATAATGATAGACTTAGTAGGTGTGAGGAGTCGGGGGAATTGTGAAGTTAAGAAATTACTATAAGAGAGCACCTGTGTGGGGCCATTTACTTACAATAGATCTGACGGCCCTCATTGTGTAGTTTGCTGTATCTCAGCAGAGAAGCACATTCACTCTGACAGCCCGGAGTCATCAAGGAAGGATTAAGTAATTTTTAATGAATATGTTACCCACTCTAAATCGTTTTTTCCCCAAATTGTTTAAAATTCTGGATAATCAGGGTTTTATTGTAGGGTGAAACTGTTCTCTCACACTGTGAAAATGAACCAGTTAATTTTAGAGGCCTCTACGTCGATTCTTTGTTAAGTATGTAGGCAAGGTGATCTTCTTTAAGGAATTTTTGTCTTTCTGTTTATAAAGGGACATTTAGGAATATTCATTCTCATTGACTTCTTAGGTAGAAGTAAAAAAAAGTGTCCATTTAAACTTGTTATCAGGAATTTTTCAAAACTTTATCTTTGATAATTCTAGCAGATTTTTCTTGGGAGCAATCCTGTAGAAAGGGAGGACTCCATTGCAATTCATATAACACCTGGCTGCTTCGCGGAGCACTGTCAGCCACCTGGCGTGTGGCCGCGTAAGCGCGGTGGCGTGAGGGCGTTGCTGGCAGGGTAACGTCAGACACCTGTAGACGCGACCCGGTGTTGAAGCAGAGCTCACGGGCCCCACCTGCAGTGCACTGGGAGCTCAGTGCCCCTTTGCCTGTCACACTTTCGCCACTGTGCTCCAACTACTTAAATAGTCTGCAGTGAAATGGGACAAGAAGAAGTTGGCTCACACAGCGAGACGGCTCAGATTTAGAGTCTGGGAACGTCATCTCGGCATGTGTGTTCTCACGTACTTGTTACTTTTTTTAAAGTTACGATTGAGTCTGTGTTCTCATTTAGTGACTTACTAGTATTCATTAGTTCAAAAAATATTTGAATGGCTACTTTGTGCCAGACACTGAGGATGTCGGACCAAACAAGATTGCAAAAATCCATGCGTCAGAGGAGATGGAGAAACAAATAGGTGGATAAACTCTAGGGTAGGAGTCAGGGAGCCTCTGGGACAGGTGCGCATTTAGAATTAGGTGGGCTGGGAAACCTGTCGGAGAACTTACTATTTGTTTGGAGTCTTGATGGGAGTGAGGGAGGAAGGGTGAGTGTAGAGGTCAGAGGTCGTCCCGAGTATGCCCGGGCTGGCATGTCACCCCAGAACAAGGGAGGGAGAGAGCGGGATGTGAGCTCTGAGGGGCTCTGCAGGCCAGACTCCAACCACTTCTAGTCTCTGGGCAAGCCCCTGGGAGTGTGACCTCACTGTGATGAAAAGCCTTGAGGTTGGGAACTGAAAAAAGTGGCATGATGTGCATTTAGAACACCATCATGGCTGCTGGATGGAGAATAGACTGTGTAGTGGGGCCAGAGGTAGACGCAGGGAGACAGGCGAGCTGCCCGGCGCAGCATTAATCCAGGCCAAAGGCCGACGGGCCAGCCCTGGGCAGCGCTGCAGACTCTATGCGAGGTGGGGCGCTTCAGGGTGTAGTTTGACAGTAGCGTGAACAGACGTGCGTGGACAGAAGAAACGCGACGATGGAAGTTTTAGCTGAGGAAGCAGAAGGATGGAAGCGGTGCTTACTGAGCTGGAGATGCCTCGCAGCGGCGTGCTTAGAAGTGTCGATCAGGGGCGGGGTGGCAGGTGCATCTGTGCAGTGACTGCTGGGATTCTAGTCAGCAGCCCTCCCACCCGGTCCTTTTAGCTCATCTGAGTAAATCAGGGTCACCACATCTTTCAGGAACGTAACTGCGGAGGTGTGCGTGCACTGTGTTACTACCAATGATAATTCTCTAAAGCAGTAGGTTTTATTTTTGGAGAAGAAAAATAATTCTCGGTACCTCCCCGAGTGGCTTTGAGGGTTCCAAGGAAGGAGAATGTGTAGAGGGATCCCAGTGTCTGGCACATAGTGGTTACTTGACAAAAGCTAGTTTCTCATCTTTAATTATTGAGCTGATAAAATCATACTTTGTAGCAAAAAAGTACAAGCACGAATGACGATACACGTACCCTGTTTAAACTTAGACAAGACATGCCAGGAGCGGCCAACTCTTTTTTTCTTTACTTCATCACCTGCCTTGCTCTTTGAATTGTCTTCTGATCCGTGCCCCACCATAGGGTTGCACCCCTAAAACACACCGACTTAATCTGACTAGCCTGCCAGCCGAGCAGCCCCGAGCGGCTCAGCGTCCACTGCAGCGGGACCGCTTGAGCTGCTCTCGGTCGCGGCGGCCCGTGAGGTGCCCGCTGCCATGACCAAGCAGTGTCCCGCTGCCCCTTGGGCATCCTGGCCAGGCGCTCCTAGAACGTCCCATCGCCGTGTCTTTCCCCACTAACCCCTGACACTGCGACTGACGCAGGCAAGTCCCCCTCATCGGTCACAAACGCTGCCTCCGGCTTCGTCAGGCCGGATTCTAAATTAGGGCGGGAGTGCGTCATCTAGACCTCAGGGAGGACGGGGAGGGAACGAATGGGAAACGCTGGTTTACTCACGCGGCTCAGTGTCTCCGCCAAAGACGGTCAGACAGACAGGAGCAGATTCATTTCATTCAGGCCGTGATTGACTCATTTTCACACGCTGTACCACACACACACCAGACCTGTTTAGATTCTGGAACAAGTGTTGAGCTGGAAGAAGTGTTGGAACATCACAGAGCAGACCTGGCCAGTTTCTGTAACTCCAGGCTAGTCAGTACAGCATGACTGTGTGGCAGGTAATGGCCACTTATGTGCTCCCCCGAGGACAGTGGTCTCCACCCAAAACACTTCTAGGAAAAGTACAGGAAGAGTAATTCAGAAAATGCAGAGCGTAGGTGACCCTCAGAAGTTTTGTGCTGGGTTCTGGAGTGTACACACTCTTCCTATTTATTACTTGCTGTAGAGCAGTCACTGCTATTAGCGCTGTACTCAGTCATTTGTGTATCTTCATTTTTAACTGTTAATACATTTCCCCTAATACTGTGTGACGTTCATGAATTAATAAAAATCAGTTACCATGAATTGGTGAGTAGTTCATGTTTGTATTTTTGCTTAATTAATGTGAGTTAGTTGTAAGTTCTGGGGGCGGGGGGTGCATTTTAAGGGGCAGAAGATTTGGGGTCTTTTAGGAGCAGGGGACTATTGACTCAAGTCATAGCGCTTATGGGCATTGTTTTCCTTAGAGTGGGCAGAAAGTGCAAGAATTTAAAGTGAATGGTTATATTTAAACCTGACCTTTCTACTGGTTCATTAGTAATCCCTGGGAATCTCAGTTTTAGCCTTCGGGCTTGGCAGATATAAATTATTTTTATATTTCATCAGAGCCATTCCTTCTACCTTTCCTTTGTGAACGTTTAATTGGAGTCATTCATTATCAAAATCGCTTGAACAGAGTAACCCATCTCCTACCTGTTTTCTGGAGATGTTAGTAATGAGGAGTCACCACCAGTGGGCGGCAGAGGGCAGGAAGCCAGGCCATCTGGCTGAGTCACGTGCGCTCTGCAATTGCGGGCGGATTTCACAACTTACCTGTTACTGAGTTCTGTTCTTGCTGTTGTTACACATTGAGAGAAAAACTAAATGTGATTTTTCCATTAAAATGCTGATGCAAATGTCCAAAACGTTTCTCTGTTAAATAGTTTTTTACATTTTTATGCATATAGGTTACAACCTGCCATATTCATTCATCCAGTGATGATGAAATTGACTTTAAAGAAACGGGTTTCTCACAGGATTCTTCTTTGCAGCAAGTGAGTCATGCCTAAAGCTTTGCTTTTGTTTTTATTTTGAATGCATAGTCTAGTTGCAATTTATGAATCAGTTTTGGATTCAGACGATGTGTTAGGATGGGATTCGGGGCTCCTTATTAGTTAGGAAAAGCATTTAGATAGACATGTTGGGCACGTGAGCGTGAGGATGGTATTGATTACATTTCCAGGACGTGTTCCATGCCTGACACTGTGATGGGCTGGGTGAATTTTCAGGGGATCTGAAGGAACGGGGTAGTTCAGGAAGCGTCTCAGGCGTGCTCGTCACGCGGACTTTTACAGCAGCCAAGCCGCTCTGTATGAGTCCTGTGGGCAGGAGCAACAGGAACGAGGCCTTTTCAATGTCACTTAGAGTAACTTTCACAGATGTCCCTGAACCAAATGGCGTATGTGTTTCTAATGTCTTTAAGGTTTGCCAAATTCCATTTTAGTTGAAGCAGTTCGTGTCACCCTCCCTTCCCACCCCCAGAGTTATCTACATACATCAGCTGCTTGTGAGGGAAGGAACAGGATATAAACATAAATGTACTGATTGATCCCCCGTTGGTGGTCCTTGGAGAGGTGACAGATGATTTCACTTTCTCGACTGGGCATGAGGTATAGGATCTAAAAGCAGAAACGCTTTTAAAAGTGACCAGCTCTTCATCTGGAGTCGCCCTGAGTCGGGACCAGGTCCTGGCCTGTGGGCCGCCTCGGTGTGGCACAGGTAGTGTGCTCGCCTTCCCGCCCGACACTGGGCATTGCGTGGCTTCTTTTTTCTCAGTCTTTAAGCCCCATCTTTCACCAGCGCCAGGGCGAGGCTTCTGATGCTCATGCGGCCCTGTCACAGCTCCCGCACCTCAGGAGACCGTCCCGCTCCGGATAGGTCGAGCTAAGCAATTGCTAGGTTTTGATACTAAGGCAGTTTAACCCTCACATTTTCAAGATAGGTCTGAAGTAGCGTTTCAGTCCTTGCCAGCTTCTCGTTTGACCCTTGACACCACGCCCTTGAAGCCAGCCTCCCGAGCGCAGGCGCAGAGCAGCCACAGCGGGGCCTTCCTGTAGACTACAGCACCTTGCTGCCACCCGGGGTGCCCTGCTGGCTCGTTGGGGGTCCTCGGGCCTGCTCGCAGTCCTTTCGCAACCCCAGAGCCCTTCGGTGCCGCCCCAGGAGGCGCTTTGCCAGCAGCTCTTGTCTGCACTGGTGCACCCGTGGAGGCAGAGGTGGCCTGTGCCGCCCAGGACGAAACCCCGCACCACCCACAGCGCCACCCGGCAGTGGGGCGTGACGGTGTGAAGTGTGCATGATCCAGGGGCTTCTGTACCTGTTGGAGTAGCTTTAAGAAAAGGAGCGCCCTAGATAGCTAATGCTAAATAAGCCAGTAAATGTGGAGCTGTAGGCTCCTGGTGTATCATTCAGCGAGTGGCTGCACTTGAGTATCAAGCGCGGGTCTCCTTACTGCTCGTGAAACCTGGTTCCAGGGTCATGGCCCCTCTGGGACAACTTCCAGACTCTCTTTGGTTTGCCTGCTGTCGCTGTGCATGCAAAGCTGTCCCAGCCACACAACTGCCTGAGTAACACAGCTCTCACCAGGCTTGGTTTCGTGGACTTTGTCCGCTCTGTGTAACTCTCCAAAATTAGGAAAAATGACTATTCTTTTCTGATTGACAGGCTTCTAGTAAAGTCTTTCTTTGCATGTTTAAAACCAGTCATGGATCATTTTGAGAATAAGAAATAGGTGCCAAACCTTTTTTTTTATTATTTTTTTTTTATTTGAGAATACAAGTCTAGGTTAATTTAGTCTCAAGTTCTTATGTGAACGAGAACTTCAAGTTCTCGTTCACATTTGCAGCTAGGTCTCACGTTGGTCAGGTCTGGAGTGTAGAGAGCGCAAGGCAGGTCATTTAGTAAGGCTTCCAGACCACGTCACCTGTGGGGCCATGTCAGGCTCAAGGAGCGCCCCCCTGTGTTTGTGCCCTGTCCCGTTCCACGTGCCTCCTGCCCCCTCAGGCGGCCTGCACTCCAGTGTCCAGCTATTCCTCCCCGCATCCTCACATCCCTGCCTGGCGGAGATGCGGAGGGTCGGGGCTGAAGCCACAGATGGCTCTAGCAGACAGGCTCGCCCGCAGGCAGCCGGGTCAGACGAAGCGGACAGGGAGTTTCGGTGGCCCGGGGGCACCACTGAAGAGATTGGCTTGACAAAGCAGTGGGCGTGCTCCTCAGTGACTGTGGACAGTCCCTGGCTTTGGACAGGGTGACAGTTTTGAGAAGTGTGGGCTTGCTTTTTCTGCTTCATGTTTTTGTTTTGTTTAGGTAATTAAAAGATTTTAATAATTACACAGCCATATGGTGCTTTCCAGACTTGGCTTTCTCAGTGTCCAAAGCACTTGTACTCAGCTTTAAATAGAATCCAGTCGCAGCCTTCACTTATGCGGGTCTAGCAGGCCTTGGCGGCTTTATTAGTAAAACTCAGGTTTGAAACCTGAAGTTCTTTGCCGGGTCGGATCTTTCTAGAAACTGTAATAGACTTAGCACTAACAAAGACTACAGTTTAGTCGTTTTAACTCTGTCATTACACAGAGGTTAACTGTGTCAGCTGCCACATACCTCGATAGGTAGATGAATGCAAATGCGTGTGTACATGTGTATGTGTGTCTCTACGTGTGTGACTGTACAGCTGCCTCTCTGTCCACGGGCTCCACGTTGGCGGATTCAACCAGCCACTGAGCGAAAATATTCAGGAAGAAACGTTATGTTGTTGCTGACGTGTATACTACGTAACGAGGCCCTGCAGTGGGTCTGTACTGAACAGAATTTTTGGTCATTGTTTCCTAACAAATATTTACATAGTATTTACATTGTATTAGGTATTGTAAGTAATCTACAGATAATTTAAAGTATAGGGAGGATGTGGATACTTTATATGCAAATACAGAGTTTTATAAAAGGGACTTAAGCATCCTCAGATTTGGGTATCTGAGGAGATCTGAGACCAACACCCCATGAATACGGAGGGGCAACTGTACATGCATATGCGTAGGTATTTACATACACATTTACAGTACGTTTAGTATTTGTATTCTGTTTATGAAGCAGTTAAAGTATCGTGAAGCATTAATAGGAACACTTTAGGTAACATTTTTTCCCTTTTATACCCCAAAGAGTTACAGTATCTCTAGAAGTACAAAAAAAACTAAAGGAAAAAAGAAGAATGAAACAAAACGATAGAGAGGGAACTTCTCCCTCATGTGACCAAATTTCTAATCTGTAAACTCAGAGCCTGGCCTACGCAGATGCTCAGAGGCCACCTTCAGGGATCTTCCCTGCGGGACGTTACCAAGCATTGTTTTACCTTAAGATAAAGCTGCGACTCGGAGGGGCGGCTTCTTTCTTTTTGGTTTAACGAACATGAATGCTACGTATCGTGGTTCCCATTCACGTGTCCACAACTCAGCCCAGCCTCCCAGAGCTTGTGCCTCCCCTTCTGTCTTCAGCCAGAGTCCCGCAGCTCAGCCCGGGTGCTCGTGTAGTATCATCTCTGTGGGCAAGAAAGGAGGCAGCGTGAGAGTGGGAGTGGGCGTCTCAAGTGAGAGAGAAGTGAGATTTTACGTTCTCAGTAAACTAGACACAGCCTTTTTCAGACCCAAGGAAAAGATGCCTTCCAAAGCCAAATATAAGGTGTGTTTTTAAAGCATCCGCGACTTGGATTATCCATGCCATAATTCCCTGCCACCGGAATGAGTCGTCGGGAAGGGGAGGTGAGGCATGTCCGCAGCGGACCTCTGCAGGGCTGCGTCCGTGGGTTCTGCTCAGATGGAGAACCACGGGGACAGGGCTGTCACTCAGCTACAGCCACCCCCTCCCAGCAAGTGGCCTCGGGAGTGACGCCTGCAGTCAGCCGCCACGTGCTGCTCGTGGCCCTTGTGTGGAGCTCTTCTGCAGGAAGGAGCCATCTCCTGTCCACAGCTCTGTCCCCGGGCGGCACACACATTGTTATTTGTCTCCATTTTTATTGTTTCGGGTAAAACTAGTGGCCCGTGCTCATCTTCTTGTGTTCTCTGCCCTCGATTGGCAACGGAGCACGCATCCCTGACTCCACCTGCTCCCTGGGCCCGTTTATTCTTTTAAATTAGAATATCAATCTTTTTGTGGAGTCCACTGTAACATTCCCCCCATGTCTCACCTAAGACAACCCAAGTGGGCCTGGTGCTTTAGAATGGTGTAGGAAACCGGTGTAGGCTTTGCGGGCTGATTTCGGACCGGTGTTAAAACTGTCCTCCTTCTCAGGTAGGTGGGACAGAAGTTACTTTTATACTCTTCTCAATCTCTAAGACATAAATCTTTTTTAACAAAAATAAAGTGTCCCCGAACGTTGCGTTTGTAGGGTCGTGATTGTGATTCTTAGTTGCTGTGCTGGGTTGGAGGTGGAGAGATGCCGAGAGGGAGGGTGGGGGTCCCCACTTGTTGGCTCTTAAGGGTGAGGTTGGTTGTGTCCAGAGGTAACTGTACACTGTATAATTTCAGACCGTCACATGTACTTGATCACGTCTTGAACTAGACAACCCAAGCCTCTCTAGAGATAATTTGCAGTAGAGGACAGAGCGATCACTTAACATTTCTTACAATGACGCGCATTTGAACGACTTCTGGACAAAATTCCAAACGTTTCCTGTTTGGGGTAAATGGTGTCTGAAATTATTTAATATTTTTTTTAGAAAACACACCAACTTAAGCCCTATGACTATATAAATAAGATGATTTCTGGAACACAAATGGGCAAATAGTATGTAGAATGTCATTAGAATCATTATATCACTGTCACTGGTCCTGGGGTTGCCAGGCCTTTTCTGATTATCAGATGCAACAAATGACGTCCAATTTTATTGACCAGTTTGGCTTCAACGATGAGAAGTTTGCAGATCAAGATGACATTGGCAAGTGAGTATATTTTTTCCTCTTTCTATAAATCTCTCATACTCCTGCTCTTTGTGACACATTTTGTGATTTTCCTGGATTCTTGAAGGAACTTGTGCTCTGAGTCAGGAGGAACCTGCCTCCCAGGTGTCTCTTTAGTTTCAGCCTGTCCTGCTCTGGAGCCAAGTAGGGATCGTGTCTCCCACTGAGAGGGCTTGCTTCTGGGCTTGGCCTCTCTCAGAGAGGCTTATTTTTTCTAGATTTAGGAGCTTGAGTCATTGTTCTTCTCTTGGCACGTTACCCAAAGTAGTGACTCCCTCGCGAGTCACCTGTGAGAGCAGCCCGCGCACCGGCAGCGCATAGCGAGGTGTCCTGGTGTCGCGGGGCGGGAGCAGCCCCACCCTGGGCGTCTTCTCTTTCCCCGGCGACTCACAGTAAGGCAGTCAGGTCTTGTGCAGGAGCAGCAGTCAGGCTCAGAGGAGCAGAGGAACGGGAGTTGCTGGCGCTCTAGAGAACTAACGAATAGAAGATGTGGGCAACCCGCAGACGTGAGCACGGGTGATCTGGCATCTGACCTTGGGAAGTGAGAGGTGTTCACAGATCAAGTGGCAGTGAGAGGGCTGGTGTGGCTCGTTGAGGACAGGGTTTGGAGTGTTGGACATCTGCTGCCATGGGACTCTCTGACACCTGTGAATATCCAGTACCTGTTAGGGTTCCTCCAACAGTTTGTTGAGCTACAGCCAGTGGAGGCTGTCATGTGTCGCAAGGTGCAGTTTAGGCGTGGGAGAAGCTAACAGACTTCGGCACACTCACAGTGCCGCACAGTACATCGTGTTGGTTCGCAGGACCGCAGGCTGCACTGTCAGCAGCAGGGGTCGAAGGCTGTGTCAGCAGCTCTGAGAACCAGCTCCCCGAGATCCACAGAGAGCAAGGGCGCCCCCCAGCATCCGGCCTGGACCTCAGGGCTGCTCACGCCGGCACCCGCAGGCCCCCCACATGGCATCTCCGCACTCGCCTGTTTGGACTCTCAGTAAACGTTACTAGTTAGGAAGCCGCAGTATCTTTAAAACTCGAATGGTACTTGGGATAACGATTGATTAGAACAGATCTGTAAGAATGATGCGCTAGCCCCACCTACTCAAATATTCTGTTTATTAGGCTATAAATTTTTTACTGCCTACTTTCTTCCCAATTAGGCCACGTTAGAGCGTAAGGTTTGGGGTGTCTTTGTGTTCGATGTGTGCGTTGGCTAGACCTGGAGGAAGCTCGGTGCCCGACAGCTTCGTGTGCTCTTCCATGCTTGACTTGCCTCCTTTGCGAATAACCCTTTTCTTGATTATGGAGCTGTAGTTGTTTCTACGGGTGTGAAAAATCTTTTCTAGACAGGATGTCTTTGAGGGTGCGTTTATCGTGTCTGAAAAGGCTTCCATTCCAGCCTTCCCATTTTGTACGCATTCCTTAATACCAAGGGAGGAGGTGTTATTTAATGCAAGCAGGGTTTTGTTTTTTAACTTAGAGATTTTAATGATAGTGTAAATACTTTAAATTTGCAAAATGTCACAAATACTGTTTCTGTGAGTCTGTAGATAACTATTCCTACACTTTTGTTCACAGTGTTTCTTTCGATCGGGTCTCAGACATCAACTTTACTCTCAATACAAATGAAAGTGTAAGTATTGGTGTTTCCTGTCACGTGCAGCAAGGCCGACGAGAGACGGACAAGTGGGGGCTGGGTGCATGGGGGCCGCCTTGGGTGCTGGGTGCGCTGGGAAACCTCTGAGGCGGGGTTTCTTCTGCTCGCATGAGCTGCCTGCCCCTGTGGGCGCGGACACTTGCACGCTGGTGTAAGATGTGGCGGGGCTGATCAAACCAGGGCCACTTGGGACTGCAGTGTAGACGCTGAGCTTCACAGAGCGCAGTGGGGCCCGGCCTGCCGCCTCTCAGGTCTGCCGTCTGTCAACAGGAGTGACACTTGGGCTCGATCAGGCCAGCACTCACCACGGGCGGTTTGGAAACGCCCGTCAGCTGCACCGAGCAAGGCCGGACCAGTGCCGCTCGCTCCTCAGGAGCGGGCACGGCCTGCATCCGTGTGCCAGTCGGCATGCGGGACCGTGGCTTTACTGGCCGGCGTGGTCGGTGGAGTGTGCTGGCAGGGCTATGGACGCTCGTCGCCACCGCGGGACTGGGGAAAGCCGGGGGGCGGGGTGCTCCTGCTCCCACATAGCTGGGCGGGCAGAGAGGCTCGCGGAGTCAACCTGGTGCTGGACGCAGGTGCGTCGGGGGCAGTCGGCCCCGTGTGCTAGCTCTGCATTCAGTCGTGTCGGGCAGCTTTTTGGTGTCACTCACGCAGAAGCTGACGCTAGATGATCATGTCTTTTCTTGGTGTGTGTGATGGAGCACTGTTTCCTAAAGGAAATGGAAGAATGCAAGTTACTTTTGGAGAAAATAACTTGATTTTTAAATTTGTTTCATTTTCTCCCTCTCATTTTTATTCAGGGAAATATTGCCTTGTTTGAAGCATGTTGTAAGGAAAGGATACAGCAGTTTGATGACGGCGGCTCTGATGAGGAAGATATCTGGGAGGAAAAGCACATCGCATTTGCGCCAGAATCCCAGAGGCGATCCAGGTGAAGGATGGTTTGTTACCGCGGCAATCACGCCCAGTGCGCATGCGAGTGGTTACTAGGAGAGGTGCATGGTGTCCCCCCCCCCCACCCACGGAGGTCTTTGACCCGGAGACTGAAGCTTTTGTTGTGGTCAGAAATGCCCGGGGTAACCGGTGTGAGTCGGTGCCAGTGCCGTCTGCCGTGTGGCAGGAGAGCGGACAGCCCCAGGCGCCCTGCTTGGCAGTGCTGGAGACCTCGAGGCGTAGCTCAGGAGACGTGACGCAGCCTCTCGTGCGTGGGAAACGCGCGGAGCTGTGGGGTCACGTGGTGCTGGATCAGTGTCCCTTGCCTGGAGTGACAGCAGCAGCTGCGCCGCTTTGGCTCTTACGTGTGAAAGTTTCGCCAGGGAAGGGAAAGTGGTTTTCGGAAGTTCATCTAACTTCGGAGACGGTCCCGTCAGTGGAAACCCATCAAAATCAATCCATCCCTTCCCCCCCACCATTTTTTTTAGTCTCTATGACAAGAACCTAAACAGATTTGCTTCTGCAGGCGGGTTTCTCGCTGTCTGAGGGTTCATTGTCGGAATCTTCATAGTAACGAGAACAACCGCTGAACTTTCATTTTTATTTCATTTATGTTAAATAAGCAATGTTTCCACATGGCATACTATTCAAAGAAAACAGCAACCGGGGAAAAGTAAAACTCCCTCCGCCCCCTTTTTCCCAGCCGGCCACTCCTGTCACTGGACAGCGTGGGCCAGCGTCGCCCATTCTCCGCGGGGCCAGGCAGTGGTGTCGTCCCTCCAAGGGTGCTTCGCTCTCCCAGCTTGGAGAGTACCCGCCAGCGGCTCGCCCGGGGAGGGCGAGTTTGTCTCTCAGCCCAGCGCTGTGGCGGTCATGCAGCCCGGCTTCTGTCTTTTATTCCCCTTGTCACCTTCTGTATGGTGGTTGCTCTGGGAACAGACAGCAAGAGACAGATCTTTATGGTGATTTCTTTTTCTTTTTTAATATAAAGTGACCGTCAAACGTGTCACCATTTGCTATGAAATTTTGGTCCTTGTGTTGAGTGAAGTCACCGAATGGCCACGGCCCGCTGGCATTCGTCCCTGGGGCAGGCCGTCCTCACGCACTAATACAGCAGTGCGGCCCCGCCAGCAGAGAGCATTCAGCACAGCAGGGAAGACGGTGTCCTGGAGGTGACAGTGTGACAGCTGACACCTAGCGGGAACACCGTGTGATGGGGGAAGGCGGCCTTGCACTATTTAACATCTCTGTTGAGATGGAATAAGCTGCATTTATTTAAATTACACAAGGCATTCAGTTTTCACGTGTACATCCCCGGAGCCATCGTACCCGCCACCCACAAGTTCCTCCATGAGCTTTGGTGACGCCTTCCCCCCACCAGCCTTCGTTCCTTTACAGTTTTGTGTAAATGAAGTCACATGTCGTATACTTTTTTGTCTAGCTTCTTTCACTCAGAATAATTAAGAGTCATCAGTGTCACGTGATGTATCAGAGTTCATTCCTTTTTATTGTTGAGCAGGGATCTGTTGAATGGATATACTATAATTTGTTTATTCGTTTACCTGTTGATAAACACTTCAGTTGTTTCCAGTTTTTGGCTGTGATGCCATCTGAAATCAGAGTGTGATAGGTTAAAGGTGTATACTTACCCTAAAACAACCACTAAATAATGAAAAGAATAAGCCAACAAAGAAAATTAATCACAAAAAAATTAAAACAAAGAAAAAGCAACTGAGACAACAGAAAACTAATAGCAAGAGGACAGTATGAAACTTGAGCAGCCACATCACTAATCATTCAGGTGATTCAAAACCCCAATTAGAATAGAGGTGGTCAGGTTGGATGAAAAATAAGGTCTAACTTCTGCCTGTGAACAAAAGTAATTTAAACATAGACCCCAACAGGTGAGAGGAAAGGGTAGAGGGCCTTGGTTAGTGTGGAGTTTAAAGGGAACGCCACATGGGCTCCGTTCATGAAGAGGACTCGACAGTTGTGTGTGCGTGCCGGTGATCGCTAGGGGTACACGGAGGGACTGAGAACGGCAGAGAAGTGGGCAGATGTTTCCACACTCCTCTCTGTCACTGACAAAATGACAGGCGGAAATCAGTAAAGTTACAGAACACTTAAGCAGCGCACCAGCCACCTCGACCGACTGGACGGTCATGAAGCACTCCACCCAACGGTAGCAAGAGACGCCGCCTTTTCAAGTTGCGTGGCATATTGATTAAGTGAGACAGTGTTTGGGCCATCAAGCATGTCTCCGTAAACTCCAAAGTTTTAAGACACAGTATGTTCTCTGACTGCAGCAGAATTAAGTTAGAAATAAGCTAACACAAAGATCTGGAAAATCTCCAAATATGTGGACACTAGCATGAGTTAAAGAAGATGTCATAGGGGTAATTGCAGTGTTTTGAATTGAAAGAAAATGAAAACAAAGCATCAGAATTCAGAGGGTGCAGCTAAAAAATACTTGAAGGATCATTTTTAGCACTAACTGCTTATTTTTAAAAAAAAATCTCAAATCCACGATCTCAGCTTCCACCTTAAGAAACTAGAATGTAAAAGAAAAACAGTAGAGAAAATTATTGTAATCAAAAGTTGTTCTTTGAGATTAATGAAATTGATACATCACTAGACAGAATGATCAAGAAAAAAGAAGCTACAAATCATTAATATCAGGAAGGAGAGGTGACATCACTGTAGATTTTATAGGTACAAACTAAAAGGAAAATAAAGGAATATTGTGAATAGCTTTATGCCAATAATTCTGACAACTTAGATGGTCTTTGATACAAAGTACTGGAGCTCAAGCAGAAAAGATTACCTGATGACTAGTCCTATATCTATTAAAGAATTGGAATTTTTAGGTTGAAATTACCCACATACACCAAAATACCTCGAGGCCCAGATGGCTTCTCTGCTGTATTCTATGGAATATTCCGGGAAGAAATAATACCAGTTCTATACCAAAGTTTCCAGAAAATTGAAAAGGAAGGCGTAGTACCCATCTGACTCTGTGAGGCCACATCAGTGTACCCTGAAAGCTGACATTACAAGAACATCAACCAGTTAACTCTCATGAATGTAGATGAAAAACTCCTTTAAAATTTTTAGCAAATAAAATGTAATAATAATATATCATGACCAAGGAAGATTTATTTTGGGAATACAGAGTTGGTTTAACATTTGAAAATCAATAACAACGTGGCTGAATTCTCATCTGTTTCTGATAGAATTCTCAGCAAACTGGAGCTGGAAGGGAATTTCTTCCACCTGATTAAAGCTTTTCCAATAAACCTACTATTAGCATCATACTTAATGGTAAAAGACTCAGTGATTTTTCCCCTGAGATCAGAAGCAAGGCAAGGATATCTCTTCTCACCATTGCTTCTCAATATTGTGCTGGAGGTTCTAGCCAGGAAAAATAAAAAGCATCTGGATTGGAAAGGAAAAAGTAAAACTGTCTCTATTCATAGACAGCGTGACTGTCAGTGTAGAAAATGTATTGGAATCTACAAGACTACTAGAATAATTAAGTGGGCTGAGCGAGATTACACAATACACGATGAATAGAGTTGTTTCTGTGTGCTGCAACAAATAATTAGAATTGAAATTACTAAGAAATACTATTCACAGTAGCATCAAAATATTACATGTGTAGGGATAAATCTGACAAAGGATATGTAAGACCCGTACACTGAAAATTACAGAACAGCTGAGCGAAACCAAGACTTGATAAATGTTTATGAATTGGAAGATTCAGTATTTGTCAGGATGCCAATTCTCCCCAGATTGGTCTAGATTCACTGTAATCCCGAACAAAATCATAAGTTTTTTGGTAGCTATTGACAAGTTGATTCTTAAATTCATATGAAAATGCAAAGGACCGAGAATAGCCAAAACGACTTTCATGAAATAGACTCGGAGGCCCAGCACTATTTGATTTCATGATACAGTAATTAAGGCAGGGACCAGAGCAAGGGACAGGAGTCTCCGTGCACAGGTGTGTAGATACCTGGGTTTCCCGTGGAGGTGCTAAGGCAATTCAGTGAGAAAGGATAGGCTCTCAAGCGGTTCTGAACAGTCTGACATCCGTATGCAAAAAGATGAACTCAGTTCGTGCCTCTTAGCATGTGGACACGTGAACTCAAAGTAGCTCATAGACCTAAATGTAAAACTATAAAACATACTAGAAAACCTTCGTGACCTTGAGTTAGGAAAAGATTTCTAAGATGCAACATCCAAAACAGTATACATGGAAGAAAAACGTCATTACGCTTAAATTTATCAAAATTAAACACTGGTCTTCGAAAGACACTAAGAAGAAAATGAAGGGCCAAGGCGTACGCTACGAGAAAACATTTGCAAGCTGTACGTCTGATAAAGGGCTTCTAGGAGAGGATGTAAAGGACTCTCACAGCCCTCACGAGAAAAAGACAATGACCCGTTTTAAATGCACTAAAGATGTGAAAAGACACTTCAGAGAGATGATAGGCAGGTGGCAAATGAGCACGAAGAAGCCCAGCCGCCATGGTCCTTGGGGACATGCAGGCTACCAGCGCAGCCAGGAGCCTCCACACACCTGTCAGAAGGCACTTTCTAGTTGTCGTGACCTGCATGTCAAAGCCAAGCCCAAGTGGCGGAGCCCTGGTGGCTTAGGGCAGTGTCAAGCAGCACACCCGCAACAGAGACCTAACAAAATGACAGTTGGGCAGGTCTGACCAATTGAAGCTAATGGGATTTTTTTTGTTGTCGGATGAACTTTAGGATTTTCTGGATTTAGCTGGTGCCTGATATGCAGCATTAAATATTTTGGTCCCTTTTTTTCTTAGCTCGGGGAGTACGGACAGTGAGGAAAGTACAGACTCCGAGGAGGAAGACGGAGCGAAACAAGACTTGTTTGAATCCAGTAGCGCCAGCACGGAGGACAAGATGGAGGTGGACCTGAGTGAGCGTATGTCACCTCCTCCTTCCATGTGCTTGTGTGTTGGAAAAGGGCATTTTAAAATCGGGCCAATTGGTCTGCGGTGTCTGAGGTGACTTTTGAAAGAATAAGTTAGTTGAAACGGTGTAGTCATTTGACTGGGCCCAAGGGAAGGAGCAAGTTACACCTCTGATGACAGCGTGCTCCTCGTAGCACGGGGACCCTCTGTGTGAGCCTGCCTAGGGCACCCCGCAGCATGACCCCTCTGCATGCCGATGGAGGAGAGCAAGATGGGGAAGTCCTGCGAGTTGTAGAATCGTGAACGCACTAGGCCAGAGCATACACCTTAAAGCTTAAGCACTTTTAAGTGGGTTTTCAGAGATTTTTATGGATCTCGTAACTCTAAACCTTGTCCAACTAAGGGCTTGTTTATGTCCTGCTACTCGCCAGGAAGACTTGCGTTAGCCAGCCTATTAAAATGCTGTTAACTTCTGAGTTTCGGGTGAGGTTTTCAGGCATTCGAGTGTCATCCCTTGGTGTCAGTGGAGCCGGGCACACTCATCGAAGGGCGAGGCGTGCGGCACAGACACTAGTTCATTATCGACTGCTCGCAGGCCCTCGCGTAAGCCTCCTTGGCAGGACCCCCAGAAGTGGACGGTCCATATCAGAATCGAACAGATGCGAGACCCAGGCTTGGGGAAGTTACGTAACCCGCCCAAAGGCACGGGGAGGCCCGTCTTTGAAATGGGACCGTTTCCGTCATACAGTTTATTCTCAGTCATTTATCTCTAGCCATCCCCCACATAAGTAGCAGATTCCCTAGCCTAGCGTCCCTTCCTTCCTTACAGCCTGATCCCCAGTTGTGATAGAAAATACCTGAGAGAGAACAGTGATTTCCACAGCCAGCTTGTCCGCAGGCGGGAACTGGAGATTCAGTATGAGCACTGTGAAGGAAAAACATGGTGTACACTGGGAGCAAATGACAGGCCCGGTGTCATCTGAAGGGACATGTCTTCGAGGAGGCAGTGTTTAAATAGGCCTGCAGAAGTGGTCCGGACTTGGCTGGCAAGGCAGCATGGTCAGAGGGCACCGTAGACGGGAGATGGCGTGCCTCCCCTCCCCACCTGTACCCCACTGCCCTCGCCTCTGCAGTCCTGTGTCTGCAGGACTTAGAAAAATAAGAAAACTCCACTCTCACAACTTCACTTGTGACACCAGCTGTGCAGGTTCAGCGTAGTGCCTGTTCCCCAGCACTAGCCGCTACCCCGCAGTTCGGCTCACACACTGCTTCCCTGTAGTTAGCGTCAGACCCTCCCCCCGCCCCCACTGCAGGCAGTGGTCAGAAGGCCAGGCGTCGGCACTTCAGCCGGCCGCTATAAAGCGGGAGTCCTGTGGCCTGTCTGGGTTCAGTTATTTCCTAACACCACTCACAACTCAGAGAAGATCATTACTTACTATTGCCAGTTATTACAAAGGCTATTTTGAAGCATACAGATGAATAGGACAAGGTCTGGAAGGGTCGCAAGCATGGGAGCTTCTGTCCCCGTGGAGTTTGTGATGCCTCACCCTCTTCACCATCCCAGAAGCTCTGAATCCCTCCAGCTGGGGTTTTTAATGGAGCTGTGATGGATTAAATCGCTGACCGTTTATGATGAGCTCAACTTCCAGCCCCTCTGCCTCCTGAAGAGTTGGGGGAGGGGAGCGGTGGGAATGGGGCTGAAAGTTGCAACCCGCTTTCCCCTGGCTAACAAAACAGCCCTCCTCCCACCGCTCAGCTCGCCGCGCGTCAGCACACGAGAAGCAGCTTCGGGCTTCAGAGGCGGGTGAGCAGGGACGAGACGCACACTTCTTCCTGGGCCGCGGAGGCCTTCCTGCTGCTGGTGCTAATAACGGGGGGCTTTAAGAATACGAAGTGAGGCCAGACGTGGATCAGGAAGCATTATGGCTGTTTCCAACCATTGAAAGCCAACAGATCCTTTTTTTAAATAAACTTTATTTTGGAATAGTTTTACATTAACAGAAAAGTTGCAGAGGTGGCAGACAGAGTGGCTTCCTTCACGCCTCTTGCTTCTGGTGTTAATGTAACCTTGGTACACGTGTGAGAACTAAGAAGTCAGCACTCACGTGTCTTACGTGCAGCCTTACACCCTTGTGAGATTTGCTATTAGAAAAAAATCTTAGAAGTGGGCATTGCCAGGGGATCAGAGGAAACGCGGTTTCGTAACAGGGTCGCTGTGACAGATGCCCTCCGAGCGACCGTGCCGCTGCCGGTCCCTTTAGTGATGCGGGCACCCTTTTCCACCCACTCCCATCATTTTATCGCTGTGAACCTCTTTTTGAAAATGTATCTTGTGTCACATTAAGGTATTAAAGTGTTCTCAAAATGAAATTCCTCTCCTCTTTCTAGCACCCAACTGGTCAGCCAACTTTGATGTCCCCATGGAGACGACCCACGGTGCCCCCTTGGACTCTGTGGGGTCTGACGTCTGGAGCACAGAGGAGCCGATGCCAACTAAAGACACAGGCTGGGCCTCGTTCTCAGAGTTCCCATCTTCCCTGAGGTGAGCACCTGCACCGGCTCTCCAGACCTCCCAGGAGAGCTAGGTTGTATGTGCTTGTCATCGACACTGTCACCCTGATTTACTCCCATCCAGTGTAGTGCCTTAAACAAGATAGAAAACTCAACTCAGGGACACAGTGACCACCCTCCCTCCTCGCAGCCAGGGCGAGCTGAGGGGCAGTAGACTGAACAGAGCAACCTGGGAAGACGTGGCCTCGGGACGTTGATGGGCAGGATGCCGGTGCAGAGGGCATCTCCAAGGGCTTCTGTGGCCCCCCCGGGGCTGTCTGGGAGGGGAACGGTGAGGGGTGGCCGAGGAACTGGCAGACACCTCTGTGCAGGGCGCCCTGGAACAGCGCAGCGTGTGTCTTGAATCTGGTAGACAGCATGGACTCCTACGTCCCTTGTAGCTAGTCTAGTGCTGCGATTAAGGGGTGTGGCAGACATGCTGTCAGTCTCGTTATGTGTTACTCTCAGTTGACAGTAACCTGTCATTTTGGAATTTTCTTGAATAATGTTAGCATTTGAGTCTTAACCATGGATTTCATGTCTTGTTAGGCTTAGTTTGATTTGCTGAACACCATTTCATTTTTTGTACTGAAAAAATTAATCTCAACCATACTCTTTGCAAGGCTTGCTCTACCTGTTTTAGCAAGTGATGTTTTTAAACAGTTTACAGGAAAAGATAGGAGGGTAAAAGATGGAGAGCTAGCACTTACTGTCTCGGAAGCCCAGAGAATACGCTGAAACCCACGTGGCTTTATAGTGACTGTGGCAATAGCGGTTAGTGAGGTTATTCAGAGGCAAAGGTGAGGTTTGTGGAAAACGTCTCAACATCAGGATTATTTCTGCTCCAGCACCAGACAGTCACATCGCTCCCTCTCGCTCTCTGTCTTTTCACAAGTGGAGAATGTGCTGAAGCCGTGGGCACAGCTCGGGTTTCTCATTCAGCATCCCAGGAGGGCCAGGCCCTTCGGGCAGTTTGGCTCCAGATAAGTCAACACAGTCAGCGCAATTGATAACTGTCGTACGACCACCACTGCCTTCCTGCCCCGGGAGCCTAGCGATCGTGGCGAGGCTGAGGCCGGGGCCGCCCGGGACTCGTCTGGACCGCTTTCCCCGTCCACACCGGGATCCATGCGTCCTGGAGGCCGATCCGACTGCCCACGCCCTTGGGCCAAACTTGCGCGAGTCATGAGGACTGAGGGCTGTTAACCATGGCTGACATCTGAACTTTCTCTTTTCCAAAAGCACAAAAGATTCCTTAAGGAGTAGTTCTCCAGTGGACATGGAGACCAGCGCGGAGCCGATGGACCCTCTGACTCCCAGTGTCGCTGCGCTGGCCGTGCAGCCGGAAGGTGGGTGCAGCATGCCAGGTGCTGGCCTGCAGGCTGTCGCTTTGTGGTCGTTTGAGCTTCAACTTGCGCCATTTTCTAGGTCTGAAAAATTGTATCGGTGTACATAGCAGGTGTGTAAAACCAAACTCGAGTCTCGGGCTCAGGGGCCCAGAGGAGCCAGGAGAACAGGGCGGTGGGTCTGACGTGTACAGGCAGCTGGGGAGGAGAAGCTGTGTGTTCACCCCGGAACCACAGCGTGCTGGTCCTAGAAGGAGTCAGGGGCCTGAGTCCCCTGGGGTTCCGTCCTGTCAGTGTCCCCGGGGTTAACAGAGCCAGAGTTAGTCACGTGCGTTCCAGGCCACCTGCACCTTGTCCTTTTGTTCCTTGGAATTTACTTTGCTAGAGCACGCACGTGTGTCCAAGTGTGTTTCAGGCCGTGGGGCTGTTTATTTTCTCCTTTCTTTTAAGAATAGATTTAAATTGTCACTGGAGGTCCAGTGGGTTGTCCTGTTATTCAAAATACGGACATCGTTCCTTGCATAGGCACTGAACTGCCGTCAGCCTGATGACCAGGGCTTTGGGGGGTGGGGGCAGACGTGAGGTATGTTGGTGGTATGTGGGGGGCTCAAAGAAGGAAGTCCTTAGAAAAAGAAACGAGGGTACACGTAGAGGGCGCAAGAACCAAGGGGCAGGGAGAAGTAATGAAACCAGTAACTGGTGTTGGTTTTATTTGTCATTCTGTTCAACATTTTATATAGATGACCTCATTTTATTCCTCAACAGTTTGACAGGTGAGTTCAGCCACCCCGTTTGTGGGTAAGGACACTCAAGCCCAGGTTAGATACCTAGCCCCAGCGGGCAGAGAGGCAGGAGCCGGCGAGGGGTGAGGCTGGGCTTTGAATTCAGGAAGTGTGGCTTCAGAGCCCAAGCTGATGACCAGCACACTGTGGGGCTCCCGATGATAGCAGAAAAATGACCCACAAGGAACCACAAGAAAGCAACTTGAAAAAATAAGATGGACCCAAGGGGGACAACTGAAAGGAGAATGGGCCCAGGCGATGCAGGCGGACCATCTCTTCACGTGGGAGCTCTTCCGCTGGGTGGCGGGTCTGCACAGAAGAGGGTGACAGTTCTCGTTTGGTCTTGGGACGTGTGACCATTGGCCGTGTGTACTTTTCAGTGCCAGGCAGCGTGGCCATGGAAGCCAGCTCTGACGGAGAGGAGGATGCAGAGAGTACAGACAAGGTAACTGAGACGGTGATGAATGGCGGCATGAAGGAGACTCTCAGCCTCACTGTAGATGCCAAGACAGAAACTGCGGTCTTCAAAAGGTAACCGGGGGCCACGGCGCACAGGCAGCTTCAGGTCGCCGGGAGGATAACGGGAGGGGCCTCAGACGCCAGCGTCTTTACCTGATGCACACCTGGGTTCAGACGTCAGCCTGACATCTTTCTAGCATCTGTGAAATCTTAAGAGATGGAGAGTTTCGGTTCCTAAATGTGTGTGTACGTGTCTGTCTGTCTGTCTCTTTTTCTCTCTCTCCCACCCCCTCCCTCTGCTGCTTTGGTGGCTCCCATGTTATACAGACCCATTTTTCCCGTGTACCGTACTCCTGAAAAATCACATCTGCCTTGAAGTCAATTTCTTCCGTGTGGTCTCTTTCTTTCTCTTTCTCCCCCCTCTCCCTTCTTCTCTCTCTCTCCTCTCCCTCTATCCTCTCCCTTTCCCTCCCTCTCTCCAGAAGACTGTAGTTTAAGTCTAGCACATTCAAAATACATGAGTGTAAAAACTTGACAAATCTTTAGTCTTTAGTCATGATAGAAATTGACTTGTATACAAGCTACAAGGCTCAGCCTATCAAAATCAAAGGTTCACTATCATACAGATCATTTTCTCCAGACATAATGCAGTCATTAGAATTCAGTAGCAAAATGATAGATTTTTTTAAAAAAAGTAACCTTCTCAGCTCACAAGTAGATGCTTCCTGCCTCACCTTGAGTTTGCTGCAAGACAAAGGTGACGGGAGGCGGGAAGCAACGGCAGGCTGACTCCACACGTGGCATTATGCACGAAACGCTGGAGTTAAAAGCTGGCAAACCAAATCCAGCGGTGTGTGCTTAAGTCGTGACCAGCGAGGTATCACATAAATGTGAGGCTGTTGTGACATTGAAGGTACTTCACAGATAGATAAAAGGATGAAAACCATTTAGACCTTTAGTAGACGGGGGAAAGCATCTGATGAAAATGGAAGCCATTAGCGAGTTTTTCACAGCCGAGGAATAGAGAGTGGCGGCCTGGGAGGGCGTCCGCCGAGGAGCTAGAGCGCACTGCACCCTGGGCAGGGAGCGTTAGGAGCCGCCCTCGGGCGTGTCAGACAGCGAGAGCCACCCTCACTGCTCCCTTGGGCACTGTGCTGCTGATCTTGGCAAACACAGCATAAAATAAAAACAAGTAAAAGGTATAAAGATCTGGAAAATCAAATGATCATTGTTTGTAGGTTGTGATTTTCTACATGAAGAATTCTGAGTCTAGACAGGTAGTAGATCCACTGGGATGCCCCCCCTCTTTTACCTCGTCCGTAAGATAACTAAGATCGAACGGTGCAATAAAGACCTAATAAGCAGGGAGATATGCTATGTTTGTTAATGAGAAGGTATCTCTGGCATTTCTTAGAAAATTATAAAATGACTGTATTTCTTATCAAAATCCCAGTGGAATTTTTCATGGAAGTGGAGAAGCTGATGGTGATATTCCTAAGAAGACCAAAGAGAGCCAAGAATAGCCAAGATCATTTTGAAGAATAAAGGTGGGGGGGCTTCGCCAGGTTAGGTCTCAGGAGTCCTTATTAAAGTGCTTATTGAGATGACGTGGCGTTGGCATGGTTATGTATAAACAGACGCTCTACCCTGACATGAACTTGGCACATGTGAGAGTGAATGACGTCATAGTTCGGCGAGGAAAGAATGGACTAATAGTGATTATCCTTTTTGGAGAAAAATAAAATTAAGTCTTTGTCTTAGCATAAGTATGAAAGGCAAGGCAAAACTACAGCTTCCAGAAGACAGCGTAAGAGAGTGTCTTTAGAATTTGGGGGTAAAGGATTTCTAACTAAAAAGCCAAAGCATAATAGAAAAGGTTGATAAATTTAACTAACAATCCAGAAGACACGATAAAATGAAAAAACAAGCCATAGCCAGCAAAGAAGGATTTGGTAGTAGGATAGAGGAAGAACCTAATATTGATAAGAAAGAGACAATCTATTAATGATTCTGATTTTAAATGGACAAAGGATCCAAACCAGCCGTTGCCTGTGGAGGAAAACGGAACACGGACGCCCAGTGCGGCCGGCCTCGCGGGTGCGGCAGACACAGCGGTGACGCGGTGCCCTCCCGTGCACAGCGATCTGCCGGCTTCTGCTTAAGTCGTTACAGGAGATAGAAATAGCACAAAAACTGCCGAGATCTTTTTATGAGGCAGTGAAGTCTTCATTCCAAAACCAGATCAGGGTAAATTACAGAGAATGACCAGCTTGTGTCACAGGCAGACCGAGTGCGAAAACACTATCAAGTCTGCTAACTGGATCCAACAGTTAGAAAACCAAAAATAATTCCTTACAGTCAGCTAGATTTTATCCCTGGAGTGGAAAGATGGTTCAATACCAGAACAATCTCAGTGTAATTCACCATACGTTAATAGACTGAATGAAAGTCGTTCGATATTTTCCATGAAGCTCTTGGTGAAGTTCTGTACCTGTGTGTGGTTAAAACTTGGAGCAGAGCAGTAACAAGTGAATCCTTCATCTTGGTAAAAGTTAAATACAAAGTACAGGGGAAATTACAGTTAGTGGGGAAGTTCACCGAGAGGAACGAGTAAGGCCATTTGTCGGTCCATGCTGCCAGCGGTCCTGGGTGCCAGAAGGGAAAGAAACAGGTGTGGGCAAGATTAGACGGGGAGTGGTCAAGCTTCTTATTTGCACATCATAATGACCAGTTATTATCTAATAATTCAGCAACACCACTGGCTAAGAAATCACTCTTAAAACTGAGCAACTAGGATGCGTAATACAAGGTGACCTACCAGTCACAAAACACATTAAACTAGAAATTACGTAGGAATTATCTTAGCCCAGATATCTACAGAGAAAACTCTAAAGCACCAGGGAAACTCTAAAGCCACGGGAGGTCTGGACAAGTGGCGGCCCAGCCCCGCATCAAAGATGTCACATCACCAAATCGGTCAAAATTTCAGCTGGACTTTTTTCAATGTTAAACATACTCTAAAACTTATGTAGAATAATAAAGATTCCCAAATCGCTTAGAAAACCACAAGGAAGATTGAATAAGAGACTTGCCCTGGCAGATGTTCCGTCATGCTGCGGAGTCTTACTAGTTATTATCAGCGTGACATTAGCACAACAAATAGGCCAAAGGGGGCCAGTGTGATGGGAGAGAGCACAGGAACAATGGGGGTGGCTTGGTGGCTGGTGGCGCAGGGAGCCAGGCTCCCCACAAGGTCACCAGTAAAGTCGGAGCCCCCAACCTACATTCGAAGGCAGTGCGGGCGGGGTGACGATGTAATGTGTACGGCTGGAGCACGCGGGCCGTGCCTCCCGCGTTCCCGGTCCCCGGTCCCGTTCCCAGCCTGGTTCCCATGTGTTGACGCGTTCACGTCTCTCGCGTACTCTGGACCATAAGTACTGTGGTTATCGTGACACTTTGCAGACGAAGAACACGAGACTTCCAGAATTAAGTGATGGGGCCAGAGTCTTACCGTGGTCAGAAGGAAATGTAGCGTATCTTTCTGTCCTGGGGGCAGAAAAGGATTTTCTTTTTAAAAACCTAACAAGAAAACCTTCAAAAGCAGAAACTGTAATGCAAAGGATGGAACCCGATCGCATCACAGTTAAGAATTTCTTGTCGGTAAAGAGGCAGATGGTAAAATCAAGGGGGAAAAGCTTGCAGTTTCTAAATGAACAAAGAACATTTACTACTTCCTGTAAACCAATTAGGAAAAGATAGGAACTCTAACTCAGAAAATGGGCAAAAGATAGCAGTTTACAGACAAGGAGATCCAGAAAGGCTAAAGTAATAAGATGTTCAAAACACTCGTCAGCCATCTCTTCTGAGAGCAGCAGGAGCTAGAAAGGGGGGTCAAGCTGAGTGTGGGTGGGACAGCCCTGTCACCTGCAGGTGGGGAGTGCACCTGGGGCCTCCTCGTAGGTGGGAAGATTTCCGCCTGGGAGCGGTGTCCCGAGAAGGGAGAACCACCAGGTAGCCCCCACCCCCACCCGCCCTGCAGCGTCGTGCTGCCCATGGAGGTGGAGGGCGAGGCCGTTCAAGGCTGCTTGCTGTGAGAAGCCAGGCAGAACTGGGGTGCTCACCCTGGGACGCTGAGTCAGCGGGGTCGGCTGGCCTTCCCAGCCATGCTCATTACAGGACAGGTACAGAGAGGTGTGCCATCAGGGCCAGTTATGTGACTCAGATACACGCGCAAAGCCTCCATCTTGCAGGAATGAAGGTAATGAGTACGGAACACCTCAGGGTGGTTGCTCAGGTGGGGAGAGTGAAGAGGAGTGATGAACCAGGGCCCCCGGAGTGTCCCCAGATCTCTACTTCATTTTCTTCCTTACATATTGCTCGCACCCATCTGAAAGCCACCCAAGAAGTCACCCTAAAATTAGGTTTTTCCTAAGCAGACCCAAGACAGGACCCAGCTCTAAGAATGGTGAGATTTTCCAGAGGGGCCTCCAGTTGCCCCTTAGCTCACGTGTGTGCCATCTTGATTGTGTCAAAACAATGCAGACAGAATAGGGAAAGGTCTGAATTCCAGCCCACGAGCCTGTGCTTTCTCCAGGAGCCGTGTGAGGGAGCACCCTTTCCCGTCCCCTCCAGCTCCCGAGGGCTAATTTTCCCTGCCCTGGCCGCTGTTCTTGGTCCCCTCCCCTCCCAGGGTCTGTACTTCCCACGCATGGTTGGAGGGCAACTGGAGAAGTCCAGTCCCGGCTCAGCCGCGTCACCAGCTCGTGTGACCCCAGCTCAGCCACCAGCAAGCTGGCCGGGGCTGTCCTTCCGGCCGTGTGATGCTTTAACTAAAGACCCATTCCTTCAAACAGGTTCATTTGACACCTTCACCGAGTCTGCAGATTTGCTTACGTGCGGTCGTGGACATGTTATTCCCCAAATCCCTCATTTATAGGAGTATTCTGAAACTCTTGTACATTTCTTTTTCTGTTTTGCACACTTGGCTTCAGAGTGTTGAAATCCTATCGGTATGTACAGTCGCGTGGGACCATGCTTCCCCAGACTCCAGCTGCATCACACCGCCCCTCCAGTGCCCGCTGTGCGTGACCCTCTCCTTCTGTGATCCCCGTCACTGTCCGTGGCCCCTGTGCCCCTCACCTCAGCATGCTGGCCCCAGGGCTTTGACCCGCGGCAGTCATGACTCCAGAGCCATCTGCATGCGCCTCGCCCCCCGCTGCCGCCCCCTCAGGCTCTAACGCTGCCTGTCATCCTCTCTACCGCAGCGAGGAAGGAAAACTGTCTACCTCTCAAGATGCCTGTAAAGACGTGGGGGAGAGCCCCGAGACGGCCGAGGCGAAGTCTGCGGCCCCCCGGCCCCCCAGCAGTAGTCCAGAGCAGAGGTAAGGCCCGCCGCCGCAGGTCTGGCCCGGCCTGGCTCGGCGCTCGCTGCTGTCTCCGCCATGGGTGGGCGAGTGGGGCGGAGGCAGGAGGGGTCGGCACAGTTGTCCTCAGGCACTCCGTGACTCACCCAGAACAGTCAGTCTCAGTCCTTGGAATCAGGGTGACCAAGCCGAGAACTTAGAACAGCTGACGCCTCACTCGGAAGCCGAAAGCCGGCCGGGTTCCGGAGAGGCAGTAGCGTCCCTGGCCCTGTGAGAAGTGTCTGGGATGGAGGGGTGTCCTGCTGGCATTGTCCCCCCTTGTTTTGATGATGTGCCGAGTTAAGGCTAATGGGGCCCGGCCTCCAGTCCTCATCGGTTTTGTAAGGTCACAACTGCTGGGCATAGGCAGCTCCTGGTGCCTGTGTGACACCGGGGAGAACTTTCTTGGAGACCCTGTCACATGTGTAGCTAAGTGGCTACTCCTAGAGGATTCTGTTTGGTTTAGTTTTTGCAAAATATTTATCTCAAGTGTGAAAACCCCACCACCAGAGCCGAGGGCTGTGGAACCTGGTGCTTTCTCTCCAGCCGCCCTCTGCCGAGGCCGGGGCCAGCGAGGGCGACCTCGGATGCTCAGAGCCCACACAGGAGGACAGGATGTGCCCTCGGTCCAGCCTGCCCCCGGAGTTAGCCTTCCCGGTGACCGCGGGCCGTGTTCCTTCCCTGAGGGCCACGGTCACCCTCACTCACGGCCAGGTCGCAGGCACTCCCCCAGGGCGCTCTTCCCCGCACTGCCCTGAGGGCCCAGCAGGGGGCTCTGTTCCCTGGTCAGCAGCCCTGTCAGTGTCGCCACTCTGCTCCTGTTTCTCCTGGTAACTACAGCCAGCGTGAGGGGTGTTCTTTTGTGATTTAAAATATATATATAAGGTTTTCACTGTCGAGTATGTTGGCTCTAGTGAAGGCTTCCTTCCTTTGGGAGGAAGAGGCAGAGTGACACTCTAGTCCCAGCTGTGCTTCTGAGGGTGTGGGCGAGTCACTTCTGCCGGGGGTTTTCAGTGTATGTGAGTGGAAAGGTCCCTTGTGGGTCCGAGTCGCAGTCAGTGTGCCCCCCCAGGCTGCCCCGTAGGCCCCGGGCGGTGAGAGCTGCCTGGAGGGGGCCGCCCCCGTCTGACCCGCGCACAGCGGTCGCTTCAGGAGGTGGGTCTTGATTCCTGGCAAGAGTGGCACAGGGCACTGTGGGGTTGTCCCCTTGGCTGTCTGGGGTGCAGAGCTGTTGGCCCTGGGGGATACGCTAGCTCTTCTCTTGCCTCGGGACAGCCGTGTGAAGAGCCTCGCCCGCCCCTCTGCAGACAGGAACGGCGGAGGGAGTCTTGGGGCGAGCCCATGGGAGGTGGCGCCGCCGGTCTGGGCCCAATGAGAAAGTGGGAGCAACGGACACACAGACGGTAGGGGGCACGTAGAAAGGGGTTCCGGTGAAGGGTGCAGAAAGCTGGGTAAGGGAGAGGCGTCTCATTTTAGATAGGGCGGCAGGAAAAGGCCTCTAAGAAGGTGACATTGCAGCTGTTGTCATAACAGGGACAGGTCAGTTTCATGATGTGTCACATCTGTGTTCTTTAAAGCACTTGATGGCAGTGTTGAGGTAAAGAGCCACCTGAGAGTTCGGGTGAAATCCTCCCTGTGAGATCCCTGTCACGACTGAACGCCGTGACTCTTTAGGTCGACAGACGCTCCCTGTTCGTTGTCACTGCCGTCGTCGGGCACGCCAGCTGTCTGGCCAGCCGTGTGCGCAGTGCTCTGCACCCTGCATGCTCCCACGCCCCGTGGGGGTTATTGTCCCCCTCTTCCAGGAGGAGGGAACCGAACTGACAGGCTGAGAAACACCTAAGATCACACTAAGTGGTGAGGGCAGTTATGTCTGGTCCCAGAACTCTCGGTTCCATCGTCTGTGATGCACTGAGACATCGTCACACGTAAGGCGAGCGTGGTGTGTGTGGTGCTGCCGCCTTGGTCTCCTGTCGCAGCGAGCAGGTGCCTGAGGCGTCAGGTTTGTAGATTTTGACGCAGTTCAAAGTACTCGTGTGCTCCTTCCCCGTGTCGCCTCTCAGCGTCTCTCCCAAGTTGCCTTGATAAGATTTTGGTAACGCCGTCAAGAGTGTCTTGTATGTTCAGCTTGTAATTTTGGCGGGAAGGCGGACTTTACATTCTCTGTCACCACTGTGTTCATTCAGTGTCCTGCCCGTTCCCTCCCCTCTGTAAACCTCGTGCGTGGTTTGCGGGCGCACGTTCGTCACAGCGCACACCTCTGCTCCAGCACTTGGTCCCACTGACATTCCTCCCGTTTCCTTTTGCCCACGTCGGTAGCAGCATCCTGCTTTTCAGGTGAACTTCCACGTGGAGTCCGATCCAAGGGACAGGTGGAGGCTGCGTTGGAGGAGGGGGCGCCAGCGGCTCCCGAGGGCGCTGGGCGGCAGCTTAGGGCGACCGGACTGCGCTTCTCAGAAGCCGGGGGCTGGGGGGCGCTCTGCCCTCCCGCTGCCCGCCTGCTGCCCAGAGCTCAAGGCGAAGCTTAGCTGCGCTCCATCCAGTTAGGTCTCCTGAGTGTTAGGTAAATTCATTCGTGAAGCGTTCGGTTATCCCCTAAGTGCCAGGCATAGCGCTAGGCGTTGCATAAACAGCGCTCAAAATGGTCCCCACCCTCGGGGAAGCCGAATGAAGTTCATTTTGTCTCACACATCTGCTGAAGTGCCTCAGGTGGCTGTCTCTCACTCCGCAGGGCTGACCAGCCGGGCGTGCCGGGCGACGCATCGGTCAACGGCCCTGTATGATGAGCGACCTGCTGCTGCTGACTGAGGACGCAGGCCGCCATTCGGGGGCTCTGGGGGCTTCCGCGGGAGCCGCCGCCGTCACTGCTGCACTCACTCCGCACGGGATCAGGACCAGCACCCTTTATACTCGAGACGCTCAGACGTTGTACAGAGAAATCCAGAAGTGTACAAATATTGCACATGACAAATACCAAGAATTTTTGCGTATGTTTATATTGTATTGTTCTAAATAATGGGTAGCCTGTGAAATAAGATCTTGCCACCCATGTAATAATAGTAGTAATAATAGTTAAAATGGCTGTAAGAATAGTTTTATAAAAGTGAATACACAGATCTATTGTATTTGAAACATAACTATTTGACAATTATTAGTGTGACCAAAGTATTAGGCAGTTTTCATACATTTTTCACCGTGTACAAAATTCTGAATTCATTTTTCTTCCAGGTCGGCAAGGAGTTGTAGGATTGAAATGCCCTCGAAGTGTTATTTTGGTTGTTCTAACTTACAGAAATGATTTTGAATAAGAACTATTTGGTGTTCTTTTTATAACCAGTTTTCGATTGGTAACTGTTTTCTGTATTGTTTAAAACGGATCAAAAAATGTAAGTCTATTGGTAGAGATTAAGTATTTATTGCTACAACTTAGTTGATAAATTGATGTTATCGTAAAGCCATATGTTCTGTTAAGGTCTTGTTTGCTCAAAATGATTATCCTTACAGGTGAAACACTAGACTATTTGGAGTGTACATGGCTTATGGCTTGTGGTTTGGGTTTTTTGTTTTTTGTTTTTGTTTTTTGTTTCGTTTTGGTAGTTCATCTGCCATTAACCCATTCACCAAAATTTATCTCGTTAACAAGCATCACCAATGAACATTTCAGAGCCATCTGCATATTTAACATACCTGAATCCCATTAGGCAAGTCTGTTGAAAAATGCTCGCGCTCCTAATGGAATTAGAGTGCGTGCATTTTACAGGCTAGTATTTTTAAACTAGAAATCAGAATCTGGCACCTAAGCATGTTAATTGTTTTACCGTACCTTGTGAGGTTTTCACTCGTAAATTCTAAACCGGTCTATTTTTTTTAGAACTGGTTTGTGTATATATATAGTGATTATGGATACTAATTCAATGTAATTTATAATTTTCTATGTCAATATAAAAATACATCACAGCCTTCTCAAACAGCTGAAGCAATATATTGTATATTGCCATATCGTCTGGTGAAAGGGTTAAATTACTTCACCTCTTGCACTTTTAGATGCAAATCAGTTTTTCATTTCTGTAATAGAAAATTATTCACGTATTTTTACATCATTTGTTTTTCCTGACCAGTATTTAAAACCAAAAGGATATTCTGAAAAAAAGGCCAACGATTTTTTTAGAAATAGCATCCCAAGCAGCGTGCCTAAACATTACATTGCGTATGGAAATAAAAAATCAAATGTCTAATGCCTTATTTCTGATTTACTTTTCCATTGTAAATGGTGTGGAAACTCCGAGCTTGGCGGAGGCGCCTGGGCACTCACGGCCGGCGCGTTGGCTATGCGTCTGGGACAGACGCGGGGGTCCGCCTGGCCATGGCGCCCCTCAGGAAGCCCTTCTGTGTGCGAGCGCCCCCTCGAGGACACTGCCTCGTGCGTCCCCTCCAACCCGGCGCTGCCAGGGGACAGGGCTCCTTTCACGTGTCTCAAGGATGCTGACGTCCTGTGGCACAGGACCCTGGGGACTGCTGGAGGATGACGCGCTCCGCTCTCACCTCACCTGGTGGGGAGCTTCGCCGGTCGCCGCCGGGGCTTGGCTCCTGGGGTGGCGCATGCCACCTCCCTGTGCTGTGCGTCTGGTTGGCTTCTCCGTCCCACCCAAGGTAACGCAGTGTCTTACTTCACTCCAGCTTCCGCCGATGAAAGAGCATCTGGGGCTTTTCTTCGGGGTCGTGTTTGATTCGCTTCTCATGTGGCAGGGAAAGGACATGAGGACGGGAAGAACTAGGCCCGTCGGGGGTTGGAGGGTGCCGGCCCGAGGCCAGGAGCGCGCACTCTCTCCTCACTTCCTACTTTCGTTTCTGTGTATCAGCCATACTGAATTGCAAGACTAACATGTCTACAATATGACACCTGTATTAAAAATAACAAAAATAAAGCCTGATTCTTTGTTTCTAGAAACTCTCTCTCGTACCTTGCTTGGGCTTTACTAACCAGATGGCGTGGGGGCCGCGCTGAGCGAACTGCTGTTCCGTTGCCGTGTGATGGGTCAGGGCGTCCTGAGCAAGCGCCGAGGCTGCGAGGCAGACCCCACGCTCCTGGGGGGACGGGCGCGGCGTGTGTGGTGGCCGGGGAGGGGCCACCGACGCATCTTCAGCGCCAGGTGTGCCGGGTCCTCTGGCTTGTCTCCGCGGGCAGCCCCTCCCCAGCCTGTGTGTTTTGGCCTCCAACCCAGCCGATAGCTCCTCGGCGCGAAGGTCCGCTGTTCCAGTGACCTTTAGAATGGGATGCGACACAACTGCCCGCTCCTCATTCTCCTGCCTCAACAGGCGTCCCCGCGGTGCTTACAGTCAGTCAGCTGGTCCCTCCGCGGAGGCTGGGCACGCGCTCCGCACACCTGGGCGCCGCAGCCGGGGGCCCGCGCTCCGGCCCGCCTCCCCATCGGCCGGCCGCGTGTTGTCAGGGAAACGACGGACAGGTTCGCAGACCTGAAGAATGCGGCCTGCTTCCTGCCCTGCGCCAAGTGGCTCATGGACGCCTGCGGTTCGCTCTGCTCACGCGGCCCCGTGACGTCGCCCGCTCACCTTTCTGAGCCCTGGCGTGAGCCTGCGCTTCCATTAAAGCCGGCAGCTCCCGCGAACTCGGGCGCCTTCGCGCCGGTCAGCAAGACCTCCTCCCTTCGCTGCGGCAGGGCGGGCTCCGTCCCCGGCCAGTGGCCCGTCGGCTCGTGGCTGTCCGTGGCTGCTCTGCACCGCAGCGACAGTGAAGGGCTGCATTGCCGACTCGTTCGGAGCCTGCGATCACCGCACGAGTCCGTTGCGTCTGCGTCCCGTACCGCCTTGTGGCGTTCGGCACCTCTGCCCTCGCCGCCCACACCGGTCACACAGCGCTCACCCCATAGACATGTGGCACCGTGCTGCCAGGCGGGTTACAAATGCAGCCAACAGTACTTCACGCTGTCGCATGCAAGGCATTTGGGTCGTTTTGTTTTCCTGTATAATTCTCTACTCGTTAATATAAAATGGAGTTCTTCCTATGTGCCAGGCACTGTCCTAAGTGCTCTGCGTGCACTAACTTCACGGCAGCTTTACGAGAGAGCCATCCTCACTTTACACACAGGAGAGAGCCACAGAGGTTAAGCAGTTTCGTCCCAGGGTGTCCAGCTAGCGAGTGACATCGTGAAGATTAAGTGTAACACATTCGATACCTAACAGAACAAAGCTTGACTATAAATGCTCAATATTAGCTGTTATTACAGCACATCCCCCATCACATCTTCTGGTGTTTCTTTCTTAGGATGTTGACAGTTTGATTTCAGAGTGGAGATTAGATGTATATGACCTTCGATGCCAGTAGCACCATAAAAGCGTTGCCATGGCAACGGAAAAAGACCGATGGGCAGTGTACAGAACTGAAACAGCCCAGTGCTCACACGAGAATTAAATTTGGGATGCTTAATGGGCACCAGCAGAGACTTGAGCGTCTCGTGGGACCACCCCCACTTGCTGTTGTACCCGCCCCCAGCTGGCTGCTTTCATGCACATTGGCAAAGTTCAGTAGTTGTGTCAGAGACCCTATGGCCTTGAAACCCGACAAGTTACTCTCTGGCCCTTTACAGAAAAAGTTTGCCAACCCCTGAGTCCATGAAGTGGAACAATCGAGAAACAGACCCACAGATACATGGTCAGTTAGGAAAAGAAAGTCTATCCAACAACTGGGTGGTTTGTATGGGAAGAAATGAACCTTAACGCCGACTACACACCACAGATGAAAACCCAAACGGGTCACAGCGCAGGTATAAGCACTTAAGCTTCTAGAAGAAAACGAAAGTATGTCACAGCTTCGGGATGGGCAGAGGTTTCTTAGGACACAATACAAATCACAAAAGAAATTGAGTTTCCATCAAAGTAAAATTTTTCTGCTTTTCAAAATGAACAGACCATGGACTACCAGGAGAAAAGTCACCTGTGTGTCCTGACAAAGGACTCGGTCTCGCAGCTAGACTTTCAAATATGACTATTGTATTCAAAGCAGTGAGCAATCAATCAGAGATTTTTACCAAAGAATAGGAATCTATTAGCCAAAAAGTTCAAATGGAAATGCTACAACTGAAATAATTGAAATTAACCCAGGAAATGAATTTAAAAGCAGATTGGACAAAGCCCAATATAAGATTAATGAATTTATGATAGGTCTGTAGAAAACATTCAGATAAGTATGGAGAAGAAAAGGATGGAAAATAAGGCAAAATCATGTAAGAGAAATATAAGATACCGTAAAAATGTAACATACCTGTATTTGAAGTCCCAGAGAGGAAAGGAAGAATGGGATAGGAGAGACACAGAAGTTCCCAGAACTAGCCAAAGACAGTAAGCTAGACTTCAAACTCTTACAAATGCCAAGGAGGATAAAGAGACCAGTGTCATAGTAGTGCAACCTGAGCCCAGCGAGAAAATCTAAAAGCCTCTGATAAAAGTAGAGACATGTCCCTTTTCAGGAGAAATGATGAAAGCCAAAAGACGTGGAATGATCTTAAATGCCGAAAGAAAGAAAAAGGCCGACCTGGAATTCGATACTTAGTAAATTATCCTCCAAACTGAGAGTGAAATAAAAATAGTTCAGAAAAACAAAAACAGATTTCAACACCGGCAAAACTGCACCAAAAGCAGTTCTCTAGGTAGAGGGAACCCCAGACGGGAGCCTGGCACCCCAGCAGGAAGCGAGAGCACCGGAAAAGGAAGTGAGTGGTGAAAAGAAACGAGTGTGACCCCCTTATCAGGTCGAAGATACAGATGAACTACGATGGCGTTGGGAGAACTGGTTGTCCACGTGCAAAAGAATGAAACTGGACCCTTCTCTTACACCGTACACAAAAATCAACTCAAAAATAGATTAAAGATTTAAATGTAAGAAACGAAACTGTAAAAGTCCTAGAATAAAACACAGGACAAAGTCTCATGACATCGGTCTCGGCAGTGGTTTCCTGGATATGACACCAAAACACAGGCAACGGAAATAAAAACAAGTGGGACTGCATCGACCTGAAAAGCTTCTGCAAAAGAAACGACAAAACGAAACATCAACCCACAAAGGGGAGGGAGTATTTGCAAACCATATATCCGATAAGGGGTCGTCTCCTTTTTACTTACGCAACTCAATGGCAAAACAAACTAGTAGCCTGATTAAGAAACAGGCTAAGGACTTACATAAACATTTCTTCCGAGATGACCTACAAATGGTCAACAGGTATCTGGGAAAGTGTGGAATGTCACTAATTGTCAGGGAAATGCCAATCAAAACCACAATGAGATATCACCTCATACCATCAAGATGGCACCTACCCAAAAAAAGACAAATGTTGACGTTTTGGAGAAATGGGAACATTTGCACACTGTGGGGAGGAATGCAAAATGATGCAGCCACGATGGAAAACAGCATGGAGGCTCCTCAGAAAATTTAAAATAGAACTACCATATGACCCAGCGATCCTACTTGCAGGTATTTATCAAAAAAAAGTTGAAATTAGGATCTCGTAGAGATGCATGCATGCCTGTGTTCACTGCAGCCAAGATGTGCAAACAACCTACATGTCCATCGCAGACAAATGGATAAAGAACAGTACGGATGGACAAGGAACACCAGGTGGCCTTTAAAAAGGAAGTCCTATAGTATGGGACAGTAGGGGTGGACCCTGAGGACGTCACGCTAAGTGAAGCGAGCCAGTCACAGGAAGACGAGTGTTGCGTGGTTCCATGTACACGAGCTGTGTAACAGGCGAGACCGGAGCGGAGGTTTCCGGGGTGGGGGAGGGCCAGCGGGCGTGGGGTTCCGGGAGAGCGGGGTGCCTGAGCTCTGGAGATGTATTCCACACTTGTTCCACACTTAGACACTTAGACACTTGTTAAAAGGGTTGACCTACAATTAAAAAAATGTTTAAGCAGATGTCTAACTTCATCAGTAAATTAACAAACCTCAAAATTTTTAAAAAGAGCTCAAAGGCAGGAAGTCCTAGCCTCATCTAGTTGATGTGGAAAGTACTAATAATCCTCCAGCAAGAATGCATGCTGTCCTCTCT
>CM053510.1:1729198-1745625 GCA_028627145.1 Eidolon dupreanum | reverse complement strand
GTGTCTCATGGGAAAATTGTGAGCAGTCGTCACTGAATAATCACACACCTGTGCTCGGAACAAAGCTGCTCCCTCCGAGTTCATCGGGTCTGTCACTGTGACCCCCTTGGGGGACACCCACTGTCGCTGTTTCTCCCTCAGTCTGGGCAGTGACTGGTGACCCTGGCCGGGAGACCCGGCCGGAGCAGAGCGAGGCGGGAGCGAGGTGGGAGCGGAGGGCGCTGTGATTTCGGGGCTCGGCAGATGTTCAGACAAAGGCAGGCAGAGCACCTGGGCGGACAGGCGCCTGCCAAGCAGCACGAGCCGTGCCGGGACCCACAGCCGCGTTCTAATGGGATCTGCACACTCAGCGATAGCCTGATGGGACTCATCGTCAACCCGTCATCCTGAAGATGGCCCAGTATGGGGCAGGCAAAATGGGTCGCCATTAGAGTAATGGAAATCAAGCAGAAAGCATAATTTTCCCCCGGCATCATGAGCTGGCCCGTCTTCCCTTAGAAGCCTGGTTCGCTACCACCGAGAAAAAACAAGCTGGTCTGACAACCAGAAAGAGTGAGGGGCCCTGCCCACACCGGGGTCAGCCACGTGCGCCCGGGAGGCATCTGCTTCCCCTCTCCCTTCCCCCAGGGCTGCAGCGGGGAGCTCGGCAGCACACGCCCCGGCCCTTGTGGGGCTTACTGTCTAGTGGAAACCCAAACACCCAAAAGCAATTATACGAATAATCATTATCATGAGAAGGTCGGGATTGGATTCAGGGGGCCTGGGCTGAGAGGCGAACAGGATTGGCCAGGTGAAGCTCAGCACCTTCCAGGTGGAGGGGGTCACGTAGTTAGGCTCCCATTTAGGTCCTTTTCCCTTCCTCCTCCTGACTGCCTGGAATGCAGACTTGAGGGCTGGAGTTGAGCAGCCATTTTGGACCATGAGGTGATGGTTTCGGATGACAGCAAGGAGTCTGGGTCCTTGGGTTGCCCATCTCCAGGCTTGTTTCACAACAAAGAAAAATGAACTTCTCTCTCAGTTCAATTTTATTTGGAGGTTTTCTATTGTATGTAGTTGCAATGACTCCTATTTAAAACAGCGTCTCACACAAAAACGGTCAACAAATATTCGATGAATGAATAAATGAATACAAATGAATGAAGGGATGCACCTCCTCCAATGGGCTGGTAGAAAAGGAGAGGCTAGGAGGAGGTGACAGGCGGACACCACCTACTGACCCGACAGCGATCTCATTATTAAAGAAATGGGGAAACGGCTTAATGATCTAAATTCTTGAGTAGGTTTGAGGATACATAGTCAGTTCTTCAATACCACTTCGTTCAGGGATTCAGGGTACTTGCTTAGCGTTCATAAAAACGGACGTGCTTTTACTCGGGCGCAGGCTGGGGGGAAGGGGGGAGGACAGAGCGGGTAGCCGGTGGGGTGTTTGGTGTGAGGGTTTCCTCCTCCGCTTAGGCGGCCCCTGGGGACAGCCCCCCTCCCACTTCTTTGAACACCAGCTGTAATGGCGGCAGCGAATGGGGTCTTTTTCATGGACGGTGCTGGGGTCCCGCCAAAATCAGGATTCTGGCACCAGAGGAAGGACGAGGGGACGCCGGCGTCGGCCGTCAGCAGGCTGGGCTCAGGGGTTCGCTTTTCTCAGAAGGAATGCGCCCCGTGCATGCACGTCCCGGCCAGTTTCAGTCGCCTCCGGCCTTTGGATGCCCCTTGCCGTGGACGAGAGCAATTGTTTTCGTGGTCGCAGTTCCATAAGATTTGAAATAGGCCGTAAGCACGTGGGTCCAGACCTACGTCTCTCCGCGGGGCTGCCCTGTGTCCGGTCGCCCTCGCGCCAGTGGCGCCGGGAGGCTGCAGGCATTTCTGGGTTCTCCCAGGGGAAGCCGGGCCCAGGGCGCATTTGGTCTACGTCTGGCGGCTTGTGGGGTGCACCTCCAGTGGGTTGCAGGCCTCTGCCCTCCGCACGGGGAGACGGCTTCCGGGGACACCCCCGCCCACAGCGCCCCCGCCCTCGGGGTTCAGACAGGTGTCTGATGCGCGCTAGGAGCTGCCGGTTCAGCTCTGAAAGCCATCATCTCCCCGGAGAGATGGGGGTCGAACCAAACCTGGGGGCCCCAAAAGAACGCAGAGACGGCAGCTTTCTATCAACTGACCCCCTCCAGCCGTGTCCTGGGGGCCCTCGGGGCCTCCCACGAAGCCCGCAGGCCAGCCGCATCCCGCACTGCGTCCATCCCAGACGCAGCTCCTGTGCAAACTGTCTCGCGTGATATTCTGGGGGAGCAGAGTGGGGGGACCTTGTTCTAGATGGTCCTGCTTTGTCATTTTACACTTCCTGGGCTTGGCCTCACCGCGTGGAGCCTTCCTCTTCCCTAATCCGTCACCAGCACCTTCTTGCCCCAGCTCCCCACCCCAGCCGTCTCCTCCACCGCCCTGAGCCCTGGCCAAGAAGTCTTGGCTCGGCAGAGGCCCCTCCCCCGACCCCTCCCAGCCGCGCCCCCACCTCCTGCCCCTCCCTCTCGCTCCTCCCACCCAGCACCGCCCACCTCGGCCCCTCCCCCTCTTGGCCCGACACCGGTGCCAACATAGCGCCGTGGAGAGTCCGTTCAGACGATAAGCCTGCCTGAGGACATCGCTGGTGGTCAGAGGCTAGGCCTTCCACGGGGAGTCCAGGAATCCGCGTGTACCCCGGGGTGACTCACCCAGCTGGATTTTTTTCTGGGCGGCTCAGCCTGGGGGAGGGCCACGTGCTGGTGACAGCTGCAGGCCACGGCAGCTGCACCTGCTCCTGGCCTGAGTGAGGCCCACGGGCAGCCCCCAGGGCCATGTGAAGCCCATCTGGCTCACAGGATGTGGGTGCTGACAGGCAGGAAGCTGCCCGGCGAAAATGGAGGGGCGGTTTCGGAAGCCAGGGGGCCCGAGCGGCTCAGGAAAGCAGCCTCACCGCTCCCACTTGCTTCTCAGGGACCCAAGGGACTTCGAAGGTGGCAAGGTTTAACAGGCCTTTAGTTGAAGAATGACCCCGAACAGAAGGTGTACAGCGAGTGTCGGGCTAGCTGAATGTTGCCACGAACACAGGAGCGCCAGCCCCAGTCTGGTGGGACACGCCGGTTCTCGGCCCCTCCAGTCACTACGAGCCCCTCCCTCCCGCGTAACAGGGCACTGGGCCCCCAGCAGGGGCAGCAGGTGTTCGCCTCGTCCGGGGTCCTGTGAGTTTCTTGTCAGGGTCTGCCTTCCTCTCTCCATTTGCCTGTGCTTACTTCTCTCACGTACCCTTGGCGTCTCTGAACCCAGAGCCAGGTGCTTTGCTGGCCCCGTGGGCACCCATCTGAGCCTGTCAGGGTGACAGTGCACGGCTTGTGGCCAGCTCATGGGGCCCAGGAAGCCATTTCTGGGTCCCAGGCTCCCAGGGGAGGCCGAGGCCTTGCCAGACCCCTCATCTGAGCCCCCACAGGGCCTCCCATTTCTGTCTCAGTACCGAGTTCCTTCACTGTAAATGCTTTTATCAAAGATGTAATATTTGCAAAAGGCAGAAAAGTGTAAAACAGTAAACATCACCCTCAATCATATCACTTTTAATAAAGTTTTTAAAATAAGAAATGCAACTTCTGTTACCCACACTTCTAGAAGAAACCTCTGCCAACGGGCAGGTGTGTTCTTCCAGGTGTTTCTGTGTTTTACCTGTGGTCGTACATGCAATTAAAAAAAAAAAAGCGAAACAGGTTTCTGCTATGCTCGTTTTCCTGTGACTTCGCTTTCATTTGTGCCTCTCAGATGTCCTTCCGGGTGAGGACCGCGGCTTCCCTCCATGGCTAGGCACTGCACCCCTGCGTGGCACACATAACCCAGCTGACCTTCCCTGGCCAGGGCCGTGGCCCCGGTTCCCAGTGTCCCAGGATGGAAGGGGCCCCCTCCTGCAGACGTCTTCCAGAATCCGGTGACATGGAGTGTCAGTGTGGGGACGGGGACACAGCATGTGCACCTCCCCGCTCCGTACACCCAGCAAGTCCCCTTCGGGACAGGCTGCACCTGCGTCCAGCCCCTTAACGGGTCGAAGTGTCCTTCACCCCAAGCCCCTGGCTGGGCTGCTTGCCACTCTGCCAAGGGGACAGACAGCATTCCCTGGCCGGGGCTGCTGTGAAAAGTTCTACAAATCGGGCCGTTGAACACAACAACAGAAGGTTTTAACCTCTCCCGGTTCTGGAAGCTTCCGAGGGCTGTGAGGGAGGATCTGTTGTGTTTGCCTGGTCTGGACGTTTCGTGTAAACGACATCATACAGTATGTGGCTTGTGTCTGGCTTCCTGCGCGTGGCAGGATGTCATCGAGGTTTAGTGGCTGCAGCGTGTGTCCGGGCTCCATTCTCACATGCTGAGGGGCATCGTGTTATACGGTGGACCACACGCTGTTTCTCCGTCGACCACTGGCCGCCGGGCTGTCTCCACCTATTGGCTACTGTGAACGATGTCGCCATGAACTTCCGTGTATAAGTTTTTGTTTGAAGCCGCGTTTTCGGGTCTTTGAGGCATAGACCTAGGAGTGGAGTTGGTGGGGCATACAGTCATTCTGTATTGAACTCTTTGAAAAACTTTATCTATGCTTTTGACATTTTGTTCATCGTGGACATTTGACATTTATTTTGACTTTTAAGTATTGCATTGGGATAATTATCTTGCTCACTGGGTTTGGGGCGCCCTTGCGTTTTGCACCCAAGGCCAGTGTGTCCCTTACCTTCCCCTGGTCCCGGCCATGTGGGGTGGGGCCTGCAGGGTGGGAAGAACAGGTGAACTCAAGCCGTTTCTGGGAGGCAAACCCACTTCGGTCGTTTCACACTTGCTGTTTCCTGTGTCTAGAATGTTCCTCCACCTTGGATGACCAGCCATCCCAGTTTGCCTGAAACTGGAGATTTGTAGGAAGTCCCAGACAAACCGGGACAGCTGGTCACCTTAGTCCCACCCACTGTGTCTCTGCTGGCTGCTTCCTCTCCCTCTGAAGATCTGGCTTCGCTCCCCGGAGGGTCCTTCTTGCGTGGTCGGCAGGCCCACCCTGGGGTCTTCCCACCAGCCAACCCACCTCTCTCTGGATCCCTCCTGCTTCTGTCGTTGGCTTCGTTTCAACCCAGATGGTCTCCTCCCTGACTCAGATGCTATTAGGAAATGAAAATACAGAACTCATCGTTAAATTAGAATTTCAGATGAACCACAACTAAATTCTGAGCATAAGTACGTCCCACACGGTATTTGGGACATGTTATACCATTCACCAGGAGTCCTGTATTATTGGGCAGCCCTGGTGGTGGGGGTCGGGGGTGTGCAGGAGCCCTTGTCCCCCAGAACTGAGCAGAAAGGAGCTGTGGGTCAAGTCCTGCTCTGAGGAAATCCAACGAGGCTGGTGGGAAGTCTGCATTTCTGAGCCCAAGACGGAGGTCCAGTGGGAGAGGGGGCGTGAACACCGATCGGGAGGAAGTCCGGCCGCCGTCCCCTTGGGGAGCCCTCCTCCCCGGCAGTGCGCTGACGACGGGACGACGACCGGACCCTGGAAGAAAAATCAAATTCGCAAACCCTGTTATTACATTTGGAGAGTCAGGATGACTTCCTGGAGGAAGGACACGCCAATTACCGTCGCCAGGGACATCCTTCTGCAGGAGCACAGCTGTCCTGCCCAGACGGTGGCCCCCCGCCCCGGTGGGTCCCCCAGCTGGGCTGCGTCACGGGGCTGCGGGGCGTTGGCTGCAGCGGGGGGGCGGTTGCCGTCCATCCTGCCCCAGGCTTCTCCGGCCACCGCGCTGGCTCCAGCCCCGGGCCCTCTGGGACTCCAGCCAAGCTCTCCCCCCAGCCTCCTGTGTCCAGCGTTTTGGGCTGTTTATCGCCACATTATAAACTGCCCCAAACTTAGTGGCTTAAAACGATATTTATTTGCTCATGGTTTGGCCGTATGGGCCGGATTTGACAGGGACAAGTCCCTCTGGGGCCCACGGAATCACCCGGAATCACCCGGGCGGCCCTGGCAGGGCAGGTGGACCCATCTTTGAGAACACGGACTGAGGAGGCTGAGGGTCGGAGCTGGCTGGTGGCTCGCTGCTCAGGGTGCTTCCTCCTCCTGCAGGCAGCTCCTCGGGCTCCTCTCAGCCTGGGGCTGGCCTCCAGGGACGGGGACAGGCCGGGGCCTGGCATGGTGACACCTCTGCCCTGTCCTGGCGGTCAGAGCTCCACACGACCGGGCAACACAGAGCCGGTCTCAGAGCCGACATCACCGGATGGAGTCGCATGGCCGTCTCTGAGTAACCACTGTGCCCGAGGGGACGGAAGACGCTGGCTGGCCAGGCCCTGGCCAGGGCTCACACTGGGTCTTGGGGAGCTGGAGGTCAATTCCAGGCAAACCACATGAGGACGCTGTTTCTAGAAGGGACAAAAGTATGGAACCACCACTGGACGGGGTTGCAGGCGGGCGGCGGTGCCTGCGGGCCCCCCGTGAAGGGGCGTGGGGACCGGGGAGGGCTGGGGGCCCGCACGCTGCCTGCCCGGGGCCCTCCACGGTGTCCGCTTGTCCACCGCCTGGAAAGGGGCGGGAGTGGCCTGTGGCTGGAGAACGCAGCACAGTCACCCGGGAAGCGGCCTTGCGAGGGGTCCCTGGAGGCTGCCCCTTCCCCAGGCCCGCAGAGGGGTTTGCTTCCCGTCCGGAGGGCCGAGTCTGACAGCGCAGGCAGCCGCAGCCGCACGGTGACGCCGCCGGTGCCCTGACGGCCCAGGCGGACCTCGGCAGCACCCGCGTGGAAGGAGGCGGCCAGGTGCCTCCGCCGCTCACAGCCCCCAATGAGCCGGCTCTTCGCAGATGAAAGGGAAACCGAGGCCCGTCCACCCCTGGCCTGACTCTGAGGAGCAGCTGTCACGTCTGGGTCTGCTCGTGAGGTGGCCGCGTGGCCCACACGGAGGTCTCATTCTCTCTCACCAGGGAGGGGAGAGCAGCGTGGGAAACCGGTCCTGTGCCCCCTGCCGCTCCTGGGCCCCCCCACCCTGTTCCTACTCACGGGGTGCCCTGAACACACTCCCCGCCTTGGCACCTTCCCAAGGGGCAGAGACCCCCCTCCGTCCCCGCCCTGGGTGCGGGCCTGACGCCCTCTGCCCCACAGGCAGGTAGAGCCCTTGGACTTGGTGCCTAGCGGGGGCGAGGAGGCCTGGGGGGATGGGCCGAGACCCTGCCCTGCTGGCCCCAGGCCGCGCCCAGCCCCAGCCCGCAGGGCCTTGCACCACAGGGCAGGGGCGAGGTGAAGACGGAGCGTTCCCTCTGAAGGGGGGTGAGAGTCAAGGGGTCGGGGGTGTCTAAGTCTGGGCTGCACCTTTGGGGGTGGAGGGGGTGGGAGGTGAGTCGGATCCTTAGTTCTAGTGTTTGCAGGGCATTTTGCCCGCTGCCCCATGTGGGAGCCGCTCCCCATCCCGAAGTCCCCGACACAAGGAACTGAGGGGACCGCGTAGGGAGGCCTTTTCACGCCTCTGCTCCAGAAGCGGCTGTGACGTGGGGGCTCGCCACCCCAGGCTCACTCGGAGCCCCCCCAACAGTCACAGGGAGGGGGCTCCCTTTCGCGTCTTCAGGCTCAGTGGCATCCAAAGGTAGTGAGATTAGTGTAATTTGGGATATTTATGCGCACTGTGCTATTTTCAGTTATTTATCAGTGAAAAGACGTGTGAAAACAGTGATTAGTTTTTATAACTGAGAATCACACAGTAACCTCCAGATAACTTAAATCTGACTCGAAATCTCACAGAAGTGACAAGGGAGAAAAGAAGGAGCATTTGTTTTCTCCTTTTGAAAATAGCTCAGCCGTGAAAATGTTTGCATTAGAGCCCATTAACCAAGGAGATATTTCAAAATTATCTTTAAAATGTCCCGTTTCACAAGAAACAGTGGATAGTAATAAAGTTGTGTTTCCACCAAGGCTATAATGTCCAGAAAGTTCTTAAAAGCAAAATGAATGATGGGCACACAATGGGACACGTCACCTCCAAGATGGGGGGGTGGCAGGAGGGGACCAGCCCCTCCTTGGCCGCTCACTTCCAAGCGGACAGCTGAGCTTTGAGGCAGATGAAAGCCGGGCGCTCAGAAGCCGGAGGCGCTGGCTCCGCGGGCCCAGGCGGTTTGCCGGGCCCATTAGCGGCTGCCCTCCTTTGCTCTGTGTCTGAGCCGCGCTGATTTGGCTCCTTTGGTCACTTCTTGGTTTGATCTCCCTCTCCCACCTCCCTGTGAGGAATGAGAGTCCATCACGGGGACTTTCATCTGCGGTTTCCTTTCTGAATCAGAGCCCCATGGCCCTGCTGAGTCAGGAGCGGGCCAGCGGGGCAGGCCGCGGGCAGACGCTGGGCAGGGCCAGGGGCTGGAGCCAGGGTCGGGGGACACGGTGCGGGAGGGGCTCTGCTGCCGAGGTGGCTGGCTGGTGTGAGGGGAGCTTCCACGGGGTGGGGGCTCCCGAAGGAAGGGTGCGTGTCGATCTTCAAGTGTGGGAACGTCTCACCCGTTGCAAAAACCTGTTGCTCATGTGTAGTTTGTTGGGGAAACTTCCTCTCAGCTGACAAAGTGCATCCAGGTGGGGAAGGGGGGGCCGGCCATTCCCAGATGGGTCATGGACGCCCTGCGGGGCTGGGGCGGTCCTGGGCCCGGGCTTCCAGTGGAGAGAAGGGTGCTGGAAAGAAGTGGGTCCATGAAGCCGTGACCCTAGGGACGTTGCCTCAACTCTCCTGGTGGCTCCTGATATAGGAAATTCCCAGCAGATGGCTGAGCTGTGGTCTCAGCTGTGGGACGGGCCCCAGGGCAGGGAGAAGGGACACGGCGCAGGGCGAAACCCCATCCCCACCTCTCTGTGCCGGAACAGATGGTTCTCACCTGTTATGTGGATTTTACCCTTCCCCTCTCGCTCAGGCTTGTCAGTTTTAGCTGATGACTTTCTCTTAGGCGATTTACAGAGGTGCATTGTAAAAGATCTAAATCACAGACGTATGTATAATCACGGATACAATGGGGAGAAAATCTCATATCCAGCTTGGTTGTGCAGAGAAAATATTTTTAAAATTTTGTCTGTTAACTAATGCCCTAATTAACTAATTAGTTAACTAATTAACTAATGCGGCTGAATTCCTAAATCCCTGAGGTTCTTCTTCCTGCAATTTGGAGCCCCCTGAAGAAGCCTGCCTTTTCTCGGGCTCCACCTGGAGACACGGCCCTGGGGAATGGGCCCTCACAGCGTCTGTGACCTCCCACATCAGTCTACTGCTTTGCATTGCCCGGTGACAGGGACGGGACCTGCGGCACAAGTCACAGCCGCCCAGAGGCGGAAAGAACCCAAGTCTGTGGACAGATAACGTACAAAGTGGGGTCCGTCCGTACAACGGAGTATCTATCATTCAGTCTCATAAAAGAAGGGAATTCTGACACATGTGACAATGTGGATGAACCCTGAGGACATTGTGCTGAGTGAAATTAGCCCCACACAAAAGAACAAATACTGTCTGATTCCACTTAGATGAAGTCCCTAGATTCACAGAGACAATAAGTAGAATAGAGGTTACAGGGGGTGGGGGACGGGGGTGAGTGTTCATGGGGACAGAGCGTCCGTTTGGGAAGACGGTGACGCCTGCACAACCGTGTGAGTGTGCTTGATGCCACTGGGCTGTACCCTTAAAGATGTATATGATGGTACATGTCACAATGTGTATGTTTTACCGCAATTTTTTAAAAGTGAAAAAATTAGTCAGAGGGAATAACTATGCTCAAAGTAATGTAATTCTTTACAAATTCCTCCCAAAACAGTAATTTGGAAAAATGTCTTTACGAATTTAAAAACCTGACTTCCCAGCTCTATTGTGTGCCCAGTGAAGTGGGCGAAAGTGACAGGCGTTGCAGTGGTGATGCTGAGTGACTCATGTGATAGTCACCGGCGGCCTCGGCAGAGCGGGCGGCTGGACCCCTTCATGCACAAAATGCTGTCTGATTATTCTATAAATTCGTGTCTGAGAATCATGAGGGTGGCGTGACCCTTTCGATGGCATTATCCCAGCTGGCGTGCGTCTCACTCGGGGACAGGGTGATGGAAGGGCTCACAATGAAGACTGTGCTTTAGATTCGAAAGCCCAGCCGATGCTCCTGGCTTTGCTTCTCGCCGGGAATCGGTCTCTAATGGAACCGTCCCAGCCCACACAGGCCCACGGTTTGGGGTGGGGGTCTGTACTTTCTTGGAGTGGTTAGTCATGGGGCTGGGCGTCATTCCCCCACGATCCCTCTCCCTGGGGCTTGGGGGCCCGTGTTGCATTAGGGGCAGGCAGACATCTACTTGGGGGACATGTTCCCCAGACCGGGCCAAGCACATGACCCTTTGCCTGCTCCCCTCCCTTTTCCGACCAGCACAGAGCCATCTGTCACGGAGCCCCTAGTAGTACTCGGCATGTGTCCATCAACTGCTGTCTGTAGCCCCAGCTCAGGGGGCAGAGTGAGTGGAGCAGGTGACACTGCATGGAGCTCAGACCTCCCGTGCACGCATCCCGGCCTCCCAGTGTCCCCGCTCCTGGCCACAGCCTTCCTGCAGAACCTCCCTCTGCCGCTGGGACCCGCCCAGCTCCGAGATGCCCGGAGGTCGCCCTCCTTGTGCACGGCCCCAGTGAGACTGAAAGTTCAACTTCCTGCTTTGTGATAGGGTCACCTTTCAAGGTCACTAACACCCCAGAGCTCCCCTGGGACCAGGTCGAGCCTGACCCAGCTCCTCCTGCTCTGTCCTACTTCCTTCATTCCCTTACAGGTTCCTTCTGAGATTACTCCTTCGGTAGTCCACTTACACAAGAATCTCTGTCTTAGGCTGGAGGGAACCCAACCTAGGGCAGGAGTTAAAAGCTGAAGAGTTTGGAGTTATTCAGACCATCTGGTAAGCTGTGTGAGCCATCCACCAGCTCACAGAGACCCCTATAAATTCCCTTCTTCATCTACTTGGGCTGATGCCTGGCAGCCTTTTTGTGCCATGAGGCTCCCCCTCATCCCCAATCAGACATTATGGGAGCAGTCCGGGTACCTTGAGCTCTGGGGCAGTCAGACCTCTTCCTGCAGAATTTGGGATTGGGACCTAGAAGTTGTTCTCTTGAAGGGCCAAGTCTGAAGCATAAAAGTCTCCTGCTAGGAATGTCACCTTCTGCCCTTCAGGAGGCTGTGAAGAGAGTAGAAATGGAGCCACAGGGCAGAAAGTAAAAGACCAGGGACAGAGCACATACAGGTGACTCATCCGCTGCAGGCTCCAGGGTCCACCTGAGGCCCGGCTGCCCTCTTGTCCTTGAGGTCCCAGAAACACACCTCAAATAGTCTCCTTTTTAGCCGATCTCAAGTCGATCTCCGTCAACCAATAAGTCTTAAGTGACTCAGAACCGAAATCGTTAATCTCCTTTATTAACGAAGAAACAGGCTCAGGGAAGGTAAGTGACTTGCTTGAGGTCACGTGGCCAGAAAGGGCAAAGCCGGGATCTGAAGCCAGGTCAGCGGGGCCCAGGGATGCGCCCTCGAGCATGGGGTGTGTGAGCTGCGGTGAATGCGCCAGGTCACCCCGTCCCCCCTCCAGGACTCCCCCACCCTCAGGGGTCCGTCTCCCTCAGGACCCCCAGCTCCCAGGAGCCCTGCCCCTCCCCCTCCAGCCCGCCCTGAGTCATGCTTCCACCCCAGGGAGCCCTGCGGCCGAGGTGCAGCTGGGGTAGTGAGTGGAGTCTCGGGAGACGTTGGCCGCTCCGTCTGGGAAGAGCCTCGCTAGTTCTGAGCCGTTCCCAGAAGCGACATCAGACACTTCGCGGGCGTGGGTGCTGCAGCTCCCAGTGCGGGAGGCGCATCCTCCCCACCGCCTACCACGTCCCCGGCCGTGCACACGTCATCACAGGCGTTACCGGCGGGGAGGCTGAGGCCCGGCCCAGCGGCTATCACGGGACACAGACTTCCAGTCACCCCCACCCCCATGGCAGGTAGTGTTTGGAGCCACAACGATGTCCCCGTGCAGGTGAGACGCAGGCGGGCGCGAGGCATTTGCTTAGCTAGCAGGTCATCATAACGTAGACACAGCCACGCACCATCAGCAACGGGTCACCCCAGCCCCGGCCCCTGTGGAGTGTGAGTGTGCGTCGATGTGCGCGTGCGAGTAGGCACACGTGTACATTCTGGCACAGATGGATGTGGATGCACGCGCATGGAAGTGTGCATACCTGAGAGTGTGAGCACACGTGCGTGTGGGTGCGCTGGGTCAGACGTGTGCAGATGTGTCTGAGCGCATGCCGGCGTGTAAGTGTGCATGTGTGTGAGCACAGGCCACAGGCAGTGCATGTGCATGTGTGTGTGCGCATGTCTGGGTGTGCCCTGACCCTGGGTCATGGCCACCTCACTCCGCCTGGAATTCCCTCTGCTTCTGGCTGTGACAGACCCTTTCTGTCCTCGGCCCCGCCAGGCATCACATTAGGAGACGCCTAGGGTCTCAGTCCTTTGAGCGCGGGCTTCGCCGTCGTCCTTTACTCAGCTGATGGCGCCCTGCCATCTCGTGTCCCCACACATCCCCAGGGGATGTGGGCCTGGCTCCGGGGACCCCGCCCACCCCGCCAGCGTCCTGTCCCCCTTCCCTCCTTCTCTCCTGGTCTGAGCCACACCACTCTGCAGAACGTATGGACTCAGTTTGCCAAATTGAATTTGACTTATTAGGTTATTTTTGCCCTTTTAAGAAAGCATCACCATGCCTGGTAGGTTTCCTAATCGAATCACATGTAGCAAATGAACTTTTATTTTAAAATAAGCCAATACCCCAAAACGAAGTAAAGACTTCTGCCTTCTGCTCTTTCTGGTTAAGCCCCCCTCAGCAGAGAGAGTCGCCCCCACACCTCAGAGCCCTGAAGGCCACCTGGGGCCATTTAGAGCAAGAAGGACCAGCTCTGGCTAAAGACACCGCGCTGCACTGCGAAGGGCCGCGTGTCCTGGCCAGAGCGGCCACTCGCCTCCACTCAAGGCCGGACTCCTCTGGCCCGTTTCCCCTCCCCCCACACAGGCTTGGCCACTGGTTGGGGACTGTCACCCTGCTAGCAAAGGGGGAGACAGATGAAACCTCCCACACCAGCCCAGATCCCAATTACCACCTCGCTGCTCACGCTGAACCCCAAATGCCCAGGGTGGGGGGTTGCAGTCAGATTAGGGATCACAGGGCAGCCGGGCTGCATGGGGTCCCTCCCAGCGGTCCGCCACCGTGGGGCCACACTGCTCAGGGCTGTTGCAGAAACGGCGCTGAGCCAGGTCTGGCCATCTGGGGCATCGACCACTCAGGTGCGATCTCGGGACTGTCCTCGCTCAGGCATCCAGTCCCCTGGGCTCCGTTTCCTGGTGGCCTGTGTGGCTAACAGCTGCCCGCTCACCTGGGCCACGGGACAAGCAGGTTTCCCACATTCCATGGGTGTCGAGAAGACGAGCTAATTTATGTCAAACTCTGAGTCAGGATGCAAGAGGTGCTCCATGGATGCTCGTCACTGCCTCCGTGTCACCTCCCCATGGAGGGCACCTTGCCCCCGAATGGGATAGTCGCGACTAACCGTTGCTTATGGTTTCACTGACACGGCCAGGTCACACAGCCGTTTTGTTCCCGTGACAAGTTTGAAAGGTGAGCCCCGTAACACTATACCTGGCAAAGTTGGGGTCACGCTCTGCCTGCACCCCCCAGTACCTGCGATGCTGTGCCTTCAAAGGACATCGACAGGCCCGGCCACCACATCCTTAAGGCAGGTTTTCAGCTGGGGGATTCTGTCCCTGGTGCATGTGGCAACTTCTGGAGACATTTCTGTTTGTTCGACTCTGGGGCACGGTGCTCCTGGCATCTCAGGGTTGCTGCAAACACCCCACAGCGCACAGGACACCCCAGGACAAAGAGTGCACCCCGCACATCCACGGTGCTGCGGCTGAGAGCCTGCCCCACAGCAGGGAGTCCCAGGTGTGACAAGGACAAAGCCACGCTGAGGTGGAATGCGTTGTGTGAAGCAGAGCCGACCTCTGCATTTTCCTTCTAGAAGATGGCCTCCCGTGGCGCCCGCTGCCCACAGCACCACGTGAAGGCAGAGCCCGCGCCGACCGCCAGGTCTGCCCAGGTCCCACGCGGGGCTCCTCCCGGCCTGCCTTCCGGTGCCCGTCCGGGCCTCTGTCACTTTGCTTCCCCAGTGACTTATTGGTCCAGCTGCTTAAACCACAGGCATTTATTTCCCACGGTCCTGGAGGCCGGAAGTCCAAGGCGCCACAGGGCGGCCGCATTCTGGGGCCTCTTCTCTTGGTGGGCCCGTGGCCGCCCTCTCACCGTGTGCTCCCCAGACTCCCTGTGCTGCAGGGAGCGAGCAAGAGCCCGCATACGGTGCCTCTTCTTATGAGGGCCCCAAGCTCATGATGCGGGGGCCCGCCCATGTGACCTCACCTAGCCCTCGTCACCTCCCAAAGTCCCCGCCTTCAGATATTGTCATCCTGGGGCTCAGGGCTTCACCACACGCACTGGGGGACACTTCCTTGCGCAGTGTGCAGCACCCGGCCGGGCCACGGCTTCACCGGCCCTGCCCGTCTCCAGAAGCCACTCCTGAGCTTGTGCGTGCCTGAGCTGCGTGTTGGTCACTCCCATCTCAGGGAGCCCCTTAAACGTAGTACCCTCATGGGCTCTATCTCCAGCTGAGCTGTGGTCTCATGAAGCCCTCCTGGAGACACCTGGGGGCCTGCCTGGAGGGGGTGGCGGACAGGATGGGGGATGCCTAGCAGCGGGTTGAGTGGTGACTCCTCCCCTTCAGCGAGAGGAGCGAGGGGTCCAGCCAGGGCCAATAAACACCACCCGCCTCTAGTGCCTGGAGATAAAAAGTGCTCACTTTTCATAAACAAGAAAAAGAACCCTAATGACAGCAGGACTGTCCTAATTTATGCTGACATTATCGGTAATTTGGGCCACTGAAGCCTGTTAATGACTGCTTTTCCTGAACACGGGACAAAGACGCAGTGGTTTCTGCGGTATTATTTCGGTGTTTGTTTTTCTCTTTTGTTTTCTAATGTGTCCATAGCTGAGGTACGAGCTCCTTCTGTGGCTCTGAGCTCCCCCACTGCCATCTAGAACTCTTGGTGCCAGAGGGCAGCCTGTGCGGGCTGAGGCTGAGTTGGGGCTGGACATTGACCGGTGCTGAGAGGTACTGGCCACCAGTGCCTGTGGGTGAGTCTCTCCCCATGTCGTTTGCATTTTTATTCACTTACTTCCCTCTTTGTTGATAACTCCAATATCTGAAAATGTTAAAAGCAAATGGAGATTTATATCTGAATTTGCTCTGGCATCGCCTAACAAGATTTGAGTTTCATTTGAAGCTATTAAAAACACATTTCAAGGATATTTGCCAGAATTAAGAACTTGAGCTAAGAACGTTCTGGAGAATTGACCCTTCCTAGTGAGGGCCAGCTCCTGGTAGATGGTAGGAGAGCTCATCTCTGGACCTCTGATGTGATTTTGTACACAGAAGGGCTCAGGGCACTGAGTGGCCTCGGGCCACCTGGGGCCACTCCACAGTTGATGGTCCTGCTGCCCCCTCCCCAGGAGGCAAGAATACACAACGAGGAAAAGACAGTCTCTTCTATAAATGGTGTTGGGAAAACAGGGCAGCCGCATGCAAAAGAATGAAACTTGACCACTTTCTCAGACTATACAAAAATGAACTCGAAATGAAATAAAGACTTAAACTTAAGGCCTGAAACCATAATAGTCCTAGAAGAAAACATAGGGAGTAAACTCAACATCACTCTTAGCAAGTTTTTTGGACATTTCTCCTCAGGCAGGGGCCACAAAAGCAAAAATAAAGAAATGAGATTTCATCAAACTAAAAGGCTCTTGCACGGTGAAGGAGACCATGAACAGAACGAGAGGGAGAAGGTATTTGCAAAGCACACATCTGATAAGGGATTGACATCCAAACTATGTAAAGAACTCATACAACTTAACAGAAAAAATACAAACAATATGATTAAAAAATGCGCGGAGGACATGAAGAGACATTTCTCCAAGGAGGAGAGCCACGTGGCCAACAGGCACATGAAAAGCATCAGGGAAATGCAAATCAAAACCACAATGAGAAGTCGCTTCACACCTGTAAGGACGGCTGTCATCAAGAAGGCGAGAAACACCTAGTGCTGGCGACGATGTGGAGAAAAGGGACCTCACGCACTGCTGGTGGAACTGCAAACTGGAGCAGCCCCTATGGAAAACAGGACGGAGAGTCCTCAAAAGACTAAAAATTAAAAATAGAACCACCTTAGCATCTAGCAATTCTTCTTCCTTTTCCAAGAAAACAAAAAACACTCATATGAAAAGATCTATGCACCCGATGTCCACTGCAGCATTATTTACAATAGTTAAGATAAGGAAGCGACCTAGGCATCCATCGACAGA
>CM053510.1:1691145-1728698 GCA_028627145.1 Eidolon dupreanum | reverse complement strand
CTGAGGGCGGGTTTGGGGGACTTGCCTGGGGAGATAGTGGCTCTCCACTCGGGGTGAAGGGTCTCTCCCGCGGCGGGGACTGGGGGTCTCCCTGCCGTCCCGCCCCCCCCCCAGTACAGGGGCGCGGCCCTTCCTGCTTCTCTGAGTCCCTGCTGAGTTGCGGTCGGTCGCTCCCGCCCTTCTCGGGGCTCGGGGAGGGAGGCGGGAACTGACCCCGTGACGCGGCCAAGCGGTGGGCGAAGCGCCGCATAAATAGAGCAGCAGCGGAGGCTGCGGGCGCGACACGTCGAGGGAGCCCGGCTGCCGCGCGCGTCCAGCCTGCGTGTCCCCGAGGCGGGGCCGTGCCATGCTGTGAGCGCCCCCGGCCGGACCTGACCAGACCAGACCAGACGCCGGACCCTCCAGCACCCCGGGACCCGCCGACCCCGCGCCCGGACACGGACACCCCGAGACCCTCCGCCACCCAAGGTACCGCGAGCGTGGGGGGTCGCGGTGGGAGGCGCCCCCTTCCTCCGCGCCCCCGCTGCGGAGCGCCCTCCCGCCGGTGGGTGTTCGTGGGGACGCAGCGCCTCTGCCCCTAGTCCCTTGCTCCTCGCCTGGACACCCGCGGCCGAGGGCGTCGCGAGCCGCCGGGTCCCGCGCACCGCGCCCCCGGGGCCGGGGTGCGGGCTGCGCCCCGGAGCGCGCGCGCCGCAGCCCCCGCCGTTCCCTTGCAGATGGCCCGAGGCGGCGCCTTCCTCCTCGCCTCCCTGCTCCTCGCAGCGGCCCTTCCAGCCACCCTGGGGCTCGGGTCACCGGTAAGCGCAGGGCGCAGGGCGGCGCTGGCGCCGCGAGCAGAGGGGAGGCGCGGCGGGGCGGGGCGCGGAGGGCCGGGGTCCCGCCGAGGGCGGGGGTCCCCGCGGAGGCGCCGTGTGGAGTGCGCGCCCCTCCGCGAACCCGCAGATGCGGGCCCGCCCTACCCGAGGGTAGCGTGGCCGGCAGGTCAGAGCCCTCAGCTCACGGAGGGTCGGTCACACCGCGGGGCGGCCGATGCCGTCCACACGTAAAGCGGGTAGTTCTGTAGTCACGTTGAATATAGCGAGGGTGGGGGGCAAATCGAAATTTCTAGCAACTTCCAAAAGTACATGCATTGCTCCACTTCCTAGAGTGTGCCCGCGAGGGCTGGGTGGGCGCCACCGGACGGGGGCTCTGGCTGTGACAGCTCGCGTCACTGAGCTGCTCCTGCGAAAGAGACTGGAGTGCTTGTGCTTCAGCCCTGGGGTTACGTGCCCGCGTCCCCGCTCCGGCCACACTCACTGAAGCTGCGGCCGCCGCAGCCTGTTGCCCGCCTGACCCACTTTTCTCCCACTTAAGGTGAAGGAGAAGAGGGGCTGGACTCTGAACAGCGCTGGCTACCTTCTGGGTCCAAGTAAGTGACACAGCACCCTCGGGCGCTCAGGACGCGGACCTGCTCTCCAAGTGCCAGCTGTGGCCTGTGTCACATCTGCTCTTTCTGAAACGCTGGCAGCTGAGTCGTCAGCCTGAGGCACGAGATTCCAGTTTTAGTCCCATAATGGAAAGTGGGGGGCATTTCCGAGACTTCGAGGATGGGTTCCCCTGCAGGTCGTTGCTGTTTCCGCGCCCCTCTGGGACACCTGTTCCCCCTAAAGGCAGCCCTGCCGGGAACAGTCCCCCCCTTTACTCCAGGCCCCTCGCTGCAGCAGATGGACCGATTCCTGGCCCCCACCCCCGACCCCAGCTGCCCCGCCCGTCTCGAAGCAGCTGGCTCTGCCTGGGACCCTGACCCAGCTGCAGCCTGGGGGGGCACCCTCTCTCCCGCCTCCTCTGCCAGGCTCCCCCTTCGGCCTTCACTCCTTGGGGCTGTCTCAGTTCTGAATCCCAGAGTTTGAACAGGGACCTTCTCCTACGGCAGATGGCGCTTGTCCATCACCTGGGGCACTTGGAAAGCCCTGTGCTTTGAGAAACTCAGGCACAGAGATGACAAAAACTAGATGGGGCCGCAGGCAGGGTCTCCTGGCGTCTTTGGTCTCAGGTCCCAGGTGGTCTTTTCACCGGTTCAGAAGGTACGTGTTTTCCTGAGCCCGGACTTCTGTCACTCAGAAAACACCTCGGCTCTGTGCCCTCCTGGCCCGTGTCAACTTTGGGATATTGAAAATATGTCAAGATTTTGAATCTCGAGTTAGAAAAGAAGTTCTTTTCACTCTCAGGTTTGTGCCTCTGAGTCGCATCACCAGGGCTGCACAGGCGGACCGGCTGTCTGCCAAACCCTTCACAGCCTAGCAGTGCGCCCCTGACGTGCCCCGCCCGTGTGGGAGCCACGCCGCAAAGGCCGTGTCTGCGGCAGAGGCTGTTCACAGCGGTCTGCACCTGACGACGGCCGGTCGCGTGTCAGGGGGTCAGCTGACACCGTTCTCCTGAGCTTAGCGCCAAGAGCTCTGCCCCTGGAAAAATGAATTTTGTCTCGTCCAGCCTTGTGGATGACACGGCCCACCGGGCCGAGCAGCTGGAACCCTGTGCCGTCCTCGATCCGTCCCCTATCTAGCCCCTTCTCTGCATTTCCCAGGTCACTTGGTTTAGAGCCGCCACTCTTTCTTTCTAGTAGTTTCCTGATTGCAGTCAGGATCACACCACCCAACACACACACGCACACACGCACACACATGCACACGTGCATGCACACATGCACACGCACACACATGCACACGCACACACACGCACACGCACGCACACGCACACACACACTCAGCCTCCCTGCTTCCCTCCCTCCCTCTGTGTGTCTCTCTCTCCCTGGTTCCGGTCTATCTCCTACACAGCTGCTAGCGTGGTCTTTGAAAAACAAAAACTTCATTACATCAGAACTTGAAATTCCTCAGTGGCCCCATTGTTTTCAGGGACCTAGGACCCCAGCCCCCCTCTGGACGCATCTGTGGCACTCCCGCTGCAGCAGGCCTGTGTCCCCACGGCCTGGCCAGCTCCGCTGGAGCCACAGCCACCCTCTCCCTCCGCCCGCTGGGCCAGGCAGCCTCCTGCCCCTTCTTGCCAGGCCCCAGCCCCGGGGACAAGTTCTCGCCTCAGGTTCCATGGAGAGGGACCCTCCCCGGCCTGCGGTTTCCACACCGTGGCTTTAGTCTTACAGTCCAGTCCTGTGAGCGTTTTGATGATCAGCAGCCAAACGTCCTTCAGGGGGTGGGGAGGCTGTGGCAAGTAGTGGTGACATTCAGGACTGTCCTCTCTGACCTGCAAACAGATGCCATCGACCACCACAGAGCGTTGCATGACAAGCATGGCCCCGCTGGCAAGCGGGAGCTCCAGCCGGAAGACGGAGCGGAGCCAGGTGAGAGGTGTTTGGTCCCGGCCTCTGCGGCACTCGGCGCCCGTCACCTCCCAGGGCACACGGGGCGGTGGGGGAGTGTCCGGCTCTGGCCACTGCCCACCTGCGGCCTCGGCCCGAGCCTGGCCCGACCACATCTGTCAGCTGCTAGAAACGGAGGCAGCAAAACCCATGAGTGGGACCCGGAGCAGTCACAGGGCAGAGCCCCTGGGGACTCGGGGTGTCAGGATCGGTGGGCCTGGGACTGACGGGCTCCCCTGTGCTGAGCGAGGCCCTGGGGAGGGCAGGGCATGGTGGTGGCTTCATGCTCTGGGTTCACTGACCCCTGGCGCCCAGGTCCCCAGGGACCGTGAGACCCGGAGCACCGGTGGCAGGCCATAAACGCGGGTCCTGTCTGGTTCTTAGGGAGCTTTGACAGGCCACTGCCGGAAAACGACGTCGCACGCACGATCATCGAGTTCCTGACGTTCTTGCAACTCAAAGGTATGCGAGATGCGACCGAGTGACGGTTCCACCTCTTAGAACTCCGGGCACGTAAAACGCCAGCTACAAAGGGATTCCACAGGCACACTGGGAAGTGGCCGTCACCTGCGTCCCTGCTGTCACCACGGTTGGTTGAGATTACGAGGCACAGGGACTGGGACCAGCTGCCAGTCTGACGCTGCCCCTGGGAAGGGTCCTGGGACCAACACAGCTTCCAGGAAGAGGGTGGGCCTCGGGGTTCAGCCCACCCCTGGGGTCAGCGCCATGGCAGCAGCCGCCCTGCCTGCGTGCGTGGCCACAGCGCCGACCCGGCTCTTCACAAACCATGTCTCGAAAGCACGGTGAAGCAATAGCAGCCCATATTTCAGATTTTGATTTTGCTGTTTGCTTTTGGGGCAGGTGCATTTAAATCTAATGGCACTCACCCCTGGATTTAGCACCTTCTGCAGACACTGTGGACGAGGTCTCCCCGGGGGCCCGTTTCAGCCCTGGCTTTATGCTTGTCATCTGTTCAGCGGCGAGAGTCTGGCCTTAATCAGAGAAATTCACAGGTCAAAACTGCCCCCGTGGAGGGCATGACACTCCGAGAGTCAAACTTTGTGGGGTGGGGGGGCATGAGAAGGGGATGGATGCTGTGATGCTCCGAGAGAGACATCAGTTGTCAGATTTCACATGTCACTGTTCTGTTCTGAGTTCTGAAGAGTCTGTTCCGACCCCTGTGCCCTCTGGCCCCCCGCCAGTGGGGCCTTCGGGGGTCTCTGCCGGAGACAATGTGCCCGCGACCTTCCGGCGAGGGGCAGCTCGACGCTTCCCAGGTTTTGTTTTTTGTTGCTGTGTTTTATGTTTTCAATTTTGTAGCATGGAACTTCTTTCATTAAGAGATATCAATTTTTATTACCCAAACAAATTATATTTCCTTAAAGTGTAATTTAAAAGACTGACAGTTTCAAAAAAAGAAAAAGTCCTACAGTTTCAAATGCTCACTAAGTATGAGAATTAAGTCATGACAAGGTAAGAAGTACGAAGCATTGTACCTGGTTTGGGAGCTCAGGGGCCCATCACCTGTGCTGCGAGCTGCCACTTCTCCGTGCGGGTGGCCGGGGCTCGCCCCCTGACTGTCCCTTCCCTTCACAGACGCCGGGGCCCTGGAGCCCGTGTTCCCCTCAGCCGTGTCCTCGGAAGACGCAGAGCAGTCCTGAGGACGTGCCGGGCGAATGCGCCGTGTCACGTTGCGTCAGACGGTAAAATGACGGAAATGACGGGCCACGCGGAGTAAACCACGCCCGTCTTCCCTGCTTCCATGTGGTGTCATCATTTAAGATGTTTTCCTTTGGTAATTATGTCTAGTGGCAAAATAAAAAATAGCAACTGCTTTTGTTCTCCTTTTCTTCCCCGCGCCTGCCTTGTCACCGATGCCAGCCTTAGTTTCAGAGGCTAAGCCTTGGTCGTAATCACGTGTATTAGGTAGAGGTTTCAAACCTGAATTCCACCACTGAGCGCGTCTCCGAGACTCTGTCTCTCATCACGGCCTGTCCAGGGAGCATAAAGTTATCTTCATGTGAAGCCGAGTCAGACATAATTATGAAGTCTGTCACTGGGAAAAACAAGACAGAAGACAGTGCGGCTGGCACTTCGGGAACAAGGGAAGAACATGGGAGCAACCCCGAACGTCATGCTTGAGTTTTTTGGTGTCATGAGTGTGACAAGTGAGAAGGATAAAAGAAGTAGCCAGGGGGTGGGGGCCTGGGCTGAGGTGGGGAGCCACAGGGCACGGTGAGTGCCCTGAAAGTCTGACCTGTTTTGTGGATGAGGAGACGTGGGCCGTGTGGGCGCTGAGCGGACGCTGGCACGTGGGAATGGCTCCGCTGGCTGGCGGTGACAGGGAGCGTCTCCCGGGCTGGAATACGAAGGTCACAGAAGATCCAGAAGGAGCTTGGCGGAGATGGAAACCTAAGCGACGTGACAGCATGGGGCTTTCTGGTGTTTACTGGAGCAGGTCTGGGGTGGAGCTGGGCGCGTCCTTCCCTGGCTGCACGTGAGTGTCACCTGGTGACACGCAGAGTCTGGGGGCCGCGTCTTTAATGCTCCCCACATCACTGCAACATGCAGCCAGGCGTGAGGCCTGTCCCCTAGACACCTGCTCCAGGAGGCAGTGGACAGGCAGTGGGGTCCCGGGCCCGTGCTTCCCTCTCCCCGCTCCCCGCCACTCCGGAAGCTTGCCCTCCTGCCACCAGCCATTCCCCAATGGGACCCCTATCTCGGCCACTTTCCTGGGGTTCCTAGACTCAGCCCAGTCTCCCCGCTCTGCACGCAGCCGCTCAGACCCGGGCACCCATTCCGGCTCAGGGTGCGGCACCACCGCCCGCCCGGCCCTCTCGACTGCACCTTGCCCCAGCTCTCCTCTTCCACAGTTCCTTAAATCTCCTGCGTTCTCTCAGGCTTGGGTGGCGCCAGGCCCCAGGGTGTGATTCAGGAGGGTGGGGCGGCCCATTCCTGGGTCCCCTTCCCGCCCGGCAGCTGGCGTGGGCTGGGCGGCCCCTGCACAGCACCCTCTGTGCTTGTCCCAGTTGTCCCTGGGACGGACAGCAAGGGGGTCGGCATGGAGAGGAACCGCGGGCTGGGACAAGGCCGTTCCCAACACAGCCCTGCCCAGCGCCGGGCTGGCCCTCCGGTGACTCGCTCGCCCACGTGCTGGTGGCCGGCCCTACAGACACCCCCGTCCCCTCCCGAGTACCAGAGAGTGAGCTTCTCAAACATGCCCAACACTTCCGGTGAACACAGAACAGGATGAATTTATTTTCAGTCACTAATTCCAACAACGAAAGACATTTGAAATTTTTATTCTTGTTTGCTTTTACAATAGAACCAAAAAAGAGTCAACTCAATAACTAATCTTACCTGCTAGTTTCTGCAACCTAGTCAACTTAACCATGTTTTACCAACAATAATAGCGTAATAATAATTATGGGGAAGTTAATTGGATAGTAGAGCTTTTCCACAATTCAACTAGAAACACATGAGAAATGAGATAATTTTCAGGCCCGCAACTGCAGACGCCAGCATGAGCACGGCCCGGACGCCGGCTGCGCTCCGCGGGGCCTAGGACAGCCCGACCGCCCGGGGCGTGGCCCCGGGGAGTCTGCACTCAGACACCCCTTAAGTTGTATCTTAGCAGCTCATCTGGAGGATTTACTTCTAAATAATCTGGGGGGAACCGCTATGGCCTTTCCTGCGAGAAGCCGCCAGGGGACATCCCCAGAGGAGGGCGAGGTCAACAGGACTGACCCCCGCCTCCCCCGGGGCCGGCCTCCCCGCTCCAGTGCGAACAGCGCTCCAGGCTCCCAGGGGCCCGTGCCCCCCACTCCACTCCCCACCACGGTGGCCATGTCGCCACGTCCTTGGAAGGGGGCTTTCGATGGCCAAACCCTCAGAGACTACGTCGTCCCCTCGGTGCGCCGGGGCAGGGGGAAAGCCACCCGGCCTCGCGGTCCTGACACAGCCTCGTGGGCTGCAGGGCCCGTCCACGCGGAGACGAGGTTCCCACGCACACGCGCCCTGCCACGCTGCTCCCTACTCGACTTTCAGCCCCTTGGATTTAAACTCGATGTGCAGGATCTGCGACAGGCATCTGCCGAACTCCTCCAGGATCATCTGCTCGGCCAGGCACTCGGAGCAGTGCTCCTTCTCGGCCTCCTCCCCCTGCGCAAGCAGACAGGCGCACGCGGCCTCCACCACCTCCCGCGAGATGCACGACGAGGGCCACCTGCCGGAAACACACCGGTTACGGCCACGTCAAGGGCTCCGCGGCTCGCACACACCCGTTAGGTTCAAGGGACACGCCTGTCACGGCATGTGAAGGAATGTCGCTAGGAACACCTATGTCTTCCTCATGCTGGAAACCGTTTTTAACCTTAATAATATCGATCACAGTTTGCTTTTCGAAGAAAAATAGAGGAAGGTAAATCTGTCGGCTTCCTGACATCGCTCTCATGGTAGATTCTAAATTTTCTCAAAACTAAGTCCGCTGACAGACCCAGGGGCTCGGGCCCTGGCACCAGGCCCGGGGACCGGCAGAACGAGGAACAGGACTCTCGGCAGAGACAGTCCCTGCAGACAAGAGCCTTGGTCCGGGCTCTGGGCACAGGGCCTGCACCGAGCACCGCCTGGCTGGGCCCAGGCTGCCCCAGGCGGTCTCACTCCTGGGGGTGCTGTCGGCGTGGCTTTGCACCCTGGCTGAGGTTCCGAGGGCCGTTGTACCACATCCTGAGGACCAGCCACTTTCCCCGTGAGCTCAGGAGGCAACTGCGGCTGCCCTTGTCACTCGAACTGAGAAACTTCAGGAAAACTGTAAAGTATTAAAAAGTACTGGATTACGAAGAGAGAGACAGAGGTGAGGATTGGTTAAGGCCTCTATGAAGATAACGCACAACAGCTTCCGCAGGAGGCGAGGGAGCGGGCCGCCCCAGGCCGAGCCCCGTCACAGGTCGAGGCCGGACTGGGGCACGGAGCCTCCATCACCCTCCGCTGGACGGGCAGCCCCGACGGAGGCGGTGACGGCCGACGCGTAGCTCCACGGACGGTGCGGCCACGCCTGGGGAAGCGTCTGCTGCTGCTGAGCTCTGCAGGTCACAGAGTCGCATGCTCCTGGCGTCTCTCCAACCACATGAGTGTGAGCCTGGCTTTCCAATGACGTTAATGGATGACATCTCGTACTTTATCATGAGATGACCCATCGCACTGGATGCAAAGACTTTTTTTAAAATGGATGAATCTAGTCCAGTATATAGTAAAATTATTAACCAACCTTTGACACCTACTAGGATTATCGTATGGCCTCAAAATAACTTAATGGAAAAATAGCCAACTAAAGCGGAAGCCCTAATGGCCTTAGTGAGGCGTGAGCTGAGGACGCCTCTGAGCTGTCACTGCACGTGGTGAAGGGCGGCTCGGGCCCTTGCTGTCCGGACATCACAGTCCTGCTGCCGAGGCTGGTGACCCCTGCAGGGCCCTTCTGCTCGGTGAGGACAAAAGGGCCAGGCTAAGAGGACAAACAGGACAAAGCAGTGGGCACCCTGAGGAAGGTGCGTGAGCTCCTTGGGCTGGTCGAGGACGGCAGATGGCCCCTCTGTCCCCGTCCCTCGCCCGCCTTTGCAGACGCACCTGCATTCTTTCCAGCGTGCATAGTGACTCCCGCTAGATGGACCCGGACTCCCCTATCAGGAGGGCTAGTTCAGAGTACCCACCTTTCCTTCCTGAATTTGGGCAGTCCTGCAAATTTAGTGGGTGACAAATGATGGCCGCCCTCAAAACCTCCAGCTTCCATATTGTTTGGCATGGTCATGAGCGTTTTCCGTTCTGGGCTTTCTTCATAATTTTTGCAACCAATGCATTTGCAAATAGAAGAGCACATAATTTTGGCCTGATAATATAAAATGCTTCAGTAAAATTAGGTTGCCCTATGATTCATCAAAAACAGCAAATTCTAGAGAAAGAGCAAACAGTGGGATTGTTTATAAACTATATAAATGTCTAACCAATGTACTGTATACTTGACACTAATAATAAAGTTAAATTTTAAAAAATCAGTTCTATTTGGACCTTAACTCTTTTGTTTATATTTGCATGTGTGCGAGCACATAGAATTTGCAATTTTTGTACCAAAAAAAAAAAAAAATGCAGAAGTGAAGAGGAGCATTTGCGGTGACGTGGAGCGCAAGGTGCGTGTCTGCACACGTTGCTGCTGTGAGGGGCGAGTGTGGGTGTGCGTCCCCAGGGGGTGTGTCCCCTCCGCCACTGGAATGCCAGCCATGCTCGGCTTCATCTGACCCCCGTTCTGCATTAAGCTAGGGGCTGCGGCTCCCTCCGCCGTGGAGGGGCTGTGCTGGCTGTGCTGTCGCAGAGAATGTACAGACGGGAGAGGCAGAGCCCCCGGAGGGCAGGCCTGGCCAGGGTGTTCTAGGGGAGGCCCTCCCTGCTTCCTTGTGGGTGGACTTCATTCCCGGTCACTCGGGGGGTGGGGGTGTCCTGGCTGTGTCCAGCAAGCCTGCATCCACCCCCTTGCCCAGGCCGGCCCTGCAAACCACTGGGGTTTGGGTTCCCTCTGTTTCAGGTGCTGGGTTTCTGTTCTTTCCAGCTTGACACGCATCTCAAAGGATAACTGGTGTTGCTGGGTGTTTTGAGTAGGACCTTTCTTGGGGTTTCTAGTAACTCTAATGCCAGGGGCTCCAGGATGTCCGCACACCCCAGGGGACTCACTGACTCACGGCATGGCCAGTGTACCATGACCAGCAGACAGAGACGCCGTGAGCACACTTGAGAATGAACCCTGGGGTGACACTACGCGCCTTTTGGATTCTGCAGCTGCAGTAGCTTCGGCTGCATTTCCAAGCGCCTAGCTGGGGGTGAGGGGTTTGCTGACGCGGGTCTCAGCGTGTGTCTCCAGAATCGCGAGGACTTGTCTTAAGTCTGACCTTCCATGACAACTTTTTAAAAATAAGACTCACAGGGGTTCCCCCAAAGGCCTCGTAGGAAAGGGTTTCTCTGCTGCTTCACTGACGGGCTGAGGGTCCCCTCCTGCCTCCATCGCACAAAGCACAGACTAAGAGGGAGGCAAGAGAGGGGTGGGACTGCAGGGGAGAGCGAGTCCCTCCCCTCCCACCAGAGCTAAGGGAAACGATGCTCTTGTCCAAGAACTGGCCTGCACCCAGTTTGCCGGCACCCCCTGCAGCGTGGGCGGCCGTCCACTCTGGCCTCCGAGGACCTGTGAGCCAGGGAGGAGCTGGCCGCTCCTGTCACCCCGGCAAGTGTCCGCGGGGGACATGTGCCCTGCTGCCCCACTGAGAGCAGCTCCCAGCCTCCCATCCGAGCCACACCGCGGGCACCGCGGGCTGGACGCGGGTGGGCTCGGGAGCCCCGCTGACCAGCTTGACCCGTAACGAGTAACTCGCATTCGAGACAAGGGTACAGACCGCTGAGGGCCCGTTTAGAAACCCTGGAAGGAAGAGGACGAAACTCTCTCTCCTTCTAAGTTAGGGCGCGGCTTGCAGCCGCAGCTCCGCGCCCCGCCTGCTCCGGGCGCCGCCCCGCCGGGCCCTGACCTCGTAGCACTCGCAGTAGTTCTTGAGGCAGCCCGAGCGCTTGCAGTTGCAGCCTCTGTTGTGCCGCGGCTTGGCGTCCCCCAGGCTCCCCGGCCCGATTTTTGGCTGGAAAGCTTCCGGATTTCTGTCGAGACAAGCCTGAGACAGAAAACGCAAAACCCCATCAAGGTCTACTTTATTACTAAAAAAATGATGTTCAGTGAAAGGTGTCTCGTTTGACTGTCATTTTAATCTAGTTGTCACTTTGTTTTTATTTTTTATTTATTTTTAGCTGAGGCAACCCTTGGTTGTCTTCACAGGCTGCAAGGACCTTGTCAGCTTATAATCCCTTATTATTTTTATTTTTTACGCCTAATAGCACCTGGTCTTCCTAGGTGGTCTCCCATCCAAGTACTAACCAGGCCCGACCCTGCTCAGCTTCCGAGATCAGACGGGATCGGGCTCGTTCTGGGCGGCATGGCCATAGACTAGTTATCACTTTAGAAGGAGCCGCTATGAGCAGTGTGTCACCTCACGTGATTAAGAAAGTGCATCCCCTTGTTTTCTTTTAATTCATTTACACACTTAAAGGTATGCTGTAGCCACGGTTCCTTCATTCTTTGCTTTTTTCCCTGAGTTTCAAAGTCATATATATTTATTGTAGAGGATTAATGGTTGGTAACGATGCCAAGGAAATCCTGGTATCCATGTGGACGCACTTCCTTCCGGCATTTCTTGTGGGGGAACCAGGCGTTAAGCAAACATTCGCCGTGTTCAGGCGTCTTCCTGCGTGACTCACGTGCGTTCCCCACCCACCCACACAGCCAGCTTGTGAAGGGAACGTGGGCGCTGCCGTCTCACATGCGAAGAGACTGAGGCGCCGAGAGCTTGGCATCGGGTCCCCAGGCCCCTAATGAGCCAGGCCCTGGTCAGGCCCTCAACCACCGGGCCACGCGTTCCTCATGCGGCCTGCTCAGCTTCTGACCCTGCTTGTTTACTTTAATTTCGTCTGTCTGTCTGTCTGTCTACCTATCATCTATCTATATCTATCATCTATCTATCTAGACATACAAATGTGAATACATTTAAGTAACAAAGTGATCTGATGCTCTTTATAAAGATTGGGCCAACACGGAAGTCACAGTGGCCGTCGCTGTCCCCGCTCCCCTCCACGGGCTGGTGGCCAGGCTCTGTGCTGCAGAAGGCCCTGGCGGCCGGGCCGGCACGTGCATACGTCTGTGGCGTGGAGTGCGACGGGTTCCAGCAGGTGTGTCCTGTGCAGCCCCTCCTGGGGCAGGCGAGAGGGCCGCCCGGCCCCCGGCTCCCTCATGACTGCCCCCATTGACACCCCCCATGGGAACCGCTATTGTGACTTCGACTGCTTTGGCTTTGCCCGTTCTGGAACCTCGTGTACATGGTGGCAGCAGCGTGGGCCCCGGCGTCTGGCTTCTGCCACCGGCGTGGTGCCCGAGGCTCCCGCACGCGGCTGCACCTCTCTCCCTGCCCAGCACCCCACCCTGCGGCACCCCTGCACAGGCCTGCCCTTCTACTGGGATGGACGCCGGGGCTGTGTGCAGTTCGGGGTCACCGTGAACGAAGCCGCTGCGAGCGTCCCCTGGTCGGCTCTGTCGGCCAGCGCTGCAGGGGTAACACTTCCGAGCGCGCGCAGAGGCTGAGCCCTGGCAGTGTCACCGAGCGGTGTCCGCGAGCAGCCGCTCCGGTTTCTGCTCCCGCGGCCCTGCTCGAGAATCCCGCACCTGTAAGTGGAACTTCGCGCCTTCATCCCCTGAAGCAAATGCCGCCCCCCGAAGTTAGATGTGTCGTGACGTTCCTCTGTCCTGTGGACCCCGCTGTGCCCAAACTGACAAAGATATTTTCAATTGATTTATCTACAGTTCAAGAGGAGAATTAAACTATTTCACGAAAGATCAACAGACCAACCGAGGCACAGTACGACAGTCTCGAGTCTACAGGGGATGGCGGCCGACTCCCCTTTGTATAACAGAGGGCACCGAGGGGTGTCCTGGAGCTGGCCGAGGCCCCGAGCCAACCATCCGCCCTCCTCTGCTCACCCCTCATGCCTACAGAGATGGGCGCAGCTGCAGGCTCCCACATTTAGCCTTTAGCGAGCGGCTGCGAGGCTACTGGCCCCAAAAGGAGCCTAGCTTGTCCCCCTCACCCGGAAGCCCAGGGGAATCCACACTGGACACGTGTCATCCTGTTCTCTGACAGTGGACCAGCCACACTCGTTCACACTACACTCTTCCATGTGGGCTCTCCGCTACACATCGGACCCAAATTTCTCAATCCCAAATCGAGACAAAACGGACATTTGCACGTTATATCAGGGCCCTCGAGATTCTGCAGCACCTGTGCGGCCACCTGACCCTGCTGGGGGCAAGGCTCTCCCGAGGCCACACCCCTCGTCACAGCCCTGTCATGGGAATAGAGTCATAGTCAAGGGAGAGTCCTCAACACTTCGGGTCCCCCAATATTGAAATCAGGAACCTCTGGATGGTTTTATGAATATCTTAAGCACTTTTAAATACTATTAAAATACGTATCATTCATGGAAACGTTACCTTAATGGCCTTAAACCGTTCGATTTCATGACGTAAATTGTTGCAGCAATTATTGCAATTGCAGTTGTTGCAGAAGTCCCCGCTAGCGAAGCAGTCGCAGTACCTGTGGAGAGAGCAGCAGCCGGTCAGAGGGACAGGTGGCCGGGGGAGGGGGCAAAGCCGACGAGAGCACGACGCACGCGGGAGAGCCAGCCAGCGCCACAGGCCACACGGCTTCTGCTTCCGTCTGGGCGACTCTGACTCCTCTGTCAGTGAAAACTAGATCGGCCACGAAGGGGCTCTCCAGTGACCCACGCGGAAGAGAGAGACACGCGGAAACCATCGGTTTCGTAATGTGTGCAGAGCCAAACCCCTTCCGGGAAGTGTGCACTGCCGTCCGCTGTCCCCTGGCCCTGAAAGCCCAGGGCCACACTCCTGGAGCACCGTGTGCTGGTGGGCGGCACATCAGGTGACACAGAGCGGTTCTATCAACTACCCCAAACCACCCGGCACAGCGGAAGGTGAGGTCGCGTCTGGGCCAGACCTCGACGAGCAGTGGAAACGGATCGCGCCTGGGCTGCACCTGACTTCCATCCCGCCTCAGGGTGGAGAGAGAATGATGGAGGGAGAGCCACACGCGTGAAAGGGCCGCTGTCACTCTCTGGGTTCTACCCCGCAGCTCCGTCAGTGGAAGCTCCCGGAGAATGTGTCCCCTGTGCCCTGGGATTCGGGAAGTCGCCAAGGTGTCATCTGGGACAGACGGGCATTGCCAAGGGACCTCTCTGATGCTTTCCTTGAAGAACCATCAGTGTTTGTTGCCAGCAGCTGCATCGCGTGCTCTGGTCTGCACAAGAGGCGCTGACAGGCGGTGGTTTCCTTTTCTCAGTGTGAGCGGGGGTCTGACGCTTTCCTCAGCTCGCGTGAGACTCCAGGGTCAAGGCGAGGACTCTACTCCCCCACCTGTGACCTGCACCCCAGAGAGGCTTTGGGAGGCTCATCAGCCTCTCCACGGCTTCCGTATGTGACGAGAGGACACCCACACTGTTCTCTTGACAGCACGGCTCACTGAGAAGAGCTTCAGACCGGGGTTTTAATGCCAGCTCTGCCACCAGCTCCCGTGTTTTCTGACATAGCTACTTATCACTCAGCGTCTCAAACTATAAAGTGGAAGTCATGGCGCCTGGCCTACCAGCCTCAGAGCACTGCCCAGGGAAGCGCTGAGATCACGTGGGTGCGCTCCCACAGAGTGGTGGGCCTCCCGTAGAGGAGGGGGCTGCGTAAATGCGGGGGGGGGGGCCTCTGTGTCTGGCAACGTGGTAGACAAGAAGTCTACAGAAACCTGCCCGTTACGGAACCCTAATGCCCTTAGCCACCCACCTTGACTAACACTCCTCATCCAAGTCTCCCTCCTCTAGGGAGCCTTCCCTGGCTGTCACATGGGTCAGCTCCTCCCCCCACCCCCACCCTCCCATTACTGCTCCTTTGCCACATTTTCCACATTTCCACTCTGATCTTTATTTGGGCGGGTATTTTATGCATGCCTGTCCCCACCGCCGTTAAGCCTGTGAGTGCCGAGGGGACAGGAACCATAACTATCTTGTTCATTGCTGTCTTCCTGTTCCTGAAATCACAGGTATTCAAATATTCGTCCAATGAGTGAATACATGAGTTAAAATGCAGGTGTCTGAAATGTCTCTTAGGTCTTCATCGCTACCCTCCCTGCCTTAGTTCAGGTCTTCGTCCTCCCTCGTCCGAACCGTTGTGGCGGCCTCCCAACTCATCGCACTTTCAACTTCCTCCACTTTGCCGCTAGTGCTAATTTCTTAAAAACATACAGCAGGCAAAAAGCAGCAAGGAAAAAGCAGCAATTGGAAAACACAAAATAAGATGGTATTGTGCATTCCTGGTGGGAACGAAAAATGGCGCAGCCACTGTGTTTCCGGAAAGAGTTAGACAGAACTAGCCTCTGATGCACGGCCCCCCTCCTGGGTGCGGACCTGGACCCGAAGGAGCTGAGGGCGGGGACCCCCGGGCACGCGCACACCGGCGTGCACAGCGGCACCGCCGCCCGCAGCCGGAAGGCGGACAACCCCAGTGCCCACGGCCGGTGGACGGCTAAACGAAACGTGGTGCATCCACACGATGGAATAGCACCCGGGCTGAGGGGCGAAGTGCGGACACGCGCTGCAACATGGACGACCCCTGAAGACATCTGCTGAGTGAAAGACGGGGGACACACAAGGACCAACTCCGTATGATGCCATGTACGTGAGATCCAGAGACAGAACGTGGACGAGGGGCCACCGGGGGCTGCGGAGGGAGGTGGCAGAGAGGTGTGGACTGGGTGTGGAGTCTCCGTTTGGGACGATGGAAAGCTCGGTGAGTGGACAGAGGTGGAGGCTGCCCAGCACTGTGGATGGAACTAATGCCACTTAAAAATACACTTAAAAGTGGCCAAGTGGCAAACATTATGCTATGCTTATTTTATAGCAATAAAAAAAGCCAGGTGCCAAGCAGCACATGTGGAATCCTGCCATCTAAATGAAAAAGGAACTTAAATGAATGTTAAAACTTCAAAAAAAAGTGGTATAAACAAATGCGCATAGATCGATAATGAAACAAAGAATGCAAATGGATTTTAAAAGCCTATTAAAAACATGGGTTATTAGATATGCTATTTTTTAAGTCCAGCTATATTTAGTTTATAGGAGACACACAAATCTATATACAGAAACTGTAAAAATAATAGATGTTATGAAGTATGACTTTCTAATACTAACCAAAGAGAACATGATGCAGTGACATTACTATCAGACAAAAAGATAATTTAAGGTGAAAAGCAACAAAATACAGAGGTTTATGTAACAGCTGATGGAAGAATTCTCTGAAAAGATTTAACAATCATAAATTTGTATGTCCATTTTACTACAGATTCAAAATATATAAACCAAAATGGAATTATAAGAAAAAAAATAGACAAATTTACAATCATAGTGAGAGATCTTAACTCACTTTTATCAAAAACAGATAAATCACACAAAATGTAATAAGTATTTAGCAGATTTAAACAACAAAATTAACAAACGTGAGCCAATGGATAGATAACAACCAACAAATACAGAATACACATTTTTGGTTAATATAGAATATTTTAAAAATTGGTCAAACATTAAGTCATAAAGGAAGTCTACATTAATTTCAAAGAATTGATATCACATTACCTGACCACAGTAAACATTTTTAATTAACAATGAAGATATAGCTATATATATATATAATACATACACATACAAACACATCTGGATACCTTGAAATGCACACATAAACACCTCATGAGGTGAGGAGAACGTTACAATGAAAATAACAAAATACTTTGAGTGAGTGACAATAAAAGTACCTCCTATGGACTCTTGGAGGATGCAGTAAAGCACTAAATAGGGGTAATTTATACTTTAAATGTACTTCCTAAAAAAATTGAAAATAAATAAGTTAAGCATTTGACACAAAAAGACAGCAAAATACAAGAGTAAAATAATAAAGCTATGAGGGTAAGAGTAAAAAGTAAAAATTAATGTGCTTCTGAAATAGGAAACAGAAATACAAGTGAGAAAACCAATAAAATCAAAAGGTGGTTCTCTGAAAAGACTACAAAACAGGCAAACCTTTTGTGAGACTGATCAAGAAAGAGAAAAGATACAAATAAACAATAGCAGAAATTCAAATTAGAAAATTAGACAATATAAAAGGCTACAACTACACATACAGAGATAATTTTTAAAATAATATAATATAGAATGGTTAAAAACAAAGAAGATAATTTTCAAGAAAAATGTAAAATATCAAAACGGACTCAGTGAAATATAAAAATTAAAGAAAACAATAACAAGGAAAGTGAATGAGTAATCTATCCCCTCCCCAATCCAACCTCCAAAGACACCAGACTCAAATGGTTTCACAGGTGAAGTTTTGTCAAACTCCAATGAACAAATGCATGTATCAATGTAACACTGATGCCAAAACCAAATAAAGAAAATATGAGAAAGGAAAATCACAGATCTCTCTCACTCATGAGAAAAGATGTAAAAATCCTAAGGAAGTGTTAGAACGCTAAATCGCGCAGTGTGCATGGAAGAGGAGACCAGGACATCGTGTCAGAGTGGGATCCGCCCTGGCACACAGCGCGGATCGACTTCAGGACGTGTCGTAACAGCTCCTATTGTGAGATGGAGGAAAACAACCTGAGCATTTCAATAAACGCAGAAGAAAGCATTCGATAAAACTCGGCTATAATAAGAAGGAAAAAGAAAACCTTAGGAAACCAGAAGCTGCAGGAGACCTAACGTGGCCGGGGCAGGGCCACAGCACACTCTGCAGTGTCCACCCGCCCCGCGTGATACGGTGACAGCAGTTTCGCTCAGCGCATTTCCCGCTCCCCACCCAGCCTGGTCCGCCCGCGTGACATTGGTCCAGCTGATGGGATACGAGTGGGAGTGATGATGGCACTTCAGGGTGTGTCTCATGCAGTCAGGAGGGTGCCCTCAGCCTCTTCCTTTCTCTCCCCCGTGGCTGGCCTGAATGTGAGGGTGGGGGCTGGGCGGCCTTCCCAGCCCACGGATGGGAGGGCTCCGCTGATGCTGACCAGCGGCCACAGGAGCCTGCCACGGCCAGAGCTCGGCCTTGTTACAGCATCTGCGCACGTCCTAACGCGGAGCCCCTGTCGAAAACCGGCAGCAATTCCCGATTTAGGCAGGGCAAGAGAAGCTGGCAAGCATTTCTGCTCAAAGCGGGAGCAAGTCAACGGTGGCCAGCCAACACCAGCACTTCCATTCATCACCGGCACAGGCTGTGACAGTAAGGCAAGAGGACGGAAAGGCACCATGGTCCTCACCTGCAGACAAGTTGCTTGTTTACATGCAGAGGTAGCAGAAATGCACAGATGAATCGTTATTGCTAGGAGGTCGGGTCCACGCCCGGGCAGGCAGAGAAGCCAGAAACAGAGCCCCACACGGACGTCAAAAAGGGACCGCGCTGCAGACCCCCAGGGACTATGTCAGTGTCCTGCAACGTGTGAAGCTAGACGACTAAGTGCACGTATGAAAAAAGTGGAATTAGATCTCTACCTAACGCCATCACAAAAGTCAATTTCAGGTGTATTAAGGCCTCAAAGATAAAAAGCTGGCCCTTAAAACTTCCAGAGGAAGCTCTAACGGTGCATTTATTTAACCCCAGGATATGGCCTCGAACAAGGTACAAAAAGGCACTAATAATAGACACGAGTGACCATTTTGACCACATTAAATTAAAACCTTGTGTTAGAGTCACCATCCACTTTAAGCCACGCGTAGTGAGCGCCCACTAGACCGCAGACCCGAGTGCCACACTGGAGGCGGAGCCGTAAGTCTGACAGGCCCCTGGGCACACGTGCCCCGCTTCTCGCCACTTCTGTGACTTTCCCTCCCGCGTGAGATCGTACTCCTTCCCTAACGGGCTGACGGGTCTGCTCCCGTGGGTAACAGGAGAGGAGGCAGCAGCAAGAGGGAGCTGGAACAGCATCGTCGCCGCTGGCCGCGGGCTGCCTGCCTCGGTGGGATCAGCCAGGACAGACTAAAGCGTTCCAGGTCTTCGGTGGCAGGAAATCGACTGCCTGGGGCAGAAATGACCAGGGGTGGGAGGTCTTCCAGAGTGTATCTTATTCCTGGGGGCCCATGCTTTGCTGCCATGGCACGCACGGTCTATGCCTTCTCGGGCTTGGCATTTGTACTGTCCCCCTGCTTCAGTCTACTCTCACGGTTGCCCAGGAAACCACTTCAGCAGCCATCGCTTGAAGTCTGGGGGCCCCTCATCTGGCTGTGAAACACCAAATGAGCATCACTCCATAAAGGTGCTGTCCCCAAAGTACAGGTGCTTTGGTGCTGGCAGGTGGCAACATTCCAACACTTTTTGGGTAACTTGACCATGTCACTTAACAAGGAGGTGATAATACAGAACCAGAAAACACCTGTGATGCCCTGTGTGCGTTCCCGTCCCACGGGCACACCGTATTCTAGAATTTTAGTCTTGGTGTTTGCAAGACCTATGATGACATGCATCCTAAATTCATTCTTGATTCATTGGCCATCCTGACAAATGTCTTGCTATAAAACACTAGAACATTAGATTAAATATTTAAAACCATTTTAGATGCATATTTGAGCTGGTCGAAAAAAATTTAAAGAAATGCTTCAGAGGCCAAAGAATAAAAGAGAAGCAAAAATTCAGAGGGGCAAGCTAAAGCTGGTCCCAACAGAGGCTTTGCTTTTAACTGCTACATGCATGGAGGGAAAGGGCGGACAACACGCACTCTAATAATGGCAAACGCTTATAAGAACATCTACAATACGCCAGCTGTTGCTCTAAATTCTTTGCACTTATTAACCCCAAGCCCAGGGCACGTTCAAGGTAGAGGGTCGGCTACGAGATCTATACCTGAAGCTGGGACAGTGAAGGAGGAACCAAGAAAAACTGTCCTGCAAAGAAATGCTGAGGAAATGTATCTGTCTGGGTGTTGGCTTGGGAGGTTGGGGCTACTTTGGATTTGAGACCAGAATTTATACTTATGTGATGTAAAAACAAATGTTAGCCAAAAACTTTAAGGTGTCCAAATTGGAAGTACCACCAAGCCCCACACGGAAGCAAACCCGAACTTCCTCTGAAGGAAAGTACCCCCAAGCCAAGCAAAGGTTTCCCACATATAAAGTTCCAATGATTATAATTCACAATTTAAAAAAAATCACAAAATGAGGTAGCAAGTCATAATGAGTAAAAATCCAAAGATGCAAATACCAGAATCAAAAACTACTTATAAGCCATAAAATATAAATTAAGTATTTAATATTTTAAAATATAAAAGAAGGAATCCAAGTATGAGTAAGGAAAAAATGACCATCTAGATTTGACCTTCCACTCCACAGATTTCTAGTTAATTAATAAGCTGGTTAATCAGAGATAAAAGGCCATTTAAAAAACCAATATTTGAGACTGCACAATCTATGATCAAAATCTTGATTTAGACTTGATCAGGGTAAAAAAAAAAAGTGGATAATACAACAAACCCCACCCAATAATTAGCAAAGATTGAATTGGAATGGGGGATTCTTTAAAAGATGTTTCGTGGGGGGAGGGTGAAATGGGTAAAGGGAATCAAATATATGGTAGCTAAAGGAAACTGGACTTTGGGTGGTAATCCCACAATAGAATATATAGATATCAAATTATAATGTACACCTGAAAATTATATAATCATATTAACTAATATTACCCCAATAAACTTAATTTAAAAAATAAATAAATAAATAAATAAAAAATAAAAAATGAGTTTCGATTTCTTCAGTCAATGCATGAAAACCCTAACGAAGACCGTCCTGAGAAACACTGACAACCGTAACACACAGCGAAGTCCCCTTTTGGAGTACACGCGGCAAAGCTGGAGGACGTCTGTCCAGCCACCGGAGAGGTGCCTTCTCGCTCTGCGAAATTACTGCCAAAGGTTCAGCACTCAAGACTTACGTCGCTGCTGATGTCAGAAAAGGTCGTGATATAAAACTGTTTCACAATCGACACTTTAATAAACTGATTATGAACCAAATCAACATTGAAAATGCACAAAAACTATCAAAGAGGGCATGTCCGACAGTGATAGAAAGGTAGAAATGAACTTCTTTAAAAATCTCAAAATCATTTTTAATAACCAATAAATTTTCAATGAAATAATCACAAAACATTTATCTACCTTTCATTAAGTTTGTGTCAACACCATTTTAATTACACAGATTATTTTTATCACTTAAAAACATTTCCCAACATCTCATGGCTAACGGGGCAGCAACACCAAGGGCTGAAGGGTGTTATCTGAAGAGTCGAGGGTAACGGGGGAGGAAGGCCGGGGGGGTGAGTTACAGACGGACCCTCATCTCTCAGCGAGAAGGCAGTGACAAGGCTCTATGGACGCAGAGGCAAGCCCGGAAACAGAAGCCAGTACGACGGTAGCTTCTGGGGACGGTAGCTTCTGGGAACACGTCCGGGACCCTGGCGGCGGTGGGGTGGGGCAGGATACTAACACTTTCCGTTGTAATCCCGGCTACATCATCACTTTTCACCCATGTGTATGTCTCACTTTGATGATAATGTGTTTTTTCCTTATTAATGTCCAATTAGTAGTAATCTTTCTTGACCTTTATCCAGCAGACTCCCAACAAAGTAGAACAAACGCGCCCTAAGAAAGGTATGTTCCACTCCCCCGAGAACATGCCGTGGTTGTGGGCAGTAAAAAGGTAAAGAAAACTAAAAGCTATTAACGGTGACTACGTCACCCTTGCTGGTGCCGCGAGCACAGTGAACCTGCTCCCGCTGCTGGCCCTTGTGCCAGTTTTCCAACACGCGTGCCTGAAGCACACAGACACAAAGTGGCGCTGCCACCGGCACGAGGGACCTGGCAGGCTGGCTCTGCTCGGGTGAATTTACATACTCCTCAGCCTTTCCAAAAGCAGCATTTCCAGAAATAATCAGATTCTCAGTGACGCACAGAATCCAACCAAACCATGATGCATGGACCGGGACACTGCGTGCTACTTCGTGGTGGACGACACCCTTCCCGTGACAGCGACACTCACTCCCTCTGTCCAAGGCCCCGTGCCACTCAGACGGCCGTGTGCTGAGCCTGAACCGGAGTCAGAAGCACAACAAGAGGGCCGTGAGCCTCCTCCAGGACACTCCCCACTTCCCTGGGGAAGGCAGGGCCACATCCCCAGGGACAGTGCCTCCTTCCCCTGGCAGCACCGGACACACCAGAACTTTCCCTTTGTGCCAGCGCTGACCGTGCCCCTGCCATGATCCTTTCTCTAGCGGGTCATCACCGATTAAGCTGGAAGGCGGCTTCTAGGCAAGAAGCTATTTCTTTGGGCTTCCTTTGTGAAGTCATCAGTAAGTGAAACCCTTCCTGGATGCTCATCTTATTTCCCATCCACTAGGGGTCACCTCACTCTGTCTCCTGTTACAGTCTACACCTTGCTCAGGCTTCTTGGGTTATTTGGTGTCCCTAGTCCCCAAACCCAGCCAGCAGCTTAGCAGCCCCTGTCCATAGGAGCCCACTACCCCCTGGCTCTGTCCACCTAGACACTGCCACCTCGTCCTCCGCCACATCAGAAGTTTCCATCTGGGCAGGCCACTCTGGCTTGACAATGCCACATGGTCCGGGCTTTTCCCTCTGCTTTCCTCCTTCCTCCTGGCCCCGAGCTGTATTGTCAGTTGTCTCCCGGCGTTTCCAGCGTCCAGACAGGTCTGTGGCTGGCCTTCGCAGACTAAACCAGTGACAGCTCAAGTGTTTTCAGACAGTCAGCCCTAGATTGCAGCATTACTTTTTAAAAAATCAATTTGTTTTTTCCAGTTTTGTTTTGTGAACCAAGTTTCACGGGCTTCTGGATTTTTACCCACTTCCGCACCCCCACGTCACTGTCCATGGAGCTCTCAGTGACTTCAGCAGGGCTCTGCAATGGAAAATCATGTGGACATTGTGGTTAGGGCTGTTAGACTCTGGGATAAGGACATGCTCTCCCCTCCAACATGAACTCAAAGCTAGGTGGCACTCAGGGCAGAAAACGAGCGGCCGTTAGCAGGACCCAAGGGCAGGTTGGACCACACGAGAAACAGAGGCCACACTGGCAGCGTGGGAAACGAAACTCAAGTTCAATTATGGCGATTCGGTCGGCCTCCTATTTAGCCCTTCTGTCCACCTGGGCCCACGATGCTGCTTCTCAGTGTGCCCTACCACCCCCCGACCGAGCCTCCTGGGAGCTCAATACAGCGTACATCAATTCATCAAACTTTTAACAACTAGGGAGTGGAAATGCTGCAGTTAACGGTCAACGAGGATGCCGTGGTTCAGCACTTGTCTGACGGGCCAGAGGATATAAACCGAGCCCCAGAAAACGACACCACTTGAGGTGCAGACAGCGTCCTTTCCTGCGTTCATTGGTCCAGAAAATACCAAACACCTGGGCGGGCTTACGCGGAGAGTGGCTGCTGCGGCGCAGGCGCAGGACGGGGACCTGGAGCATGCGCACTGCTAGCCGTTCGGGTTTGTCTGGGTTCTGCTCCACTCACTGACTACTAAACAACCTTATTTCTATTTAATAATGAAGGATTTGCGATTACTTACAATTTCAGACACTGGGATTTGGTACAGTTACATGGCTTTTTAGACTTTGTGTCCCATGAACTAAGAGTTACTCTACAAAGATTAAAAAAGAAAATGTATTCAGATCGTTACTCTTTTTAAAAAGAGAATTAGCTAAGCATCTGGCGTTTCTGAACAATTACTGAAAATCTCCACACCAGGCACCAGGCAGTTCTAGGTATTATTTCTGGGTGCCCGATCATGAAATGGGGTGGCATGCGTGTTCACGGCGGGTCGGAACCGCATGCCAGCCCCAGCCTGCCCGCCCAGAGATCCAGCTGGGGGCGGAGGGCGCCCTGCTGCTGGCCCCTCCCCGGGGGCCTTCCCAGAGCTTCTTCCCCTGGTCTGCTCACACCTCAGTTGTGTGCAGCCCCCCACACCAAATAGCTCGTTATTGCTGTATTTTCTAAAATCTGAACACCACTGCAAAGTACGAATTCAAGAACGGCGGTTACACCACCGCACGTGTTTGTGCCGCAGTGTGGGAGCTGTCCGCACTGCGTTGTCAGCAACCGTGTCCGAGCTCGCTTTGAGGGTGCCGCTTGACCGTGGGGACCTCCCTCCTCACTGTTCTTTAGGGAAGGAGCCTGGAAGCCAGCTCCAGGGGCATCGGAGAGGACAGGCAAGTGTCCCGGATGCCGCTGACCGCGAGGGGCAGCGATGGCTTAGAAATCGGGGCAAGTTCCCCAGCACGGCTCCCGGAGGAGCTCAGAACGCGAGTGAGGGGCGGGGGGCCACGTGCAGACACAGCAGCCGGGTTCGGGGTAGGGCTCTCCCTCTCCCCGGCGTGCGGCCGTCTCACTGGGCATCGTGCCCCGGAGGTTGCATGCAGGCTCCCGGGCGGGGCCCCGCTCAGCCTCAGGTTCCCGCAGGGACTACAGTGGCACCTGGCCCCCGCCGCCGCACAGAGCACAGGGATGTTCCCAACCACGCGCCCGGTGTCGCGGCTAGTACAAGCCCCCTGAGAGCGGGTGTGGGGCGGACTCCTCTGCCATGGGCTCTGCCCTCGTACTCTCAGCCGTATGGAGTCAGGACCGGCCGCCTCGGCGGACACGCTGGACTCGGGCTGGCCGCGACCATTCTCACCATCTACGTTTCTGTTCAGTGGCCTCCCCCCACACATCCAAAACAGCTACCGGTGCCGACTCATGTACAAGCTGCTAATTGTTGCATCTTCTGCAGACGGCTCTGATTTTTAAGATAATGTCCCCCAACTATGTCATCGAACACTATATTAATTATTCATGTAACTTAGTTTTTCCCTTGATAGATAGGGGAGTGGCAGCTTTCTGCTCTCATGGGTACCCAGAGGTGGCAGCTCTGGTCAGATGGCCCCTGGCCCATCTGCTTTGGATCACACTTGAGTTGTTCAGAGGAGGGGGCGTTGACACCTGCTCACTGCTCTTGCCCTTGGCCCTCTCAGACCTGCCCCTGAAAAGGCACACACGGCGCCCTGGCACTCCCTGTCCAGAGGAACCAAAATGCCTTTGAAAAATGGGGTGGGGGCACATGGAGACATCCCAGTGGTGACCCGCCACAGTTGTGGAAGGAGAGAGTGTAGTTCAGTGAGTAACGATGACAGTGTCAGGAAGATGCCAACGGGCATTTATTAGGGGGTATCACGTGGCCAGGACTGTGATAAGTGCTTCAGGGAACACCAATAATATACAATTTTAAAATTTACAGTGCCTGTAAAATTCCTGGAGGAATCCACCAAATAATTTGGGACATGAGATCTATACAATTGAAAAATTAGAGAACAGAAGATATTATATAATCAACTGTCAAATTGCTTGATACTGACTGTAAACGGTATAAAATTCAGAGACCAGAGAATTTAATACAGATGGAAGAAGTTAAAACCAAATACTTCTGAAGGAGGGAAAACTTGACATCAACTTAAAGTTGTGAGGTTTTTTTTTAATTATTGGTCAAAAGGATGTTTCAGTTGAAATAAGTGCACAAAGACACCACATTTGGAACGAGTAGAATCCATGAGGGGCCCATAGGGGACAAGTTGATTGTAAAGGAAACTAAACTGAAAAAAACCTTCCACGGCTGTAATAACATTTGACCACCCTCTTATGCCAAACTGAAAACTGAACAGTTAGAAAAGAACAGCACAACTCTGCCTTGGAAAAGCATCATGAATACTGTTCCACAACGACATATGACCTCATCTTTCAGAAAACAATTTCCAGAGAAGTAGATCTTTAATAGTCTTTATAATCTTATGTTACCAAAAATAATATCACCAACAATGCATCAGAATTCACATTACCACCTGATGATCAGATTATTAAAGCTATACGGAGTGACAGGACGTGGACTTTTATTAATATGATAAGCTAGTTAATAAGTTAGCCAGTTCGCCGCCCAGCTCTGAAGAATGATGACTGGGTGAATTCGCCCCTGTGGACTGCTGGTCACGAGGCCCAAGCTGACCTGCTTCTATGTCATCTACTGGGTTAGAAACGTTTGAACCACATTGTGCTGACAGAGTCCCTTCCTGATGTCTTCAGACCTAGCTTGACCTTGTGATCCTGTGGATGTGCAAAGGGGCGGAGAGGCACGGCTGATGAGTGGAGGCCAGGAACCAGCAGAGTGAGACAGTCCTGGATTGCTCCCTTGCCACAAACAAAAAGCAGGCAGGGATTCCAGCAGACCATAGTACTGGAGGTGTTGATACAGAAACAATCAGGACGGATTCAGTGCAGTGACATGAAGTGACGTCAAATCAGGTAATTATTTGCAGCGAAATAATAGAAAGACAAAGCTCATGCTGTTCCTGGCACATCATTTACGATAGAAAAACCTTTTACGACCTGCATAATTACTCTGAAATACAGAAAAGTAGGTGACTGATTGAGGAAACCTAGTCGAGGCCGGAGAGGAGGGAGGGGCATTGGCCACTGCCACATTAGGCTCCCCGGGGGCCCGTCCATCGGCACCTCAGGGCTCCTGGATGCACTATGGCGGGGAGAGCACATGCGTCAAGGAAAACAGCAGGGGTGCCAGCTCCCTTGGGTGTGCACGAAAGCACAAAGTGACCCAACACTGTCACCAGATGCTCCCGATCACGAGAGAGAGAGGAGTGCGAAGCTTTGGGACTGTAGCATCTTGTCACTCTGTGTGACTGAGCCCATGATGCTACCAGCAGAATCCAGAAATCGCTTACATAGTTTTGTTTTGTCTAGAAATGTGAAGGACCATGGTGACAGAGCCAGTTGTGATAACAGCCACCACATCCTCACTGACCCATCACCCCAAGAGCAAAGCAAGGAGAATGGCTCCACATGGTCTTATTCCAATAAGTTAAGTGAAAGTCAGCAACTGACATGGGATAGTGTCACAACCAGCCAAGGAGCAACTGCTAAAACGGAAGCAGCAAATCATGCGAGCTACCAACATTCTTCCGGGACAACGGGGAGACGAAGTGTCGGTCGCACTGCAGCCTCTGGAAGGCTGCCAGCGGCTCGCGTGGCCTCCTCAACCACCGGCACCATGACCAAGATGCGCCCACGGCGACACAGCAGGGCCTGGACATCTCCGGAGGCTACAGCCGCAGCATGGAAATCGCCTGACCTGCCATCTCCCAGGCCTGGGGACATCGGTGGCATTAGACTGAGCGCCAAACATTTCTCAACGGCGGGAATGCAGCGACCTCCAGGACCGACACATGGGCTTGGCGAGCGGAGGGGGCTGCCCGCCCAGCACCAGCGTCTGGTTACTGCATGACCAGCTTGTTAGTTCAGTTAGTTACCATCACAGACGCCACTGTCAACTGCAAGACAAGGCCCCGGGGAGTAGGTGCAGCCCACATCCACCCGGAGACCCGAGCCTCCGCCGGCACCTGCCACCAAGCACAAGCAGCCGCCCGGGGAAGGTGCACGGAGACCGCCGATGTGAAGTGACTGCCACGCCATTACTTACGTCGATGGCAGCAAAAGAGAAACAGGACAGCTCGTGTCAACTGATGGGGAGCCAAGACAGCTGTGAACGGCAGCGAGCCGCCGGACACTGATGGTGGACAGCGGGCAGCGAAGCCTCCCCCCGACAGCCCACCAACCGCACGGCGACGCTGCTCGTGGCGCCGCCTCTCGCAAAGAATCTCTGAAGTCACGAGTGCCAGCAAAGCCAGTTTTATAACTCAGAAGTAAATCACGAATGTACCCAAGAGCCGCTTAAACTCTTAAAGTAGGTGGCAGCTGATGGCTTTAATCCTTACCCAGCCAATGTCATTTTGGGTGGTCCCGGAAGGGTGGGTCCGGAGGGGAAGGCAGATGCGCCGACCGTGGGTGGTAAGGCCCCGGTGTCCAGCTGTGAGAGTCAAGGCAAGCAGAGTTTGAATCAGTACACGTTCTAAAAGTTCCATCCATTTGGCCCCTAGGTACTTACAAAAATACTTTTTTTTCTAGAGCTTTCCATCACGATCACTTTATAGCAATATCTGGGCCTTGTTACTATGGTGATTGCACTGACCCTGAGCAGGCTGGTCAGTGGCCGGCCATAGGGACGCCTGGCCCTGGTGGTATCACAGAGCCACCTCGCTACAGGGTGCAAAGGCTGAAATCCCTGACTGCAGGACAGAGAGAGAAATGGGTCACGGACGCAGGGACAGGCCACCGATGAGCTGGCGAGCAACAGCAGTTGTCAGTCAGCTGGCCAGGGACATTGTAATAGGCATCTTTTTCATTTTTATGAAGTACAAATTATGAAATAAGTTCAATTATAAATTTCTGTAAACTAAAAATGTCCTTTATTATTATACTCATAGTATAACATAAGAGAGCTTGACATTTCAAGTCTCATTAGCAACCATTACTTTTTCATCTATTCAAAAAATGTTTTGTAGTCAATTTTAACAAGTTCAAAAGCAATGTCATAATCTCTGCATTATCCACATCCTTTGCTCTCTTAGTTCTCCTTTATTTTTCTTTCTGTTACTCAGTCTCATGGCTCACAGACAGTATTCACGGGGGAAGGAAGGGTAGCAATCACTGCTGACCTAATTTTCTTATCAGAAGCTTGAAGAAATTACAAGTATCGGATAAATTTAAATTTTGAGATTATTTATACACATCACATTTAAACATCCTATCCTTATGCCTTCCTCCCTGAAAACTTGGAATTTAAGAATAGATTTATTTAAGAAGTATAGGGAAAAACACAGCTTTGTTCACTTTCCTCATTCTCTGTCCTGCCTCTTTTTGAATCGTGTGTGACCACTGCCCACGGGGCTCGTGGACACAACCCCCAGGCTGCGTGGGGCCTCAGCCGTGGCTTCTCTCCCTCAGCCAGTTCACAGGAGGGAAGAGTTCACAGGAGGGAAGCGTTCACAGATTACTGTCCACAAACCAGTGTTTCTTGTACGGCCACGGTCACCTACTTGGCAGGGCATGTCCCCAAGTGGCATTCCAAAGGGCTTCGACTCTTTGGGAGAAAGGGTTTCACAGTTCTCAGGGTTGAGGCAATTCTCTGCATAAACCAGATACAATTTCCTTTTCTCCTTTATGTCTTTAGCCCCAAAGCAAAGCAGAAAGAAAAAGATGTCTTCTCAACCCTACGTCGGACAGTTTTATGCTAAGATCCGGGCTTTCCTCGGTGGTGCAAGGCCACTAGGGTGTAAAGGAAGTAAACCCTAAGGCAGGCCGGGCCCTCAGTCATTTTGCCCTGCACCTACCTCCCTAAAATGCGGGTCCTGCGTCAGTGAGTCGGGGTGCCTGAGACCCTTGTTCCTGACTAGTCCCTGGGAAGCCGGCGCCGCTGGTCGCTGCACCACGCCTCGAGCGGACTGGGGGTTTGGCAAGGAAGCAGGGGTTCTGGGGGCGACGCAGCAAAGGCACTGCTAGAGTAATTGTCCCAAGGGCCACGCCAGATAGGAAGTCAGGGGAGCCAACATGGGGACAAGGATAAACGCAGGGGGCATTCATTTGTAGTGCGAGACCCTAGAGGCGGAAGAGCAGGGCCACCGTGGGCCCTTCTGAGGGGGGCTGGATGGCAAGAGACGAAGCAGTGACTGGAGGCGGCAGGGGAATGCCGCAGGCAGTCCCAGACGGACGCGGGGCCAGCGCTCACCGCCCGGCTTAGACTCGCTCGTCTCCCTCACTGACTGCAACTCTCCCCTCCCGGCTAAGTAGCACCTGAGGAATATTTATTTACTCACTCAATGAATACGCCGCCCCCTATTCACAGCCCTCCCCCAAGACATCCCCTCTAGTCCCCAGCCTTCAATATGTCAGTGTGCGAGGACTCAGCTGCCCAGCCCCGAGCACCCCACCTGAACTCTGGGCCTACGCGACACGCGACATCGTCACCTGGATGTCTGACAGGCATCTCGGAGCTAACAGCCCGAATGCAACGCTCTTAGTCTCCCTCGCAAAACGCACACTGTCTTCTGTCTCTTGGACGCCCCATCCTCCCATCTGTTCAGGCTATTTCGGGGGCCACCCTTGACCCTCCCCTCTCTTTCTCACATCCCACATCCAGCCAGTCGGCAAACTCTTTTGGTGCAGCCTCCAAAGAATCCGGACAAGCTGTTTCTCACCACCCCTGCTGCCACCAGTGGTCAGGGCCACCACCGTCCCTCAGCGAGGTTGTTACGAGAGCAGGTTTACCCACTTTCACCTCGCCCCTCCTCCACACGAGCCCCCTTTCTGGAGGAGTAAAAGCCACAGTCCTCCACCACCTTGACTTCCTGCTCCCCCCACCCCCGCCCACTCCGCGCAGGGCCCACTGGCCACTGTCGTTTCCATAGCAGGCGTGACCCCCGCGCTGTGCTATCCCCCCACTGGAATCTTCTTCCCTGATAGTCACGTGGCCCCCTCCCTCCTCTCTTTCCAGACTTCACTCAGGTGTCACCTTCCCGATGGAGTCAACTGCGACCGCCCTGTTTAGACCTGCAACCCGCCCTCCTCCCCACCAAATCCCCAGGGCGGTGCCCATGCTCCGCTCCTAGCACACGACGGAACGTCCTAGGTTTGCCTGTTGTCTGCCTCCCACACTAACATGTAAGCTGCAGAAGGGCAGAGTCACGTGTTTGGTTTGGGTTTGGGGGTTCACTTAGTGTTATCTTGCTGATGGGACTTGAGTGCTCGGACCAGCACCTGCCCTGCCGAAGCGGGAGTGAGGCCCTGTATGTGCCGGGCTCTGTCCCAGCCCCCAGCTTACAGAGACAAATGACACTCACAGCCCTCTGCCCCTGGGGAGCTCGCGTTCCCAGCTGGACGCATGCAAACAAATCGACCCAAAACGCACACGACAGCGATGGCGCCGGGCAGAGAACGAGACAGGTGTGGTGACAGTGACTGCCTACATTGGGCCCGGCTTAGCCTCGCTGGGAATTATGGAAGGCTCTTCTAGGGAGGTGACGTTTTACATCAAGACTTAGGGAAAAGAGCATGTTCATCTCATAATTATATTTTATATATACACACTATAGTGTAATCATAAAACCGTCTTATACTTTAAAAAAGCATTTCTGACACTGAGGAAGGTAGGGACAGTCTAGATCAAGTGGGTGGCATGTGCTGACGGCAGGACCACAAGGGACATGTTCAGCAAATGGAACGGAACAAGGGTCTGCAGGCCGTACGAAGGGACAAGACTGTCGCAGAGTTGGTGAAGAGCCCTGTCTCATGCTTACACCGTTCCTCCCACGGCGTCTGACACAGCAGGGACGGTGCTGAATACCTGGTAAACGTTACACCGTTGACTTTTAAATAGGGTATAAATTATTCCAACTCTGACAATCGAAACTTCAAAAGACAATAATATCCAATTGTATTTTTTAACTAAAACAATAACTCACTTGTTGTGTAATGAGATTTAATTTTGCTGGTACTGGCAAAAATCTTCCTACTAAAGTAGTCATTGGTTTAGGGACATCTGTAAAAAAGACAAAATTAATTGATATCATATATTGTTCCTTTTCCAATTGTACATGGAAGAAGTACAAAAATGAAAATGTATCATAAATTTATCATGTGCAAAGCCATTTAAACTTATCTTTTATTTTATTTTTTAATTTTTCATTTTTAAACTTATTTTTTATTTTATAAAACCTTTGGGTCAATTTTTTGTTTTTACTTATTACACCCTTTTCTTTGTCATAAAGTTACTAACCTCAGCTTCCAAAGATACTCTACTATGCTACAGGTCCCCAGACTGTGTGCCACGGTGCCTGGAGTGACTGCAGCTAACTCCCCAGGGAGCTGCTGGATGGGTTACAGTTTCACAGAGAGCATAGTGACACCTGTTGGACAACCAGTGAACTACCTTCACTTTATGTGTATTCTTTCTTTCAACTGGATGCTAAGTTCTTAGAATGAGAGTACTTATTAGACTGTTTGGACCAAACTACTCAGTGATTCGAACTGATAGGTATTCCTTTGACCTAAGGGTGCAGTGGAAAACATTCCTGTGACACTAAGGGCCCCTGAACCTCCATGTTCATGAGTCCAAGTAGAGAGAGATGGCGTAGCCCCCTGAAGCACCCGCCCGCTGAGCACGAGTCCTGCTCCGGGCTTATGCATCCTTCGAGCGATGCTAGCTTGAGACTCTGGCAACAGGATGCATTCGCTTTATGACAATGTTCAGTCTGCTCACAGCATAACAAAGGGGGCTGGGCAGGGGAGTTCTGGTTATAAGACAAGGATGCGGATTTGGAGAGCACCGTATAAACTCTCTCCTTCCGTAGATCCAAAGGCATCCGCATTTGCCATGCACCAGAATTAGGAAAGGAACCCCCTCCCCAACCTGAGTGGGGGCCCAGGCTCAGCTCTGACCCACAGGGGACCAGAGGGTCCACTGCTGCCCTGTGGCCAGTGCCTCACAATGCTTCTGCATCCTAAGAAAGAAATGTCTGGAAGGCACTTTATGTGTCCCTGGACAAAGAGACTAGGAAGACACAATAGAAGTCGTAATCATTCTTTTTGCCCTGGACTCCAAAGGTCCATTGAAATGACATCTGGATTTAATGCTGTTTTAAATTATGGGCAAGGTCAGTGAATCAGCTCATAATGAAATAGTCTGGTTAACCTAATTATGGTCCACACACAGATGCCCAGGTTTCACGGTTAGTGTGTGATGTCCATAAACACAATCTTATAACTATGCCATTTAATCTTTCTTTCATCACTCATAGGGTATTTCAGGATACTCAGGTGTTTATATGTCATTTATTACTATTAGTCCAGTTTTAAAAAGTTTCTGAGTAAATGAATGCCAGATAAATCAGCATTTGATCCAGTTATTTCAGAACTTATGGTGATTAAAGCAGAGTGACAATTCTCATGATTACATAAAAATTTACATTAAAATTTAGTTCATACCACAATGAACAGTCAACCGCCTACCCAATCTGGGAAAGGTTGGTGTCTCAACCCAGGCACCTCTAGGCACACCACTTGTTGGTATTAATTGTCACCTGTTAGGATCATAAAGCTCTCTATGGCTAGCGGAAGTAGAAGACAGCTTTCCAGGAATTTGAGATAGTCAATACGATGTACATAAATTAGTCTATAAAGATATTTTCTATTCTTAGCTTACTAATATGAGCTGTGAAGTTTTCTAAATTATCTATTTAATATCTTGCCTATTTCATTTTACTCTATATACAAAGCCAAACATATTCACTTACCAACTTACATATATGATATAACTTTTAAAATTAATTTACTTCGTACCTGACTGTAGATAATTATTTTGGTCTTGATACTGAGGAACCAGATGAAGTGCTTTCAGTTCTCTTGTGCCAGAATTGTCGATACACAGCATCTGTGTACCCCCTTTCAGCTGACATATCACCTAAAATGAAAAAGTAATGATCAGGTTTCATTTTTAAAAGACATCCAAAATAAATTTCAATCTGAGAACATAGCTTTAATCCAGAATTTAAGTTTTAATGGAAAATGGCGAGCTGTCTATTGTTCTTGGTTTCCTACTCTCCAATGGCGTGCCCTCTGGAGGGGAGCACCCGAGAGGTGTCAGCGTGCTGACAGAGGCTCCCGTCACGCCCCTCCCTACAGGTGTCTGACCGTCGAGGTTTATGGTGAGGAGCAGGTGTCTATGTGAGTGCTTCCCTTGCCGTCCTCACACTCCAGTCTATGCGGGCAGAGACCTGGTCGGCCCAGCCGCGGTCCCCTTCAGGGCCACTCAACTCTAAGAAGGACCTGGCCCCCTGACTCCATCTCAGTAGCTGGTCACGTACTTAGAATAACCTTTAATTTTATGACAGTTGTTCTTTCCTGTCGCACACACATTATTTAACGTAGGATTTTTTGGTATCCATTCACTTTATTGCCTACTTAGAAAGGTTAATCCGAGAACTGGAAAATTCTAAGAAGCCACATCAGTCTCCCTGGGCCCAGATAGCGCTCTCAAATCACCTAGCTGGATTCTGGCCGTGGATGAACCCTCAGGGGCCAGGTGAGGCCGTGTTGATGACGTCGGGCAGCAGAGCACAGGTGGGGGCCGTGCTGTGTGCGGCCTGTCCACTGAGATACAAAGGCCAGAGAAGCTGTGGCTCTTGCCCACACACAGCTTCCAATTCTGATGGCAAAACCATAAGACCCGCAGAAGCCGTGGTTTCTGCCCCACAGGTTGCCTTTGGGTTTCCTAGACAGGAAAACCCCAAAACCATAAAGAATCAAGGTAACCAAAATAACACACATAGGGCCTATGTTAGTGAGATGCTCATCACTCTATCAAACCTTCAGATCATCCTGACACTGGACACAAGGCCAGCAAATTCATGTATGACTGGAATTTTATTTGTCTTTGAGGATGAAGTTATAGCCCCCCATCCTCGACCCCACCACACACACCCCGAAGAAAAAATTGAGAGAAAGGCTCAGAGTGGACTGTCCAGGCCCCTGTCTATTGCCCTGGGCTGTACCCTGCCCATCCTGGGAGTATGCTGACACTACTCAGGAGTCTGGTGTAATTGGGAGAGGTCCTGCCCTGTTTACCTTGTCCCCGTGTCCGCCGGGAGCTCTGCTCTCAGAATGCGTGGGTCTGAGTGGAACCGGAGACAGAGGGCTGTATGCTGGTGTACGCCATAGCTAAGCCAGTGTTCGTGATGAGCTCGCTTTCAAGTACTTCCCAGTAAAGTGTATGCCTTAGAGCAGCGGTCCCCAACCTTTTTGGTACCAGGGACCAGTGTTCCCATGAGAATCTAACACCTGATGACTTGAGGTGGAGCTGAGGTGGCGATGCTAGCTCTGGGGAGTGGCTGCAAATACGGATGAAGCTTTGCTCGACTGCGGCTCACCTCCTGCTGTGCGGTCAGGTTCCTAACAGGCCACAGACTAGTGCCGGTTCATGGGCAGGGGGTTGGGTACCCCTGTCTTAGAGATAAGGCCTCCTTTCTCAGAATAAAGAGCTGTTCAGGGCAAAGTGAACTTAGTTCTTTGGGCTCTTTGCTAAAGGAAGGCTTGGGGCCAGGTCCCCTGGTTGCCCTTCTCAGTCGTCACTACTGAGACCTGGGTGCACCACCTGTAGGCAGACTATGTAACATTTTTGTTTTCTTATTCTTAAAAAGGAGATAAAAATAATGCCTACCCTCCAGAGTTGATAAGAGCATTAAAGGGAATCACATTAAAGTATCATGGAAACCACGGATGTTGCTGACTGCATACATACCTGCCCCAAGTGCCAGCTGGTGTCTGGGAATTTTGAAACTGGCCAGAAGGGAGGCGGCGCCTGCCCTCAGGCAGAGCCACAGCTCAGCATCCCCACTCACCTGCCAAGCCACACAGCTCACTGCTGCCCTGCCCTGGGCCGGCCTGGGTCTGTGGTAGCTGATGTGACCTGTGGTTACTGTCCTTAAAAAAACATAGCAATGTCCTAATCTTTTCTTGATTTGCTAAGATCAGTAGAAGTGAGAATCTTAGAGGTGAAAGAATAGTAGGAAGGCTCTAATTATGTCCCTCTTGATAGATGAGATGACCAAAAATGTTGATTCACCAATTAAACAGAATGAAAAACAAGGACTAATTAACCATGACTGTTGTCTTGGTAATGACAAGGGTCAAACGTTAACGCAATGTTGGTTAGTCACATTTTCTTTGATGTAATTACCATTGGGTTATTGTCCTTCTTGTGAGAGCAGCCAGAGGCGTCCTCTGCTTCTTGCGATGACGGGAACTTGCAAGAGGATTCCTGGGCCGGAGGGGTCTGGAAAGTTGTTTCCTCTGCGTTGTTACTGGTGATAGTGCCACCTCCTTCCTTGAGTTCAACCTGAAAAATCACTCGTTACTTTAGAAGTCACACTACGGACACTGGGTTCTGCAGTTGCATAATGTAGAGAATTCCCTGTAAGTGACCTTTTTAAAGCACAGGGCACACTCACCCTTAGTGTCTCTCTCCCTTGCTATTATTCTTCTGACGGGATAACAAGTCATGTAAATGCAAGAACGTGAGCACTCACATTGCTTCTGTTTTCACAGACACTGGTTACTCTAACAAAAACAGGACTCCTTTCCTGAAGCCAGTGACAGCAATGGGGCCACTTAAATCACTGTCATGTTATAAGCCGCCAGCAGGGTTAGGTCACGTTTGAACCAGGGACCCTAGGAATGAGTAGAATGGCCTGGCAGCCTGTTTGGACTGAGTGAAACCCAACCAGGGATGCTCCTGGCACAGGAAAACCACTCTTGGAGGGAGATCCTGGGGTAAGCCAGCAGCCTCACATCCCTATACGGGACGGGTGAAGGGGTACTCTGCCTGTCCCACGCGGATCTTACCGGAATCATTCGGACCCCGGGATGGGCGGCTCCTTCCCGGGCCCAGGTGCCGAGGGGCACGACGGCAGGACTCCTGTGCGGAGGTAGCAGTGAGGACAGGAAGTGCACGTTGTAGGCGGGCGGCGGTGGCGGAGGGGCGGCGGGAAGGACGGCGTCCTCCAGCGGGTTGAGCTCGGGGAGACTCGGATACTCCCCGAGGATTTCCTCCTCGTTTTCATCCACCAGGAGCTCGACTTTGACTTTATTCTTGCAGTCCACGTTCAGCGGGGGGTTGAATGCATGCAGGAGGGGCTCTTTGGGGTCTGCGGGGCTCAGGTACGCGTCTGGAAACACGTGGAACTCGTCTTCCTCGGCCTTCACCACCATCGGGCCTTTCAGCTGAATGTTTTCGGAAACAAACCGACTCTCCGCGCTGAACAGGTCTGGCACGATCTCATCCTCGGGACTGGACATTCCTCCGAGCAGGGGGGCCTCTTCCATGTCCGCTGACGGGGCCTCGGCCGGGGCATGGCCCTGCACCCTGCGCTCTGCGGGATCAGCGCGGGCAGCGCACCTGCAAGGACGCGGTCAGGTGAGAAGCGCGCCGCCCCCACTCCGCCCCACGGGCGAGGACGGAGGGTCCCACTGCCCCCTACCGGCCGACCAACGGTCCCGCCACCCCTGACCGGCAGGCAGGAGGCTTCCGCCGCCCCGGACGGGCCGACCACAGGGTCCGGCCACCCCCGACGGGCTGACAGGGCTGACGGAGAGAGTCCCGCTGCTCCCGACGGGCCCACCAGAGGGTCCGGCCACCGCGACAGGTCGACGCGGCTGACAGGGAAGGGGTCTCGCTGCTCCCGACAAGCCAGAGGGTCCTGCTACTAACCACAGGCCGACAAAGGGGTCCGGCCACCCCCAACAGGCCGACAGGGAAGGGGTCCCGCTGTTCCCAAAGGGCCGGCCGGGGTCTCGGGCACCAGAGGGCCGCCGCGAGAGGCCTCGTCAGAGGGACCCACCTAGGGCTGCCGCAGCACGGAGAGCAGGAGAGGCAGTTGGCGGTTGGAGTGGGTGGAGTCAGGTGGGCGGGGCGTGGGCGGGGCACGAGGGGCGGGGCCTGGAGGGCGATGCACGTGGGGTGGGCGGGGGCCCGGAGGGCGGTGCGCGTGA
>CM053510.1:1666853-1690645 GCA_028627145.1 Eidolon dupreanum | reverse complement strand
CTGGAGAGGGCCAGCTCTGCCCAGTACTCCCATATGCACCCCATTTCCCTCTGGTATACACAGCGCTTGTCTTAATTATTTTTAAAACAGAAAGGTCCTCGCCGGACTTGACCATGGCTCAAGCCACAAAATAGAGGCCTCGTTAAAGTATGAAGCAGATTATCTCTGAAACACACTCTAAACATACTAACTTGAGCCCCAATTTTATTCTCAAAAGCACCAATTCTTCCGGAATTCCAGTTCAGGCTTCCACCGGCAAGAGCACTCTGGCCTGCCAATAATAACCAGCAGAGTGACTAAACATTTTTTCCAACAAAGGAAAAAAAAAAAGTGCTCGCGATCAAAGTACAGAACCAGCCGCGGGCAGGAGCGGGCGCGCGTTTCCGCCTCCCACCTTCCCACCGCCTTTGGCGTTCAGGCTGCGTCTGAACAGCCCGCTTGGAACGCGTCCCCGCAGGCTCCGCCCCTCCCTCCCCCACCGCGCGCGGCAGTCACGTGACGGCTGAGAAAAGTAGGGGAAAGGTTACCGCGAGCCCCGCCCCCGGCCTGGCGCGCCCGGGCCGCTCAGATCCTGTTCCACCAGCAATGCCCGGAGAGACCTTCCGGAGCTAGCTGGCGCGCGTCGCTGGCCCTGCCACCCCGGCGACAGTATGCGAAACGCAGCGCCTCTTTGTGGGAAGGCCGAGTTCTGCGTGGTCAACCTAGGGGGCAGTTAAGGGCTTAGAGCGCCTGATGACATCACACACCAGAAACCCAGCACCTCGTCCCCGCGAGCCTGAAGCGCGTCCGGAAGGGGCTCGCTGCAGATGCCCGGGGGAAAATTAACGGTGTTTCTATGAATGGGCACGCGGGGCTGGCATTGCGTAAGCGCGGGCTCTCGCCCCAGGGCTCCCGGGAGGGCCCGGTTTGACCGCTCGGTGACCACCGGTCCCGGCCACGGCCAAGGGCTGCAGCGACGCCAAGTTTCTTCCCGTCATCTCTGGGTTGGGCCGCTTGTTTTCAGAACAAACTCGAAAGATTATTTTGGCCTGTGCATGATGCCAGTTTCTGCCACTGATACAAAGTATGTGCGCTCCTAAAGACGGCCCCGTTGTGTCTGATTCCAACAGCTGTTCGGATGGAGCTCAGAGTGCAAGGTCAGGTCTATCCACTGCAGCAGAGGAAGGAAACCGGTTATTTGCATACGAAAAGAGCCCCCGGGGCGCACAGAAGCAGAACACTCCAAATGCGGCGTTCAGTTCCTATCTATACACTCCCTCGCTCCGCCACTAGTATTATCAGCATTAATGTCCTCATAAGTACGCCACACTCACTGCAAATCGCCTTAAATAATTTGGAAAGGGGTTGGGTGATGCATAAATGAAAGACCAGTAAGTTCGGCCATTTTTTTTTTCCATTTGATTTGTGGTGTAGAAGGAAACAAACATGCTTCAATATCTGGAATGACCAGAAACAGGACGCTTGTGGCGAGAAAATGGTGTAATGAAATACAAGTTTCAAAAGCTTAGACTGATTTTCATTTTACTCGGTAACTTACAAAGTTACCAGTTTCCTACTAAACTCTTCCCTTTATTTTAATAATACATAGAGTGGAGCATAGAGGGACCTAAAATATATCCAGAGTTGGGAATTTTAAATCTGTTCTGTATTCAACCTGGTTAATTACTTGGGATTTTTAACTCTCGGCGTTAAAAAAAAAAAAAAAATCAGCCCTCATTTTTGTTCCCTTCGGCTCCAATAAAAGCCAGCTACCGTTTTACATTCTGAAGACGCTGACCCACAGCCTTTACGAACAAAACGAAAGAAGCTGGCAGAGGGAGTTGGGGTCAGGGAATGGCCGAGTCAGGGTCGCAGGCCAGGTTCTTCCGGGCCTAGTCACGTGACGCCCCCCCCCTCACTGGCGCTGCCCCTCCGAGGTCCCAAACGACCTTGGGCAGGTTCTTCTCGCCCACCCGCCCTGGACCCCGAGAGGTAAGGGAGAGGGTGCGGGCACTCGCAAGCTGGGACCCCGGCCCAGCGCCCTTATCCCGCGCCAAGGGCGTGTCCCGACGGGTGCGCTGCGGAGGGGGTCAGCCGTGCGGGGTCCCAGCGCCCCTTGGCTCCTTCGGGGGACTATTGTATCCCCAGACCTAAGCCATTCCGTGCAGGGCAGTTGCATCATAGGGAAGAAAGCCGGCAGCCCCAAGTGTCCCCAGGCCGGAGGCACCCTGCCAAGCCGGGGGAACCAAGCATCCTCCACCTTCTGCACTGTACCTGCCTGCGGGTCGACCGACCCTCGGGCTGACCCCCAGAACCAATCCACTTCTAGGGAGGAGGGTGAGATGGGGCGGGGAAGGGACCGGCAGCCTGACAGGCCCCGGGCCGGAGGCGTCCTGCCAAGTCTGGAGAGCAGGGCATCCCTCCCGCTGGCGCACGGGACCTGCCCGCAAGCAGACCGACCCGGGGGAGGACCCCCGGACCCAAGCCACTGTGGGGGGCGAGGGGTCCCCACTCCGCTCCGGCTTCTCTACTGATCCGCCGTCCAAGGGGGATGCTGGGGGTTCTCCTCTGCGCCCCACCTCCGGCGGTGGCCCCCCACCCTCCGCCTGGGTCCGGGCCCCCGCAAGCCCCCGCGCGCTCCCGGCCCTCGAGTCCGCCACAGCCCGCAGGGCGGCGCCCATCAGCCTTCCCGGAGGCTCTCGGCCTGCGCCCGGCCTTACCAAGCCCGGGAGCGGATGCGCGGCGGCGGCGGCGGCGGCGGCGGCGGCGGCGTGAGCGAGCTGCGACCTGGCGCCGGGGGCTGGAGGGCCGCGAGCGAGGCCTGCTGCACCGACGCGGGCCGCCGCGGTTTGGCGGAGGCGGGCGCGGGCGGCGACTTGGGACTCCCTGTGGGCGGGGGGCGGGACCTGGACGGGGCGGGGCATCTGGAGGGGCGAGGCCTCGCGGGGCGCCCCGGGGAGCGTGTCAAGTGAGGAAACCGAGGCTCCCACGGGTGCTCATCGCCCCTGCCTCCGTCTGCATGGGGGCTAGGGCGAGACGTGGGCCAGCTCATTAGAGCCCTGCCCATTAAAGCGCTGAGCGCGGCGCCCAGCTCCTGCTCGCCCTTTGGAGGGCATGGCTCTGTGTAATCCTCACGGCACCCCTATATATAGCTGATCCCAGCCGGGCGGGAGAAAGGATGCTAAGTTGCGCACGATCACACAACTAAGAAGATGGATACGACATTGGCCTCTGAGCGACTCCAGGGTCCACGCCCCAAATCCGACCTGATTTCCCTAGGGAGAGTTGGTGCGACTCGGAGGCAGTGTGTCTCGTGGGGCCAACACTCTAAATGGGGAATCCGGCGACCTTTTTTGGGTCTCCTCTTCCTATAATTGGGATAAGAATAGCTCCATTGAGGGCTTTGATATGATTTCATAAACTATTCAGGCACCTTAACGCATAGTAGGTGCCAGGAAAAAAAAAATGGCTGGAGGTGGAGACAGAGTGACCGAGAGACCCTTTGCACCGGTGAGTGACTCGGGAGAGGGGCGGGAGTGGAAACTACGCACCGGCGGACCCCAGGGTCTCGGCTGCGGCGGGGCGGGGCTCAGGGGAGAGCGCCTGCGGCGGGGGCTCCGGCTTCCCGCGGGGCGAGCCGCCCTTCCTCTGTCCTGGCCCGCAGTGTACCCCAGGCCCGAGCTGCGGGTCCTGCGTACAGCGGGTGCTCCATAAATGCACCAGTTTTATGAACAAAGACCCGGCTCTCCTAAAGGTCAATCCCTCCTTTTCGTTATGAAAAATCCGCTCTTGCCTCTATCTTTCTGTTTGAATTATTTCGTCCTAACCGCAGAAGGGTTTGGAAGAGAAAATGAAAGTCAGTCCTCTCTCATTCTCGCCCCCACCGCTGCCGCCGGTACAGTTAACTGTTGGTGCACACTGTCCAGGCCGTTTGCGGCGAAGTTATAGCTTATGCGCGATTTGTAAAGCTATTTTGTTTTCACTTGGCTTCTGTCCGGGATGGTGTTCTCTGTCGAGGCTCTAAGATGACCGTGTCTTTCACAGTATTTAACCTATCCCAAGGACATTTAGGTGCCTCCCCCCACCACCACACACGCCTTTTTCAGCATTGTCGGTATAAGGAAAGCAGCGTTGGCCTTCCCTGTGTGTCACTGAGCGCCCGTTTTTCTCTGCAAATCGCTAGAAGTGAAGCAACCAGGTCAAAGGGCAGGCAAGTGAGACAGTCGGGTGGCATTTGCCAAGGGGCCCTCTGGAAAGGCTTAGAACGCCCACTCCCACCTGCGCCTGGGAGAACCACCTTGTCCCCAGCAGCTCACCCGTACTGGCTGTCATGTCCCCTTCTTTAGATCTTTGCCAATCCTGAAGCCGTGGGTAGCTATCCATCTCTCCTTATTTTAATTTGAGTTTCTTTGCGGTTAGAAGTTGGCCCTGACCCCCCCAGATTTTGCTACCAAGAAAGCAGGGGGTGGTCAAGGCCAGGGTATGCCTGCCCCACGGGGCTGCACTGCACCTGTGCTGGCCGCTCCAGGGTCCCCTGCGTGCCTCTCCCTGCACCTGGGACTTCCTGGCCTCTGGACTGTCACTCTCACCTCCTCTCCCTGGAACCCCGGCCACCTGCAGGTCCCCATCCCAAGGTCACTTTCTCGCTTACTCTGTGCTGTCATGCGACCCACTGGCATTGGCCTGGTGCCAGGTCTGTTCCCTGGGCTCTCGGCCTTAATCGTGCACCCCTCCCTGTGCCCTGCCTCTGTGCCACCCGCAGGCAGGGCGGGGCAAGAGCTCGGATTTGGTGGGTCCCAGCGCCGGGGCGGGGCGTTGCGCTCACCTATGACCCAGTTACCCGGCTCTGCCCCGGTGGTAATGAGCCCACGCCCACTGGCAACTCCAGCTCTGCAGTAGAGGCTGGAGGCGTCATTTCCCCCTGGAGCTCTGCTCCCCGGATTGCAGCTTCCTGGGGTGGCTGGAGGCGGCTCTTGATACAGAGCATAGGAACTGGACCCCTGGCCAGCTCCGGGTCGCGGTTCCCTCCATATCCCAAAGTCAGACTCGGAAACTAGAAAAATCTATCGTAAGCTTTTTATTTTATTTATTTATTTATTTTTTTCCCAAATTCTTCCCTGGTTTGAAATGGACATATTTTAGCGAACATACTTGAGCAGCTGCCTATTATGGCTATAAGGAAACTTTTTGTTTATTTGTTTTAACGCATATTTACTATTTTTATTATCACTGAGGGGTTTCTTCTTTTTTTTTACTCTAAAAATATCTTTTTATGGAAAAATTCAAACATAAAGCATTAATGGGAATAGTATAAAAACGTCTTACATAACCCAAACTCAGCTTCAACAGTAAGCGAGGTAGGCCCAAGTGTTCGTGTTCCTGTTCCCTACTGATTTCTTTAAAGCAATCCCAGGAATCGGGATTTGTCCACAAGTTCTCAGATATGAATCTTTACAAGATAAGGACTCTTTTTAAAACATAACTGCAATGTCGTTGTATAACCTAAAGTGGAGAAGCAACTGCGAGACAGAGCTTGCAAAGCCCCCTCGGCTTGCCAAGAGAACAGCTGAGGCTGTGTCTCCCTTGCCAGCCTCTTTCTTGCTGGCAGCTCCCAGCAGGTGCCGATCCAGAAGTGTGTGAGATATTTTTTCAGTTCCCCTTTCCCATAGGGAACAATGGTATAATCTCAGAGTCCTGCGCTTCCCTCTCTTCTCCAGAGCTTTGAATCCCTCTGAACTTGAAGCTTGAGCCCCCATAGACATGAAAGGTGGTGAGTAAACGTGGCCTGTCCTCATCGGGGTGCTGATACTATTCGCTCAGCCAGTATCACTGGGGTCTGATGAGGACAACATGAGATAATACAGATGCAAGCAGACAGAATCAGCAAGATGGTGCGCCAGGGAAAGGAACTCACAGCAATAGTGAAAATGTATTCCTAATTGAATAGGCTTGCCCTATGACCCAGGAATCCTACTCCTGGATACATACCAGAGAGAAGGATGGCTCACGTCCACAGACACACTCTATGGGAATGTTTACAGACAGTTCATGCGAACTGACAGAAATCCAAAAATGACCCGAACGGACAGCAGAATGGATGACTACATGGTGGTTACTCTATACAGTGTAATAATTAGCAGCAAGAAAGAAGAGTAAACTCATGACACAGGTGACGTGGATGAATGTGGCAGATCTTATGTTGAGCAAAGGAGAGCCGAACACACGCACAGAAAATGGAAATACTGTACGTTCGATAGGGTGAACGACACGTATGAACGGCAGCGCTGGGTACGGATGGAGTACCACGTGAAGGAGCCCATGGCGCCTTGGTGGGGTGGGCAGCAGAGTGTGCCTCTGTCTGCTGGAGATGAGTTATGCTCTTTGCTACCTGTATGTTAGGCCTGACTATTAAAATTAAAAATGAAAAGTGATCGAGAGGTGAGTGGGGGCATGGACTGTTGGTGGCGAGGCCGAGGTCAGCTGGATGGTCATGAGATGAAAGAGGAAGGGATGAAGCGGAGACACTGGGACCAGTGGAGCCGGGAGAAGGGGAACGGAAGTGGTCAACTGCCAGCCCAGGGCTGGCACGGGGGTGAGGGAGGGTCCGGAGCCTGGGCAGGAACGGGATAGGAGGCCCGTACACGGCAGCCCCTCTCCCCGCACCCCGCCCCGCCTCCTCTCCAGGGCGAGACCTTCACTCTGCTTCTGCTGCACTTCGAAGTATCCAGCACCCGACGGCAGGTCCTAGGCCGAGAGGTTCATCTTCCCAGGAGGACATCACAGTCCAGAAGCAAGAGCAACGCGCCCAGGAGGGGGCGCACCTGGCCTCCAGCCAGGGTCAGCCTCTAGCGGGTGGCTCGGCTCCTCGCTCCCCCATCTGTGCCTCAGTTTCCTCACTTAAAAAAAAAAATGAGGATGTGAGCCTAGGAAAGCAACCTTTTCACCACTATTTTTCATGTCTTTGGAGAAGCAGGAATTCTAGTTGCTTAGAGATGTGACGCCAGAACCAGCTCACCTGGGTTCAAATCCTGACTCTGCCACTTACCAGCCGAATGAGCTTAACTTCTCTGAGCCTCACCTGTAAAATAGGAGAGTAAATAACAGAAGCCGCCTTGGAGAGTCTTAAGGATGATGACATGAGGGTCTGATGGGAGGTGTTCAGAACACTGTATGAGCCGCGCACCCATGAAGCTGGCCCTGTCTCCCAGGCAGACCCAGAGATCTGCACCCCAAGGAACACTGTGTTTACAAGCCTCACTGAACTCTGTGCTTCTTCCACTCAGGATCTTACCCCTATTCCCACCTCTGGGCACCTGATCTTTGCCATTGCCTGCTGCCTGGAGTGTCTTCCCACTCATCTCCTGTCTTCGTGCCCAGCTGTGGGCTAAATGCTAGGAAGGGACATGGGATAGACCAGGCCCCAGTCCTGACTCCCCAGAGGCTCAGAGGGCATCTGGGATCTGGCTCGGCTGCAGCCCTGCCCAGCTGTGAGGCCCCGAGCCACTTAACTTCTCTCTTTTGCAAAATGGGTGACAACCAGGATGGTGCCAGGTCCACTCGGGGCTCTGCCTCCAGCCCTCCTCCCTTTTCAAAAATCTACTAGGACATGACTCACGTCTATCATCAAACTCATTTCCTGAGAGCGTAGAGTTCAGTGGCATGTGCTATATACACAAGGCTGCACAACCAACACCACCATCTAATCCCAGAACGGTTTCCCAAAACCTGCTCCCCTAGAAGAAACCGTGCCCCCAGACCCTGGCCACCACCAATCTGCTTTCTGACTCCGTGGGGTTCCCTGTGCTGGACATTTCCTGCAAGGGAAAGCCTGGGGTAGGTGGCCTTCCTCCACCGAGCATCCTGTGTTCCAGGCTCACCCGTGCTGCAGGCTGTATCAATGCTCCGGCCCTTTTTATGGCTCAGCACCCCGCCATTGTATGGCTGGATCACGTTTTGTTTTCCCCTCCCCTCCTCTGATGGGTTTCCCACAACTCCTTCCCTCACCAGCCTCCAATCTGCCTGTGGGGAAGTGGGGGTGGGGTGCAGCGCTCCCACTCTGACCCTGACCCTTAAATATAACTCCATGGCTGTCTCCTTTCCCACCTAGAAAATCCCCACTTAGCCTTCAAGGTCCAATTCAGAGACCACCTGATCCAAGCAGCCTCCCTGATCATCCCCAGATAAACTGGTTCCAGGACACCCTCTTGTCCTAAGATCTGAGGGGCCTTCCCCCCCGCCCCGTCCCACTCCAGATCCGCAGCTGCGGTGAAGTCCCCACCTCTGATGACCCGGGCTCGGCCCACTGCGCCAAAACGTTTGCGGCAAGGAGAAGAGGGCAGTTGGCTGGGCGCTGATTGGAGAAGCTCATCGTTTCCTCGAGGCCACTTGTTTTTTGATGGGAGGAGAGACGAGCCGGCGAGGATTTCGGGAGCGAAGAAACGCCCAGCTTTCCTGCTCCCCTGAATTTGTGTCTCTCCTGCGGGAAGCTCGGTGGACGAGCCCGACGCCGCAGCCCCTCCCCTGACCGCCTGGGTGCCCGCCGGGGTGCCCGCCCCGGGCCCGGGGAGCGGCTGAGGTCGAGGGCACGGCCAAAGTCCCCCGCACCGCGCGCCGCTGCGGCTCCTGCCGCTGGGGACAGTCGGCTGCGGGGGTGGCGCGCGGATCCGGAGACCGCACCCGGAGCGGGGAGCACCCGGAGGGACTCGGGGCGCGCCCGCCCTGCGCCCCACCTCGCGCGGAGCGAGCACTTCCTCCTGGGCGTCCGCGCCTCGCCGCGCGGCTTCCTGCTCGGGGTGCCCTCGGTCTACACCGCAGCCAACCCGGGCGGATCCTGCTCCAGGACCCTCTTTCTTAAGTTCTAAAATTACGCAATTCAAGTGAATTCGTTGTGGACAAAGAGGAAACACTGAACCGTAAAACAAGAAGCTTTTAAAAACTGCCCGAAATCTCACTGCCCAATTAACACTCGGCTGCACTCCCTACTGATCTTTCTGTCTTTACTGTCATTTCCTGCTTTTTTGCAAAACGGAAGCCGTGTGGTGTATAAGTGACTCTATTCTGTTTTTCTTGATTGACCTCCATTAATTTTTCCAAGGTAATAAATGCATTCTTAGGAATAAATGGAAACTAGGCAGAAGACACCTGGTCACCTCCCTCCCCACCCCCACCCAACTCGCCCCTCCCGCAGTAACCCACAACCGTTAGCTTGCTGTATATTCTTCCAGACCTTTCCATACTTTACATCACACCTTGTACATGCGGGGAAATGCAGCTTTATTCTAGGGATCTCTTACACAGACCAGATGGGCTTGTATGCATAGTTCTGGAACTTGCCCTAGACCTACCTCCTTAAATTAAATGCCTTACGCTATTCCAGTTTGTCTGAGGCTTCATTGATGTCATTCGTTCTCTGTGGTTTCTTGTTTTTAGTTGGTTTCCAATTTCTCTAGCCAACTGTTGGTCCCCAGTGTGCTCCTGCAGGACCAGCTGCACTAACCTCTCCCGGGTTGAGGAACTAAAATAATGAACAAAAAAGATGCCGCCCTCTCGGGGTTCATTTCCACAAGGGCGATGGACAAGTCCTCTGCTGGCAGGTGAGGAGGGGATATTTTATTTTTTGAAAAAGGAAAATGTTCAAATCATTAATGTGGTCCAAATAGCAAATCAGTGTAGAAGGTATCTAGAGAAAGCCTTATTCTGACCCCTGCCCCATCTGACACACAGATACCACTCATTAGTTTCTTGTGTTGTCCTTTGAGAGTTTCCTTATGAAAATACGAGCAAAATTGAATAGGTGTGTGCATTTCCTTCTTTCTCATATAAAAGGAAGCTTGCTATAGACCCCTGCCTTGTGTTTGCTTCTTTAAAAATTCACTTATATGTCTTGGTGCTATTTTCCTGTCATTATTATATAGAAAGTGTCTTCGTTTAAGTTTCTATATTGTTTAAGGGTACACACTGTTCCATCCTGTGGTTTATTTTACCGTGGTTTATTTGTCCTCTGTGGCATTGGGGTGTTTCCTGTCTTTTGCTCTAGAAATATTGGTGCAGCGAATAACTGTACAAAGGTCAGTTCTTGGTTCTGCAAGTCTATCCACAGGGTGGATTCTCAGGCCCTGTGTGGGCACAGTGTCGCTGCATCTTACTGAATTGTCAGGCTTCTCCAGAGAAACAGAACCAATGTGATGCTATGCAGATACGTATAACTTTACATATAATATACTATAATATAAAGAGATATATTATAAAGAATTGGCTCACACGGGAATGGAGGCTGACAAGTCCCAAAACCTGCAGTAGGCAAGCTGGAAACCCAGGATTGCTAATGGCGTAATTCCAGTGCTAAGTCTGACGGGCTCAAGACCCAGGAATAGCCCATGTTTCAGTTCGGGTCCAAAGGCAGGAAAAAAAAATCAGCACCCCAGTTCCAAGTCGGGCAGGCGGAGTACCCAGTGTACTCAGCAGAGGGTGGGACTTTCTGTTCTGTTCACACCTTTGACTGATTACATGAGGCCCACCTGCACTGGGGATGGCAGCCTGCTTTATTTTTCCACTGATTCAAACGTTAACTTTATCTAGAAATGCCCTCACGAACACACCCGGGATAATGTTTGACCAAATATCTGTTATGCAGGTTTAAGTTAGTGGCCTTCTCCACTGATTAGAGATTCTAGAGATCTGGTCATCATTCTCTTCCTGGTACAGAGAGGGAGAAATGCTTGTTAATGAAGATTTATCTTATGAATGGAAGTGTCTCTTGCAAAAGAATAACGTTTAGTTTTCAGAGCTTCTTTCGTGTCTGCAGTTTCTTAAAAATAATCAGCTCAAGATAGTTCTTGTAACAAAAAGGCATATTTTTGGTACAAGATACAAATTCTGCTCCCCTGCAATGTGAAACAGGCATCAACTTCCTTCTCCTTTCCTCCCCCCACCCCCAGAATCCGTTCTGTGTCCCAGTACCCCTGTGGGGGAGATATTTGATTAGATGGTCAGGAAGGCGAGTGTGAGGGGGTGACCTTTGCAGGAAAGGAACCTTGCTCGAGAGCGTGCCAGCATCACAGACAAAGAAGGCTGCAGCTGCAAGTGTCCACAGGTAGGAAGAAGCTCAGCGGGTTCCAAGGGGAGTGAGAACAGGTGGCCGCAGGCAGTGGGAAGCCCGGAGCATAGGGCTGGCTTCCAAGAAACGGCCGGGTCCTGCGGGGCCTTGCAGGTCACCGTGTGGAGCAGGGCTTTATTTTGGGTTTAGTGGCTTTAAAGAGCTGCAGGTAAGACCTTTACGGCTGCTGGCTTGATAAGATAACACCTAGAAAGGAGACTTCTGGGTCCGAGGTAAAGGGCACTTCTAAGTTAGCTGCCAACTGCTAACCTGTTCTCCGATAAGGCTGTATGAAATTATTCTCCCCACCCCTCACTCTGTTACTGCCACGCCATTTGCCATTTTATTAAATATTTTTAAATCATGGTTTAATGACTGCATTTTTTTTTTTATTCTTTATTGGGGTATAATCGACATACTATTGTTAAGGGTGGAAAATTTTCAAGTGAGCCAACTTCTGCTTCTGTCATCTGCTTGCTTGTTCTAGGTTTTATAAGCTGCCTCTTTTGGGAGCTCGGAACTGATCTCCTCTAACCCTGGGTGGTAGAGAGTCAGTCGCCGGCCAGCTAATAAAGGCTCACAATTCATCTCAATTGGTTCCGTGGGTCTTAGATTGGATCGAACCATAACATCATGAACTATGCATATTTGAGTTATACGATTCTCTAAGTTTCGGCCTATGTATACATCCGTGAAACCGTCACCACAATCGACATAGTGCGGACGAAAAAGGGGCCCCAATCGGAACCTGACAAGCTCAGGGGAGGCCGGCATGGCGGGCCCCACAAACTCAGAGACTGACAGTAACCACACGGGATGGTCTGAGTATAAAAACTCCCAAATGAAGGCAGGTCATGGCAGGTTGTCACATCCTAGGCCTGTAGCTTCCTTGATACAGGCCAATCTTTACCTTAAGTGAGTCTGTCTTTTGCTTTTTGCATCTAACACATCTTTGGAAAGTCAGGGTGATCTGCTCTCTCAGACCCCACAGGGCACGACCGGGCACCGGAGCAGAGACCACAAAACAATCCTGGTGATCTAGTCCTCCAAACGTTACCTCTGTGTGCTGTGAAGTTAACTCTCGGTACCTGCCCATGGAAAGATGTGTGTGTCTCTCTGCTTTACTTTTCATCCAATCCCAGAGATCTCTCCGATTTGCTTTTTCCTGTCTCCTTCATCTGCCACCAGAGCTGTCATGTAACCCTCCCTGCGTCTCCTCCTTTGATTCTAATGCCTAAAATAAGCTGTAGACCGCCATTCTCTGGAGCCTTTTTTTCAATCTGTTGAGATTTGTTTTCCCAGCAGTTGTTGTCAGTTAGGTTCACATAAACTCATAAAAATTCTCTACAGGGCTTGGATATTTCTTAGGTTAACAACAGTGTTCAAAAAAAAAAAAAAAAAAAACAATTCGACGGAGGAGGAAAAAAAATGGCACAGGTGATAGAGGCTCTGTGCATCCCTCTGGCGACAAAATCAAAGTTATGACGGAAAGAAGGAGCAGCAGCAAGGAAAAATCGCCTGGGATCTGGATCAACAAGCCACACAACGAGGGAGAAATCCAAGAAAGCACCCTGCAACGTCAGAAGGTGAGCCGGGGTGGGGAAGGAGGCTGCTCGTTCCCCAGCGGTCAGTGGGACAGAGGCTGCGGCCGCGGCAGACGCCTCTTAAAGGGGCCGCATGGACTTCCACGGTGACGGACCTGCTCGCTCTGAGCTTCGGTGCCGATTCGGCTGCATGCAGGGGCCACCAGGGATTTACAGGGAGAGAGTGTCAGAGTGAGGGCCGAGGAGAGACTCGCTCGGTACAAAAGTGCCAAGTGCCAGGAGTATCCACGGTTCCCTGTTGAGCTCTCCCACTTCCCAGTGCAGCCATAGCCGTGACGTCATCCAACTGGATAACAGAGGTCACTTCATTCCCCAAAACCCCACCTCTCTTGACTCACGACCCCACTCAAGCCATATCCAGGTGCATCCTCACTGAATCAGGTGCTCCTTGCTGAGACTCCCACTGGTGGCAGCTGGCCTCGGTTTCTGGTGTGGCCTTTTGAGGCAACTCTAAGCATAGCATCTGTGGATTACTTGTTGAAACTTAACAGGTGGCCCTGGAGGGGCACAGGCTTGGGCTAAGTTTGGCCTGCAGCTGAACCCCTCTCAGGACTGTGCCACTGGACACCTACTTCATAAATCCACACTAGTAAAACCAGGAGATTTAGGTTATGCTTAGTACATAGAAACAGACATGGAAAGGCAGCCAAAATGGGAAGACAAAGAAGCAGAAACCATATGAGAGAACAGAACCGAGATCCAGATATAATGGAGTCAAGTAATCTGACAGATGCAGAGTTCAAAACACTGGTTATAAAGATGCTCAATGAACTTTTGGGAAGTGTAGATACATTCAATGAGAACTTCAGCGAAGATAAAAACGTAAAAATGGAAATGCAAATTATAAAAGGGAACCAGTCTGAAATGAAGAACACATTATCTGAGATGAGAAGTACATTAAATGGAATAAACAAATAAACAAAGTAAATAAAGAAAAGGATCAAATGCCCTATCTAGAGGATGGGAAAGCCAAGGACATTCAATCAGAATGGCAAGAGATAAGATGCCGAGACTATCAAAATAATTTAAGGAGCATGTGAGACACTATTAAGGGTCCAAATATCCGTCTGATCGGTGAAGCAAAAAGAAAATCAAGATGTTGAACTGTTGCAGGAAGCGACACTTGACGGAAGAAATCAGACTCTCAGACAACTTTGTTAGAAGAAGGAGAATTTATTGCCAGCAGAGAGCGTGGGGCTTTCAACAGCACCAAAGCACGAGCTCTGTTTGGTTAGATTTATTACAGTTTATATACTTTTGCAGTGTCCATGCAAGGGGCACGTGATTCCTTTGTCTGAGGTTGTGCCTCATGACTCAGGATGGGGAGGAGGCGCTTCAGGTGGGGGGCTGCAAAGGGGGGAGGAATTTCCGGACCACTGGTCTTATCTATTTACAGGTCATTTGCCTTGTAGAACCCGCGACCTTGGTGGTATCTGTGATAGGATTCTCGAACGGAGAGACGAGACACCGAGGCTGTAAGCAGGAAGTAGCACTTATTGATGCCTGGAGTGGCCCAGTGGACTCCTATCCAAAGGCTAAGCCCCGATTGTAACATAACAAGCAGTTTTACACAGTCTTGTTATTCCTACACAGCTACAGAGATAAGGAAGACCGTTAGTTGGATAGCAAGCTATGAATCAACAGATGTGAGCTGGAGAGTCCTTGAGGTGGGGGAGGGAGCTATGAGAAAATATATTAGCTGGAGAGTCCTGTAGGGGGGAAGAGGGCAGTTAGGAATAGACCTTAACCAGCTGAGTTGGTCATTTCTGTAAGGCATTTTCTTTGCATTTTTCACATGCCCCCTCTCCTCTCTTAGAAAAGCTGTTTGAAGAAATAATGATGAAACACTTCCCCGACCTGGTGAAGAAAATGGCCATAAAACCCAAGAAGCTCAGAGAATTCCAAAAATCAGGAATCCAAAAAGGCCCACAACAAGACATATCATAATTAAAATGCCAGAGGTTAAATACAAAGAAAGAATATTCAAAACAGCAAGAGAAAAACAGATAGTTACTTATAAGGGAACACCCATAAGACTAGTAGCTGATTTCTCAAAAGAAACTATGCAGGACAGAAGGGCTTGGGAAAAAATATTTGACAAGATGAAGACCCAGGATCTACAACCAAGAACAATTTATACAGCAAAGCTATCATTTAGAGTTGAAGGACAGATAAAGAGCTTCCCAGATAAGAATAAGCTAAAGGAATTTATCACCACCAAGCCAGTATTATAGGAAATGTTGGAGGGACTTCTTTAAGAAGAAAACACATGTGTCAAAAACAGGAGTAAAGAATGGTAACGGCTACATTCCTATCAATAAGGACCTTAAATGGAAGAGAACTAAGTGCTCCAACCAAAAGATAGAGTGACTGAAAGACCCCTACGTATGCTGCCTACAAATGACTCACTTCCGATTAAAAGACACACACAGACTAAAAGGAAGGGGATGGAAAAAGACATTGCTTTGATGGACCTCGAGGGTATTTAAGTCAGACAGAGAAAGAAAAACACTATATGATTTCACTTATATGCAGAATGTAAGGAATAAAAAGAACAAACTAATCAAAAACAGACTCACAAATATAGTGGACAATTTGGTGACGGACGGAGGGGAGGGAGGTTTGGGGGGGGCTGGGAGAATGGGGTGAAGGGTTAAAGAAATACAAATTAGTAGCTGATGAATGGTCACAGGGATGGGGAGCATGGCATAGGAAATGCAGTTAGTATTAGTATGTTGGCTAGGTGGAGGGTCAGGGGAGTGAGGGAGCAATTGGGGGGATCGTTTTATGAACTATATAGATGTCTAACAAATGTATACTTGAAACTAATTAAAATAAATAAACTAAAAAAAAATTCAACGGAGTAAATGTGAAGGTCGATTGGCCTTATCGAACAGTTCATGAATTGAGCAGCCTCCCATCTAGCGGGTGGGAGGTGCCCCGACGGCCTGTGTGAAACGGAGGACTTTTGCAGGCAGAAGGGCACTGAGACAAGGAAGTCCCAGATACAGGAAAGGATTCTTTCAGGCAAGGTCACCTCCCCCGAGGGGCCAGGGGTGCCAGGGGTCTCACCAGGCAGATGACCTCACTGGGGTTGATCAGGAAATTCCAGACTGGTTGGTAGAAAATTCTACCCCCGGAAGAAGATGAAACTGTCATTAAGTCTGACTTGGGATCGGCCAAGTGACTCCATTCTGGAGATGTCTGTATCAAGGATGTTTAAGTAAAAACCTTTGTTCGACTTTTTTCAACTCAGCAGGCTTCTCTGAGCGAGGCTGGGACCTCTCGATAGAGGGTTCTTGGAGTGGCTGAGAGCAGTCTGAGGCAGACAGAGCGGGGGCGCGGGGCTGGGGTACCAGAACATGCTATTCCACCAGAACATGGGCCTCTTTGGCCCATGGATGATTTTGAGCAAAGGCCATTGAGAACCAGCAGATGCAGCCAAAGCTGTAAAACAGGGCACAAGTTTTCCTTTCCTCCAGGTAATTTACATTTACAAAGGAATTTCCATTTGTAAAGAGTCCCTCTTCCTTAGGGGAAGTGGAGGGCAATTAACTCTCATCAGTGGAGAAGAAAGGGACTTAATTCTACACAGCAAGCCTCACTAAGCAAACGTTGGTTACCATTCTCCTCCTGGTCACCTTCCTAAAATTTGCATCCTCCACCCAAAAGCCCCAATCCATTTTCTTGGTTTTAGCCTAAAACGGTATTTAAGCCCAAACTGCACTAGGTTACTCATGGTTGGGTGTTCCCTGTGTCCATGCGTGAAGCACATGTTCATAAACTTCTGTCTGCGTCTTTGGCCAGTCTGATTTATAGGGGCCCAACTCAAGAACCTGAGATGGGTAGAGAAAAGTATGTTTTGCCTCCCTTATGGGTGTGTTAAAATAAGAAACAGCCAAACCTGTAGAACATTTTTAAGAGTTTCTTTGAGCCAACTGATGACATATGCTGGGGAGCAAGATTACGTAAAGGTGGGAGGAAGCAATGTGGGGATTGTGTAACTGAGTCAAGTTCGTATAGCTCACCACACAGCAGCCAATAAGTCAAGTGACAAAGAAAGCGACTTTATTCAGAAAGTCAGCAAGCCAAGAAGTTGACAGACTAGTGTCCTAAAGAACCATCTTAGGAAAGTACAGAATTCAGCCTTATTTTATATCAAGGGAAGGAAGAAATGGGAGGGACAAGAGGTGATTGACAACGGCAGACATCTGGGTGCCAACAGGAGTCTGAGGACGATTGTGAAACTTTTTTGTTCTTAGTCTGTTGACTGTAGTTGATGTGAGTCTGGTCACGAGGTTCCTGTGCATCTTTGATAAACGGTCATTATTTTTGTACATACGTCCCTATTTCCTCCGGGGAGGCACTTTCTGGTAAGGGGCTATTTTTTGTAAAACTCAAGCTGCAGGTAGAATTCCTCTAACGATTAGCATGTCTTCATGCAAGACCAAGCAGAAGCTATTAACTCGAAGGCCATGAGAACAAAGGAGGCTTGAACAAGATGGAGTCTGAGAGGCGAGCATGTCACTCTGGTACAACCAGGTGATAGGATAGCTAACAAGGTCATGTGCTCTCTTGGGGGTGAATACACCCCATGAGGGGCATCTCCAAGGTGTGTTAACCCAGACGCACAGGGACAACAGACAGGGCCGGCTTAAAACCTTTCACTAACGTTACATGTTTATGGCATGGCTGCCTGCTATGACCTGCCCAGGAAGGAAATGACGATTAGGTCACCCTGTGAGGCCACTTTTCACGGAACCCCTTTTTGGCCCACAGGTGTAAACCTCCCCGGCAGGCTCTGCACATAGGCCCCTGGCCTCAAATCTAGGTGTCTTCATTTACTAGCAATACGGCCTCAGATGTGTTTTTTAACTTCTTTAAGCTTTGATAAAGTTTATCCCATAGATTACTATGAGACCTACATGAGTGTGATGGTTAATTTCATGTGTCAACTTGACTACACGGAGGGACGCCCAGAGAGCCGGTAAGGCATTATTTCTGGATGTGTCTGTGCAGGTGTTTTCATAAGAGATTAGCATTTGAATCAGTGGACTGAGTAAACAAGGTCCCCCTTGCCGGTTACCAACGCTTGTGGGCACCATCCCATTCACGGAGGGCCTGCGTAGGGCAACAAAAGCTGCCACCCCAAAACGAGTGTCTTTAGCATGAAGATTACCTTCGGCTGATTATTTTTAAGAAATAGAAGACTCAGGAAGTCTTTCTTTATCTCTCCCCGAACTGTCTGGGAAGATTTAGATAGAGGGCTTGTAGGAGGAAGAAAGCTGTTACAGAGCTAGCTACATAGAGTATGAGCCAAGCGGAGTGAATTGGGGGAGAAACGCAGCAAGACCAGTTTGTTCACATTCCTCTCGGTGTCCCTTGTCACTGCAGGGCACAGCAAACATTTGTTTTACCAAACATTTGCTCTTCCCCTCTCCCCGTGAACTGCCCTCTTTCCCTTCGAAGCCCCAGACCCCTACCCCTTCCCCTTGGCTCAGAATGGCACATAAGTCTCAGTTGCCTGATCGCCTATGGGTTTCATATTCTTATGGGGCTCTTGTAATATAATTAAATTCATCCCCTCACCCCCATTAATCTATCTCATGTCAGTTTAATTATTAGACTGGCCAGAAGAACCTAGAAGGGTAGAGGAAAATTTTTTCTCCTGACACCTGAATAGAACAAGGAGGCAGAGGAAGGGTGACCTTTCTCTCTGCTGGAGCTGGGACGTCCGTTGGTCCCTGTTGTTAGGTGTTGGTGCTCCTGGTGCCTGGGCCTTTGCACTCGGATTGAGGTCTATACCTTTGGCTCCCTGGTTCCCAGGGCTTCAGGTCTGAACTGAAACTAGACTTTCCTGGTCTCCAGCTTGCAGACGGCAGATCATGAGACAGCCTCCTCCACAGCGTGAGCCATAATATACATCTTTCTCCAGATCTGTGTCCAGCCTATTGATTCTGTTTCTCTGGAGAGGCCTGACTAATACGAGGGAATTATTTTGGTGGTTAAATGTGATAACTCATGTAAAGTGCCAGGCACAGCGCCTGGACTACAGGAAGCACTGGACAAGAAGGAGCAACGCAGTGGGCGGAGCCTACATGCTTAGCCTGGCCGGCGGGGCAGACCCAGACGCCTTGCAGAGTGGGGGAGAAGGAGAAAAGGGGAGAGGGGAGCCATGCTCATCCCACACCTGCTGTGGGCCACTAGGCGGTCCCCCTGTAAACTGACATCACAGTGACCTCCCCCGCCAGGTCCCCTCTACTTCCCAGAGCGGGACACTGAGGCGTGGAGAAGGTTGAGCATGGGCTCAAGACCCCATAGCCGGCGAATGATAGAGCCTGGGACAGAAAGTGGTCAATCGAGGTGCCACTCGATTCAGGTGACAGGAATGCAGTTTTTATTTTCACAGTCGGGTGTTTATTTAATAAGCATCAGTTAGGAACCGCTACATCAAGGCTGAAGGAGGGATTTAAGTAAAAAAAAAAAAAGACAATGGGGAAAATTACAGAATTAAGTAATGACGCCTTCGTGGTAGGCGAGGGCAAGAGTCACGAGGACCAGAGCTGAAGGGGGTCTGGGGACAGTGGTGACAGCCGGGGTCTCGCTGCTCCGTCCCGCCCCATGGAAATGCCTTCCTCCTGGAGTGGACACCAGAGGAGGTGGCCGGATGCAGGTGGTGGTCTCACGCACCCATGTGCCTCACCCTCACCCCTGCACGCACACACACACGCACACGCACGTGCACACGCACACACCCGCACGCGCGCGCACACACACAGGCACACACGCACGTGCACACACATGCACACACGTACACATGCATGCACATACGCACATCACACACAGTACACACATGCATGCACGTGCACACACATGTACACATGCACACACAGATACACACAGCACACGCAGCACATATGCATGCACACACATGCACAGACACACACATACACACTTGCACACACATACACACATGGGCACACACATGTGCGCACGCGCACACACACACACACACACACACCTGGCCTGCTGGAAGCACAAGGCCTCCCAGGTCCTACCGCCTACTGTCCTCCGTGTCCGGCAGTAAGACCGGCCCACCTCCCCAGGCCTGCACCCGACCCCAGACCCCTTCTTGCCCTGCAGAGAAGGACCAAGTCCACCGGTCCCAGGTTCTAGGCCCCACGGTCCGCTGGAAGAACGGGATGTGACAGGGAGAGGGCAGGCGTCTCCAGGGGAGGGTCCCAGGTGCTGTGCCCCCCACACCCGCTGGGTTGGCCTTGGCTGGCTTTGCCTTGGCAGGACCTCGCAGGGAGTCCTCATTCTGCTGGGACAGCGCCAGGAGGGCTTCCACTGTCCAAGGCCACCACCTCTCACCTCCCTGGCCGGCGGGAGCTCTGGGCCTGGCCCCAAGCTCCGGCTGTTTACCCGCTGCTGTCCACACCCCTTCAGACCTGCCACCGGCGGAGGGCCCTTCCTTCCTGCCAGGTTTCTTACAAACCAGCCCTAGAGACCGGACTAACTCACGCTTTGCCCTGTGGTCCCGTTTCTCAGCTGCAGTGTCGTGATTTATAGTCAGAAATGTAACCCCAGTTCTGGCACAGAGCTCCTAAACCTCTGAGAATTTCCTCAGCGCCGTGAGCCCCCCGGCGACGTGGGGGCAGGGCTCTGGGGAACCCACCACAGGAGTAGAGGGCTGGAATCTCAGTCCCACCCTGACCTCTGAGCAGGGGGCAGGGCTGGAGGTAGAGCGCATCACCAAAGGCCGGTGACTCAGTCCATCATGCCTACTCGGTAATTACGTGAAGTAATGAGGTTTTAGCTAAAGCTACTGGTGATAATCGGTTTGCAGGATATAAGTGTATCAGACTGACACGCTGTACAACTTAAACAATGTTATATGCCAGTTACATCCCCATCAAGCTGGAAAAAGAATATTTTCCCCATAAAAAGCAAACGTGCTTGTGTAATGAGGCCTCCTTAAAAATCCCTAAAGTGTGGGGTTTGGAGAGCTCCAGGTTTGGGGAACAAGAATGTATCCACATGCTGGGAGGGGGACCCACCCCAAACTCCACGGGGACAGAAGCTCCTGGGGTCAGGACCCTCCCGGACCTTGTCCTATGTACCTCTTCGCTGGCTGTTCATTCGGATCCTTTAACAGCCTTTGTAGTAAATGAGCAGTCTCATGAGAAAACTATTTTCCTGCATTCTGCGAGCTTTTCTAACAAACGATTGACCCCGAGGAAGGGATCGTGGAAACTTCGATGGATAGCCCGTCCGACAGAAGCGCAGGTGACAACTTGGACTTGTCACTGGTGTCCAGAGTTGGGTCAGTCTTGTGGGAATGGAGACCTTCACCTGTGGGGTGTGACGGGACCTCCAGAGAGGCGGTGTCAGAATCGAGGGACATTGTAGGAGACTCTGAGACTTGCTCGGTGTGGGGGGAAAACCCGAGACGGGGTGGCCGGGAGTGGTGGGCGGGGAGTGGACAAGGACAGGCAGAGGGCAGGGACGTCTCTGCCACTCACAGGCCTTCCTCCTCCCTTCATGCCTCTGACCTCACGTTTCACCTCCCACTTTGATCCTTCACCCTTTCAAGGAAAAGGGTCAGCTCTTGGCTTCTAAAAACATCTGCTCATTATTTAAAAAATAAAAACGCTTTGTGTTGAGTATCAATGAGAATATAAGTAAGAAATTTAAAGATGCTTCCCATACCATCGCGTAGAGATCAGCACTGCTAGCCCTCGGCACACACGTGTTTGGTGTGCGTATGTGTGTGCATGCGTGTGTACGTACACACGTGAGTATGAGCATCCGTGCCTATGAGCCACACGGTGTGCTCAGTAACCCGGGACGTCAGCGTCCATACGGATGCTTCTAAATTGGGTTCCGCAGAAGCAAACCCCGAGACGAGGATTTGGGTGACAGTAGTTTCTTGGGGGTGATCCCAGGACACATGGGTGGGGGCTGGGGGAAGGGAGACAGGGAAGAGAAGGGACCAAGGGCACTAATGAGCAAGTTGCCAATTTGGGCAACGGAGGCCCAGTCCCAGGGGACCCTCTGGGAAACACAGTAGCACATGGCTCACCGCTGGCCACTCGAGGGACAGGATGTTCCAATATTTGTCGTCTAACTTGAGAGCCGTCAGGCGTTGAATGCCCAGCACAGCCAGGCTTCCCTGCCCGTGGGGCAGAGGGAAAGCCCACGAGCCACGGGGGCCTTCGGTGGCACATGGCGGCCACGTCCTAGGCTGCAGAGTCGCCATTCTTGGCTGATGAGAGAGCGGAAGAGCACTGCCCACGGCTCCCCCCATGCTTTTTACCAGTCGCGTAATATTCCATTTCGTGGCTGAGCTGTGGTTTATTGAGGAGTCCCCTGTGGGCAGGTGCTCGGCGGCTGGCCTTGTCCCATGTCGAGATGCAGGCGCTCAGCTCTGCTCGCCCCTGCGATCACCTCCCCTGCGAAGTCCCCTCATTTCTTCCTTCTGCCGTCGGGCATGGCTCCGCCCATGTCACCGAGCTCCCTCATCCTCTGTCAGTTCTATGCACTAATTGTCACGCACCTTTGCACAAAGATCCCGTGAATTCCAAACTGAGACTAAGCGCAAAGTCAGAATTGTCCCGTGGCTGTTCTTTATGAGTTTAATTTATTCTCTTGCACAGGTAACACTTGCCCACGGCAAAAATTCTGAAGGTACAGAAAGGCGTAGAGTAAAAAGTGTGCCTTCCAGCTCCCCACTCTGGAGAGAGAAAGCCTTCCAGTTTCTTACAAAGGCTTCCAGAGACAGTCCACGTCTGACAAACATACGTTTCTGTATCCCCGCCCTTCACCCCAGGGACATGGTGAGATCTTAAGATAGCTATTTCAATGTCAATCAATAAATACTGATGATTAGACAAGACGTGGAACAATTAGATCGGAGCCTTTGAAGGAACAAGTCTCCTATCGAATGTCGCCGTAGGTGCCAGGGGCCTCCCGTATGGAGCCGAAACAGCGTGTCTGAGCCGCCGTCAGGACGTTCTTCGGTGATGGCAGTTTGGGGAACTCATCTCCCTCTCCTCAAGCTGGCTCAGTGCCCGATCGCTCCACGTCCATCGGGGAAATAAAAAATAACTGCACGGGCCCCGATGTGCCAGGCCTCGTTCTCATAGTGGGGTACCCACAATGCCTCTGAGCATCACCACGACTGTGTGGCTGGGGTCCCACACAGGAATCCAGTTTTGTGCGTTTGCAAATATTTTTCGTGAGCGTAGCTCGTCTGAGAGATCAGCTTGTCAGGACTCTCTTTCCCAGCATTATTCATTCATTCGTTCACTCATTCATTCTTCCGCTTACACAGACTACATTATTTTTTGTGATTTATTTGTTCTCCATCCTTCATAGGCTTCTAAGTGCTTTCTTTACCTGCCATCATTTTGCCCACCGCAGATGAAGAGACTGAGGCAGAGACAGTTTAAGAAACTTTGTCCGAGATCACATGGCTTTAAAGGGGCAGCGCTGGACGCGGAGCCCAGCGGATGGGCTCCGGGACGAGGCCGAGTGACTGCCGTGGTCCGTGGAGACCCACAGTGCTGGGGTCCGCCAGCCCGGGTCACGTACCTGGTTGTCACCTTGTCCCGTGTGGGGCACGGGGCCGGGTTTCGTGCAGGATCTAGAAGCTATGACAACACTGTCCTTATTTACAAGGACCTCAGCCTCCCCGGGGGATAAACAAAAGGAGCTGGTGAGATCCTGAGTTCGCGTGCAGCCCTGGCCGTGCCCGGAACGGAGGGTGGACACCGAGGCTTTCGTGGTGGCGCAGGCAGCAGAGCCCGGAGGAGTCCCAATGACGCCGTGAAGGGAAAATAGCGGAAGCCGTGACCGGTGGGTGGAAGGAGGCGGCTGATGATGGCGCTGGATCCGGCAGGGCTAGCGTCGGGGGACAGGTGGGACATCCGACCGTGGGCCACGTGCCGGGCTGATGTGAGAACGTGCCTTGGTGTTTATCCCGCATCTCAGCCCCCTCTGCGTGTCCCGGGCTGCCGCAGCACCGTGCCACCAACGGGGGGCTTCGACCGTGGAAATTTACTGCCTCACCATCTGGAGGCTGGAGGTCTGAGGTCAAGCGTCCGTCCCCA
>CM053510.1:1650777-1666353 GCA_028627145.1 Eidolon dupreanum | reverse complement strand
GATTTTTCCCAGTGAGTTGAATTTTTCCGACTATTTCCAAAAGAGAGGTAGGCCACAAAAGAGCCCTCTTTTCCTAGGACCTCTGCTTTGTCCTCCCCCGTCCCCGTGTGATGCTTCCCCCGGCGATGTCTCCTCTGCGTGGGGGTTTGTCCTGGAAGGAGGTTGTGTTTTGTGGGTTCAGACCCTGCTGCCACACCGCCGCCCGCCGTTGTCCCCTCCCCCTCCCTGTGGATGGGAGCCTGCACGGCCCCACCTGCCTGTGACCCCTGCTCTCTCATGGCACCCCCACTGGCCAGCGAGCACCTGCTGGTGACCGGGGAGCCCGGTTCTCAGGGCCATCAGGGCGCTGCCGACCCCCCTCCCGGTCCTCTCTCGTGGTGGCTGGTACCATGTGGGTCTTCGAGTTGGTGTCTGCTCCCCTAGCTCGCACCCCAAGCCGCTTGGTTTCACCGTGGATGTGCCCCGTGAGTTTTGGGTTTTACTTTCCTCGGCACTCTGTCCACTCCTACCAGGGGGACTTTGGGAGACCGAAGCACTCTAGCACCGCTCTTTCTTCTTGCCCGAGTTGCCTTCACGCTCACTTTCTACACAGGCGCAGAAGCATCTGTCCTGAACGTCAGTCAAAGGGTTGATGACCGCTGGCAGTGGGCCGTCCGCAAAGAAAGGAGCAGCACCCGACAGCAGAGCGTGACACGCGGGGGTGGGGGGGTCTGGGCCTCTCCAGGACCCCGTCGCCGACCGCAGAGGCCCTGCGAAGAGAGCTGCAAGTGGGGCCCGCAGCGCACTGTCACCAGGCAGGGCACTCCTGAAACGCCCCTGGCTCAGAGGGGGAGTCAGGCCGAATTCCAGCTTGCGCTGCTTGCTGAGCCCTGGGTCCCGCCCTGGGGCTGCACCCCCCACTGCGAGGACATGAGGACACGCTGTGGAACTAGTGTCTCCCCTGGCTCCAGGGGAGGCTGTGAGCACATGTCTTTGAGGCCTCTTTCTGGCGGGGGGGGGCGGGGGGGAGCCTGCAGGGAGGTCTGCAAACTGGGGGCCGGGCCTGAGGCAACCCTTTGAGATGGTGAGAGCTGTCACGGGGTGAGTGACTCTCACCTGCGCTGAAGTCACTTCCAACAGAAGGGCTTCCTCCCCTTTCCATGTGGATACCTTGCCATGGTGTCCACAGCCTCACCTGGGAAGGAGGCTTCAGGAATCGGGGGACCAGGTGCACGCTCTGCCAAGCCAGCAGCGGGGAGAGTGAGTGAAACCTAGCTGGGTAGGGAGTTGCTGGCCCACCCAAGCTTGGCTCAGCCTGGAGTGGGGGAGGGAGGGTCCTGTCAGAGGGACCCTAGGGCCATCCATACCCATCCTGCAGGGGTCCCCCAACTTTCCACCCCCCGCCCCAGGCGTGGACTGTTCAGCTCCCTGGTTGGTGCAGGCCCTTTCTCACCTCTAGGAGGTGCTCATGCGGTTCTCTCCACCTGCTAGTCCTGGGAACTCCCACGCATCCCCCAGGCACCAGCTCCAATGTCACCTCCTCCAGGAAGCCCCTGTAAAGCCTCACTCTGCACCTAAGCTGAGTTTGTCACTCCTTCCTAAGTCCTGCCACCACTGCCTCCATTCAACACGTGCGTCTTCGGTCAGGCATTCGACAGACGTTTGTTGAGCACCTACTATGTGTTCAGCCTCTGAAGTGGGGTGAATGTGAGTCCTGCCTCCCGTCCCTTGGCGGCGAGCAGTCTAGCTGTAACTATCCTGGGCTTGTCTGCCTCTCCCCAGAGACTGACACCATGGCTGCTCCTCTGCTGACTCCGGACCCTGCGGGGACCTGGCACACTTGATGTGGGGCCCACGTCCTCAGTGGGGTGCACTCAGCCAGCTGGAAGGGAGCGGAAGGTCCCCTGGCGTCATTCTCTGAGGGGCTTCCTGGTTCCAGTTGCTGGGGTGTTGCTGGCTCCCTGAGGGGCTCAGCTGGCGGGGGCTTCTCCTCTGCCCTGCAGAACAGACCTTGGCCATGACCTGCAGGTCCCTGCAGGCAGAGGCAGGGCCAGCCCCCTCCCACACCAGTCTGGGTGACTACCAGTGCCTCCTTGGCCTCCAGTCCAAGGACCCCCCCGCCTTCCAGGAGTCCTGGTCCTGGTTGTCCCTGCCCCTTGGACCTGAGCCCTGCTGAGGAGCTTGGGGCAGCTGACCTGGCAGCAAGCTCAAAGTCTGGGCTGCTTTCCAGGCAGTCATGGGGTCAGCTTCGTCCCTGTCTTTCTCTCACACACAGCTCACCTTCCCTGCGGCCCTGACATGGGCCTCCCTATGAGCCCCCTTCCTGTGCTGTGGCACCCCTAGACTTTTTCTCCTCATCCGAAGGTCATCATATGAGGGCAGGAGTGCCTTTAAGATCCCATGGGACACAAATGGCCACAGCAAAGCAGGGTGCCCCCACCACAGGCTCTCTTAAGGCACGGCGGCGGCAGAGTTTGTACGGGGCCACCCCTCGCACCTGTCCCTAGTGAGTCCCAGGAGGCATCCGGTCTCCTGGGGGTTTGCCTCCTCCCCCCTCTATCCCACGCCCTCTCTGCCCACCACTCTCGAAGCGCAAAGCCCCTGTGTCTCGCTCCCCTGCTGGAGGTCCTCCAGCAGCCTCCCGGTTGCTCTCAGAATGAGACGCACCCCTCGGCATGGATGCCGGGCCCCACGGGGTCTCTGCCGCCTGCTTGCCTTGCTGTGGCCCTCTCCCCTCGGCCCGTCGTCCCAGTCTGGGGTCACACCCCCGGTGCCACACCTTCTCCTGCCTCCCCCCACGGCCAACTCCCCATCCTTCAGACCTCCGCTAATGTGTCACCTCTCCCAAGGGGCCCTTCCTGAGCATCTCATCTAAAGATGGCCGGCCACGTGTGCCCCGTTTAGAACTGAGACGTCATCCACTTGCCATGAAGTTCGCCCTTCGAGAGTGTACAGTTCAGTGGCGTTAGTGTATCCTCCAGGCTGTTCAACCATCGGCACTCTATTTCGGGACATTTTCATCACCCGCAAAAGAAGCCCTGTCCCCATTAGGCTTCACTCCCCATCCTCCCCTCCCCCAGGCCTTGGGACCACTAACCCGCTTTCCATCTGCCTGGTTTACCCATTCGGGACATTTCACTTAGATGGAATCGGACGCGTGGCCTTTTGCATCTGTCTTCTTCCACGGATCATAATTATTTTCAAGACTCGGCTCTTCATCCCTTTTCATGGCTGAGTCATAGGCCGATCGCTGCATGGCAGTGCCACGTGCTCACCTGTCCGTCCGTCAGTCACTTCCTGGCACTGGGCCAGCACGTGCTCCACTCTGTCCAGGTGGTCTTCCCATTTTCCACTTCCGAGAGGAAAGGCCTGACCGTGCCCCTGACCGTGCCCCTGGCGGTGCCCTGGCTGGGGCTGGGCCGTCAGGGTGCTCGGTGGGTGGGTGGGGGCGTGTGGGACAGTCTCTTCGCCTCGGCTGCTCCTGGTGCCTGCAGGTAGTGTTGAGGAGTTCACGGATCCAGACCAGGCCGATGGCGCCCCTTTGCCAGGGCCTCCACCTCCCAGTGCGGGGAGCTCCGTGCCCCAGCATTGGCCCCCAGCCAACTGCCAGCGTCGTAGGGGGCGGGGAGAGAACCCAGCTTCCTTGCCCTGAGGTGGGGATCCCCCAAGGCTTGTTCTGAGCTCAGCTGCTACCAGCTGATGATGCTCCTTCTACGGCTTCCTCCCCTTCCCTGGCCCACTGCTCAGATCACCATCCCAACCGACCACGCAGACCCTGGCTCGGCGTTCCCAGCCCAGGGAGACTCGTTTGTGCCTTGGTCTGATCTGGAAGGTCCGTGTGCGCCTCCTTCCCATCAGGCCTCCCCCTGCCATGCTCCCAGGCCCTCGCTCCAGGCTCCCCAGGGGCCTCCTTCCCAGCCCCGCACCCCAGCCCCACACCCCAGCCTCTGGGCTCGGCCTTCAGCCCTCCGCTCTCCCGCCCCTGTCCTGCTGCCCCTTGTCACCCTCAGCTGTCCCTTGGCTGCTATTCACAAAGCTCAGTTTCCAATGTGACAGATCAACGGGGTCTCCCCAGACTCTTGTCACTTGTGTCACGTAGGAGAACTGGAAATAGCAGATGCGGCTTGTGCTGGCCTGAGAAGTATTTGGTTTTCCGGACACTTGTCCCCAGGGTGTGGGCAAGGGGTTTGCTCACCAACGCCCTGCTTGCGGCCCGTGCTCGGCCGGCGCGTTTTCCTCCCACCCTTGGGCCGGCTTTGGTGTCCACGTGCCCCCCACTCACTGTGCGACCTCGGACGAAGCTCGTGGTCCCTCCGAGTCTCGGCAGGAGGACCACTGCCATGCTGCCCTTGGCCTCGGCAGTCATTTCGAGGCTGAAGTGTGACAGGGATTTGAGAATTCTTTGTGATCCTAAACCACCGCGTTATTTTTCCCCCAGAGGTGACGTGCAAGGAAGCGGGTGGGAGAGCAGGAACGGGGACCGAGGCCCTGCTGTGTGTCCCGTCGCCCCGCGAACCCCATCGCACAGGTGCCGAAACCGAGGCCTGGCGAGGTGTCGGGGCTGCCTGAGCCCACAAGGGAGGTGGTGGGGAGGCATATGGGTTCAGATCCGAATGATTCAGGGTCCGAATGATTCCTTCTTGTGTCACCTGAAACCATTCCCCTGAGCACCTATGTGTTAAGTCGACGGTGCCTAGGCCAGTTCCGGGCTTGTGGGCACTGGACAGACGCGTGGATGGATGAGCGAATGAAAGAATAACAACCACGAAGCTTCTTTAGAAAGACCCGCGTGGGTCCACGCTCGCTGCCCACGCAGGTGACCGGAAACGCTGCCCCGCAGTGGGCAGTTGGCCTGCTGCACCCAGGAAGGAGACGAATACGAAGGAGAAGAGTCCAGCACAGACCCACGGGGCCCAACTCGTGATGGCCGGTGCCCCGCTCCGGGGTGCGAGGATGCGAGGGCCCCTTTTGGAACCTCCTATGCGCCCGCACAGCCTCACCAGGAAATTTCCGTTATTTCCTTTATGAAACAGTGGGAACCCAATACGGAGGTGGTCGGCATGCTCCCCGGAGTAACGGAGCTCGGGCCACGTGTTGGGGAGCTGCGGGGCCACGTCTGACGTGCAAACCAAGCTCCAAGCGGGCATCTTGGGACACGAAGCTCTCTGATGCTGGTGTGAGCTCCAACAGTGGCCCTGGCCCTGCACGGAGTGAGCCGCAGGCTGAGACAGTGTCCCCACCAAGAGGACGCCTTTGTCCACTGCAGGTTCCAAGGGACGTGACCGGCAACGAAAGCCGCATTGGAAATGCAGCCGCAGCTGTGGCGAGTGGACTTTTCATTCATTTACGTGTGTGTGTGTGTGTGTGTGTGTGTGTGTGTGTGTGTCGGGTGGGGGTTGGGAGAGGGGAGGACATTGTCCCTTTAGGAATCTCAGGTTTGTTTTCTTGTCTGGGGGCAGGGCGGGGACTGGAGTTTCTCAACTACTTTGCAAACCCCTGGCTGGGACTCTGTCCTGTTGCTTCCTCTGGGCTGGCCTCGTTTGCAGGAGGAAGACGCTGCTCTGGGACTTTGGCCAGCAGCGTGAGCCTGCTCCAGGGCCCCACACGGCCCCTCCCCAGGCCTGCCCCGCGGCCTGCCCGCTGGGGTTTCATCTCACCCCGAGCGGGTCCCGTGCTCCTGGACTCACTTGGTGGTGGGCCACGGCTCTGTTCAGACATGGCACCTCCAGCCCACTGGGCAGTGCAACCTGGAGAGGACTGTCACAGAGCCCCTCCAGCCTCAGTTTCCTCATCTGTCATGGGGAGAGTGACATTTGTCTTGGTTCACAGGGTGGATGTGAGAACCAGATGAAAACTGGGGTGTGTGACATGATTTTAGGGGCAGAGGAATTAACCCCAAAACAAAGCCTCACTTGTCACCTATTGTGGTAAGTAGTCTTCTAAGGTGACCCTCAATGTTCCCTCCTCCTAGTGTACTTCTTGTGTGCTATTCCCTCTCCTTGAGGGGGGCTGGACCTGGTGACTCACCTCTAACTGATAGAACACAGCAAGAGTGATGGGATGTCACTTCCGAGATGAGGTTATGAAAGACTGTGACTTGTGCCTTCCTACTTCCATCCTGGCTTTTGGTGATTGTTCCTTCCAATGGAGCCGGCTGCCATGTCATGAGCTATCCTGTGGAGAGTCCCATGTGGCAAGGAACCCTCCAGGCAATAGACTTCAAGGGACTGAGGCCCTCAGTCCAACAGCCCACGAGGGGCTGAGTCTAGCCAGCAGCCGCTGAGAAGCCTGAACCCGCATTGAAACTTGAGGCGGCTGCAGGCCCTGCCTGCAGCCCCCACCCACATGGTGGTTGATTGCAGCCTGCAAAAGACCAAAGACACAGAGCCACAGGCAGCCTGCTAGGACATGTTCAGATCCAGTCTAAAATTAAACCTGGGAGATAACAAGCATTTTAAACCACCGAGTTTTGGGGTTATTTGTTGGGGCGACATGGAGGCCAGGGTGGTGTCTCTCTGGTTTCACTCCCAGGCCAGTACTGCTCCCACCAGCCCTTTCTCTCCTCGCAGGCTCTCCTGAGAACTAGGCTGATAGCCTTACTGAAAGCTTGTGACGGACACAGCCCAGATGCCATCTGTCTGCACCTCAGGGAGGCTGGCTGGACTGAGGACAGTACGATAGCGTCTGAGAGTTGGTGTCCTGTTGGACCACACCGGGCCCGTCCCCGATAGTTTATTTCTGTCTCTCCTTTTGTGGGAGCTCCTTCTGTTAGCCCCTCCCCTGTATCCAAACACCATGAAGTCATGTCGATGCTTATACCACGCCACACCCCGCATGGGCCTCCGTGAGTTTATACCTAAACATCAAGGGAATTCTTTAATTGAAACAAGACAAATCCTTGGGGGATGGGCGGAGAACTGTGTGCATCTATTATTTCCTTTTTTTCTCTTTCAGAATAAAAATACGTTACTTTTGTCAAGTTTTAAAATGCATGCTCCTTGTTCAAAGAAAAAAAAAATCGAACCTGTGAACACATCCTGTGATTTCTCTCCACCCTCCTGGGATAACCATTCACTTGCTCTCTGGAGCTGTATCATCTTCTAAATATTTGCCAACCGATGTGCTCAGTGAGATTTCATTGTTATTTTCTCTGGCATCTCTCTATTCTGATGAGGTGGAGCTTTGTTTCCAGCACTTGTCATTGATATTTCTTCTTTTTTTAACTGATTTTTTCAGAGCTCTGTGCGAGGTAGAATTTTGGCCCCTGTGACTTTTTAACTGCTGGCATCATGCCTGTGGTGATGGTAGATTAGAGGCAAAGGGATTTTTGCAGATGTAATTAAAGTTACTAATCAGCTGATCTTAAATACTGTAAAGAGATTATCCTGGATTATCTGATGTGCTCAGTATAATCACAGGAACCCTTAAAAGTAAAGAGATGTGGCAGAGGGAAGTCAGAGAGAGTAAAAGCATCTTGAAGCATCTTATTTGAAGCATGAGAAGGATCGATATACACTCTTGCTGGCTTCGGTGATGGAGGGGGCCATGCGCAAAGAAATGCAGTGGTCTCTAGGAGTTGAGGATGTCCCCGACTCACACCCTGTAAGAAATGGGACCTTAGTCCTAGCCTCATGGCAGTGAATTCTACCAATTACCTGAATGAGCCTGCTCCAGGTAATTGACACCTTGATTTTGGCCTTGGGAGACAAGGACCTCCCTGCAGGACTTCTGACCACCAGGGCTGAGAGATAATAAATGGGAGTTGTTTTAAGCTAAGTTTGTGGTAATGGGTCATGGCAGCAATAGAAAGCAAGCTCTTTCTATTCTAATGTTGCAAACACTCTTTAAATATGTTGTAAATAGGTTTTCGAGTGTGTCATTTGCCTTTTTAAACTTTCCCCTCAATTATATTTAATCTTCCCAATTTCATCATCAGAGTTCCATTTTGGGAGGTGTCCTTTGCAGTCTACCGCCACAAGCACGTAACTCCTAAACGCGAAACAGATTCCTGGGTCCTGCCCGCAGAGTTTCTGATTCGGCAGGTCTGGTGGGGGGCTAGGAATTTGCATGTCTAACCAGCGCCCCAATGGTGCGGACGCTGCAGGGTCGGGGACCGTTCTGAGAACGCGGTTCTCCCAGCCCCAGCAGGGTCCTTAGGTCCGCTCCCGGGTGGAAGGAAGCTGAGCTCCACCCTCTGGGGGGCGGGCCCCTAGAAGCTCCGCCTTCATACGCGAGACCTGCGTTCTCATTGGCTGGTAGCGAAGGGCATCCCCCTACGTCACAGTACTATCCGCTCCTCCTCCCGAACCCCGGGGGCGGGGACGCTGCGCCTGCGCAGTGGAGGCCGGCGCGCTTGCTCTAAGTTTCCGCGAGCGTCCTGGCGGTGCGCGGCGACCCAATGGCGGAGTCGGATCCCCTTCTGAGCCGGGCCCGCGGCGACAGCGGCCGTGACTGCCGCAGCGTCCAAGTCGGCCCTGGTGAGCGGCGGCCGGCGGACCGGGGCGCGTGGGGGTCCTACCGGCCCGCGCCGTGTCGCTGCTGTCGGTGCGGGCGCGCCCCACCCCGCCGCGGTCTGCGCGGGCCGGCGCGGGGCGCAGGGCGCGGGGCGCGAGGCGAGCGGCTTTCTGGAGGGCGGGACGCTGCGCCCTGCGGGCTCCGGGTGCGCGGCTGGCGACACCGGCGGCGGTCAGGTGCTGCGGGGTGGCGCCTGCACCCGACGCGCCGGGCGGAGGGGCCTCGCGAGCCTCGCCTGTCCCCGAGCCAGAGGGCCTGGGGGCAGCCGAGGGCAGCCGGGGACAGCCGGGGACAGCCGGGGACAGCCCCCTTGGAGTACCCGGGGCGGACCCACACGGCGCGCTTCCCGCGGATCGCCTGCATTGGTGACTCCCAGGAGGCAGGAGATCCATTTCCCCCGGTTCTTACCGGGGAAACTGAGGCACAGAGAGGGGCATTCTCCTGCCTAAGGTCACCCAGCCAAGAAGTGGCCGAGGTGGGATACGAAGACAGCTGGGAGTGACCTGTGAGTGCTTGTGCTCTACTTTCTCATTCCTGGTTCCTGGTCCCGCAGGCTCCTCAGAGGCTGGTCCCCCGTCAGCTGGGGGTTGGGGCAGGCCTCCCCAGACCGGGCAGCTTCCTCCATTCACCCTCCACAGCTCCTTCCTGCCCTTCCTGTTTACTGGCAGAGAGATTGCTGAATCCTTCGAGGAGGGCTTGTGGGTGGGGAGAGTGGCGTCCATCCGTCCCTGGCAGACACCAGAGGGCTTGGGCGCTGGGTTAGGGGCTGAAGGGCCTCAGCCTCATTTTACAGAGGAGGAAACTGAGGCCCAGGGAGGCTCCGGGATCTGTCCGAGGACACAGCCCTGGAATCTGGTGCTGCGGCTGCCAGCACCTGGCTGGCTGCTCCTTCTGGGGCGTGTTCCCTCTCTGAGCTTGCTTTCCTATGCCCGGGAGAGGTCGGTGGTGTGCACCTGCCCGTGAATTATCAGTGGTGGGTCCCTGACAGGAGATGAGAAAACTAGAGGCTGAGGCGGCTGCCTGCCTGCCCATCTCAGAGACTGTCCCCGGAAGTTCTCCATCCAGCCCTTGCCAGGCCTTGAAGGGCCCTGGACAGGGACATATGGTGGCATTCAGCGGGCACACACTTAGTGTCTGGAGGTCTGGGTGCCTTTCTGGTGCTGCCCCTTCCTGGCTGCGTGACCTGGGCAGGTCGCCTAACCCTTCTGAGTCTCGCTAAAGGGGCTTATTATAGGGGCTGCCCTCAGAGGTCTTGAAGATTCAGAGAGAGTCTGGAGACACCCTCAGCATGGGGTGGGGCCAGCCTGGAGAGCTGGTGTGTCATCCTGGGAGGAGGACTGTGATCACAGCAGGTCCCAGCCCTGGCAGAGTGGACTGCAGATCGGGGGAGACCCGTACCGTAGAGACAGCCAGGGCGGAGAGCAGGCCCTTTGTCCTGACGCTGTGGCCTCAGCATGGGCTCCTGACAGTGTGAACAGGGGCTCCCTGCCAGGCCACCCGGCGGGTCTGGCTGGGGGCAGTGAGTGGGGACTGAGAATGGCTCTTTCAGTCTCTGCTCAGCTCCCCGGGGTGGGCCTTGTGCCCAGGGTTTGCATGTTCCCACAGTTGGGTGCTTCTACCAGCGAGGGTGGGGAGTGCTGCTGCTGGGTGCCCTGTGGACCCAGCGGGCCCTGTGGGTGGCTCCTCTGGACTCAGCCCCATGTGATGGGCCACAGGGCGAAGATAGTCGTCTTCTCCTTCCTCTTCCTGGCTATGAAAAAGTCAGGGGATGAGCGATTGCTATGCTGTAAAAGGGGCTTTTTAATAATGCTAATAATAATAATAATAACAACAACAATACAATAGTAGCAGCAAATGCTATGACGTCACTGCGCCACCCTGAGCTTCAGGAGCCCACCCGGTCTGCGCGTCGGCCCTGTGGCGTAGGGCCTTGGAGGAGCCGAGGCACAGAGGTTGGGGGCTTGCCCGGGCTTGCATAGGGAGCCGCTGGGGCTCCCCTCAGGCTGTGCAGCGTGGAGCAAGAGGAGAGCGGCTTTAGACCTGGACACTGGGCTTGGGGCAGGGAGGCCGGTCCAGGGCCGATGTGGGACGTTGTCCTCTGTGCTCCCCGATGTTCCCACCTGCTGTGTCCAGTGCGGTACTGGGGGTGCCTGCAATTGATTGCCACTTAGGGTGATGGTTTCCTGGGCCACCGAGGTGGGAGACAGTGCTCTTGGTAGGGCGTGGAGGCCTTGGAGAGCTCGGCCTTGGAGCCAAGTTCAGGGTGAGTGGCATGGAGAGCACAGGGTGGAGGAAGCTACGGGAGAGGAGGGCGATGGGCAGAGGTGGGCGCCCACACTGCCAGGCTCGGGTGGAGCCTTTCTCCTGGGGCAGTGGCACTCACAGGAAGTGATGCGCTCACGAGGGTTTGTGACAAGACCCCTGGCTGCTGCAGGATGGAGGGGGGGCTGGCTTTGGGGCTGTGGAGCAGGGGGGACGGCCTTCCTGAGGTCTGGTGCCCCGAGAGCTGAGAGCCCTGTGTGCTTGGGTGGCCTCACCCTGAATTTTACAAACCAACCACCCAAAGCCAGATGAGAGTGTTAGGTGCTGGACAGTTCCCAGGGAGCACCATGCCCTTGGCCTGGCTTGCCCAGGACTGAGCCCCTTCAGCTGTACCCCAGTGCCGGGCCTGGAGCAAGCTTGGGGCCTCTGGCGTCTCTCTCTTGTCTAGGAAGCCATGTCCTCCCATCTCCCCCGGCTGAGTCCATCTCTTCGCGGGGGCTTTGGTGACACGGGGCCTCCTGCAGGCCCTCACACCACCGGGCCCTCCCAGGCCGCCTCAGGGCTGTGCACGCGTCCACTCAGTGAGCGAGCTGCGTGCCGAGCCCCACACTGTCGGCTCTGCGGGCGCAGCGGGGAACAAAAGTGCCTCCGATCGCAGGGTCCCAGGACTGTCTCGGGGGAAGCAGGCGGTCACCACGCTCAGCCGCCCTGGAAGGACTTTGAGGGGTCTCAGGGTGAGCGTGGAGGTTGTACGGGTGGGGAAACTGAGGCCCAGACCGGAAGTTTCTTGCTCTGGGAGATGCGGCAAGGCGATGCAGAGCGGGGACGGAGCCCAGTCTCCTACTTTATCCGGGTTCCCCCCATCCCTGATTGGCCCCCGGGCCCTGCCGCACGGTCCGCGAGGACAGGGCGGCTGCCTGCCCGCCTCTGGCTTTGGCACCTCTGCTCTAGGCCCGTACCCAGTTCTGCATTCTCTTGGGACTGTCAAGGGTGGCGTCGCAGCTATTGGTCCTGAGGGACCAGATGTGAAAGTAGAATTATCAACAGAAATGGCGACAGGGCTGTTCATCTCATCTCCAAGCCCCGATCTGCAGGCCGGTGGTGGGACAGGGCAGGAGGGCTCTGCTCCCCCCGGGGCCCACCGCCTGGGCCGCAGCCTTTCCTGGCCGTGGGCACTGGGGTCCCCCTGTCCCTGTGTCATGGCTCCTCATGCCTTTCTTCTCCCTTTGCATTGGTCAGCAGCTTCCACGGCAAAGCCACAGGGGCTGCACTTGCCCACGGCGTGGTGGGCAGAACCCAAGACCATGTCGTCGCTGGCGGCTCCTTGACCGAAGAGGGCTGGGGGCCAAGGCTTCTGAGCCGCAGGTGAAAGGACGTATCCCTCTGGCCTGACTCGGACACGCTGGCCTCCTCGTAGCCATGGCATGATCTTTATTCACCTTCAGTGCATGAGACCTACAGCAGATTTCTATACTCAAGCCCGACTTGTCCCGAAGGCCCCTTGTAGTTGGGAGTCTGCCCGGGCCCACAGAGCCCCATCCCGTCGTCCTGTGGGGTGGGACACGGTGACCTCAGGAGGTCTTTCTTAGTGCTCAGCACTTGGTGGCGAGGCATGCAGCACCTTGTGGTTCCATTCCAGATCGTTTTCGCGTGTGACTGTTACGTCTGTGACTCGGTTGGACGGAGGGTGGCAGGTGGTGCTGCCCCCCCTTACAGTCGAGGCGGCCGGTGAGGCGTCCTGACCGAGGCCGTGTGGAGGCTGGTGGGGGGCGGGGCCGAAGGGCAGCCACAGCCGTCCCGTACTGAGCATGCTCTGCACACCAGGCTGGGCCTGGCAGCTCCCGTGCCCACGTCACCCCTCTGGGGGCTGAGCCGGGTGCCCATTAACAGCCCCATCTTGCAGAGGGGGAGATGGGTGCACAGGGAGTAAGCCAAGGCCCACGGTGGGGGAGGCTGAGGTTGGAACTCCCAGATCTGGTTCCAGATCTCCCCGTCCTAGGGCCGGGAACCGTGGGCTCGGAGCACCGTGCCCGCGACGAGAAGACCCTTACCTGCTCAGACTCTGCCCCACATGGGGTGCAGCGGGCCGGGGTCGGGGTAGAGCTGCCCCAGGGCCCAAGGCCCAAAGGCATCTCGTTCAGAGCCTGGGACAGAGCGAGGCCAGGCTCTCTCCTTGACCTCAGTTGTCCTGCAGCGGGTGAGCAGCGCATGAACCCCTCCTCACCCAGTGTGTCCCCTCTGCCCGCAGATGCCGCTGCCGGGTGGGATCTGCGCTTCGACCAAGCCGTGGTCTTCATTGAGGACGCGATCCAGGTGGGCAGGGCCAGCTCGTGGTGGCTGGGCCTGGGCTTGTCTCTGGGGCCCCGGGCACTGAGCGATGGCTGCCCCGATGGTCCCTTTACCCTTTGCCATCCCGGGGCCAAGGCTGAGGTTGGCAGACCGTGTGGGCCATGGAAACGTGATGGCCTGACCTTTGGGCACGGTCTCTTTGAGTCCTTGCTAGAGCAGGTGGGCGCCCGACGCCCTTCTGAGCCCCCAGCCATCTGCTTCGTCGATTTACCACCCTCGATTGTCTGCTGCCCGGGCCCAGGGTGTTAAACATGCCCGAGGATGACAGGACCATCCCCTCCTGCAAATGACACACAGGCTCACTTAGGGAAGTAGCACATGGCAGCGAGCCATGCTCCACATTCACAAGTAGGCTGGGGACGTCCCGGGGCGGGTGACATGGTTGAGGTGGAGGTAGAGTGTGGGCCTTGCACAGAGGACACAGGAAATGAGTGTCCCTTTGTGGACCTCCCTGCCCCGGGGACCTGGCCTTCAGGGGGCTCCGTCTGCCAGGCGAGCCTTGCAGCCGGGTCGTGAGGGAGCACCCTGGCCGTGTGGCGAGCTGAGCCCGGCCTGCGGTCCACGGCCTGTCTCCCCGCCTTGGGCCTGTCCTGGGGTGAGAGGGGTGCCCAGCACGTGGCTGGCCGTGTCGTGTGGCGTCGAGGGGACCCCCCACTCATGCTCCCGTGCGACCTTTCACTTCCAGTACCGCTCCATTAACCACCGCATGGACGCCAGGTCGCTGTGGCTGTACCGGTGGTACTACTCGGACACGTGCCAGTGGTGAGGACGCTCGCGGGACGCGGGCTTCCTGCGGCCCGGCCGGGTCGGCGGAGGCTGGTCTCAGGGTCCGGGTGGGCCCCCCGTCCCTGCGCGGGAGAAGGCGCCGTCTCCCCTCCCCGCTGGAAAGGAGCCTGTAGATGGAGCGCTCCTCCCACGAGGCCTCCGTTCCAGAACGTTCCGTCAGCCACGGCACTTGAGTGTTATCTGACCGCACGCGAGTGGCCGCAAAGCAGGAAGTGTGGCTCCCACCCCGTAGGCCCGTGGAGTCCGTCCTGCCACCCGGCCTGTGACCTGCTTTTCGGCTCCGGACCGTGGCCGGTTCTCATATTTTAGCCAGTTTTTGTCCCTTTTCCAGGATTCTGAGCTTCGTCATTTTCTTGATCCTGTTTTTGGCTTTTATTGAGACCCCTTCCTCGCTCACCAGCACCTCGGACGTCCGCTACCGCTCGGCCCCCTGGGACCCGCCCTGCGGCCTGACAGAGAGCGTCGAAGGGCTCTGCCTGCTGGTCTTCGTGGCCGACCTCTCGGTCAAGGTGAGCTGGGCGCCAACGGGTGCGGACGCTGGGGCGCAGCGCCCCCCAGCCTGGCTGCTGCTTTTCTGATTAATATTTACCGCCCCTGGAGCTTGCTGCCTTTTCCCTGACTGTGCCCTTTGACCCGCTGAACAGAGGCCAGAGTTTCTTAGAGAATTCTGGGCCTTGAGGTAGAGGCTCTTGTCCCTCTCCAGAGTGTCAGCTGAGTCTGGGTGGAGCCGTCAGGGTGCACAGCCATCCAGGACCTCTGCGAGTGGCTGAGGGTCCTGCAGCGCCGCGGTGAGGGATGCTGACCCAACGAGAGAGGACGAGTATCCGTCCCACGCCCACCCTCCCTCCCCCGAGAGCAGAGAAACACGGAGGAGCTGGGCAGGCGTGGGAAGGGGCTCGCACAGCCGCTGCTGCGTGTCCAACTCTGGATTCTGTCTGCGGCCCGAGCCCTTGCGGAAGCTGGAGCCGGGCCTGCCTTGCTCTCCTGAGCTTCTGGTTGGCATCAGAGCCTCAGAGCCCTGGGGACTTCCCAGGGAAGCACAGAGGAGCTGGGTCTGTTACTCTGTCAGACAAGGGTCCCAGTGTTCCCATCCGAGCCCCCTTCCCGCAGGCTCTGGGTCACGAGGCGCCTTGGCATTCTGCGGAGGAGGGGCCGGTCAGCCTCTGGGTGCTGACGGCCAGGGCGTGGGCGAGCGTTGGTGCGTGTGTGACTGAGCGCCCCAGGCAGTTTCTGATTCCTTCTTTTTTAGCCCATTATGTAGTTAGGAGGTCTTGGGGGTTTTCTAACTGGAACTGAAACTGATGAGAAGTTCTCATTAACGCGTTTTGGGCGGGCGGTGTGTTTGGGAGCTCTCAGAAGGTGAGCGAGTACACGCTTTCATCTGTAAGGGGTGACCTCTGGGGCGTTGGCCTTGGTGGGAAGCAGCAGTTAGGTGAGGGCCGAACTGGCGACAAGAGTTCCCCCTCCCAGACCCCTACAGTGTGCCGGAGCCTCTGCCTTCCGTTCCCCGGTGTTCTGGAGGAGTCCCGTACCTTTGCATTTTGCCACACAAGCTAAGTTGATGGTTGGATGGGCAGAGCAGGCAGGAACCGCGCCAGGCATGAGGAAGCCAAGGCCGGAGCCATTCAGTGCCGAGCTCGAGGTCACTGGCTGCTTGAGGTCACGGGAGGGGGAGGGGAAGCTGGG
>CM053510.1:1617284-1650277 GCA_028627145.1 Eidolon dupreanum | reverse complement strand
CGCGTGGGCGACACGGGTGCGTGCAGTGCTGTGTGACGTTCTCGCTCTGGAGCTGGGCGGGGTTCACGGTCACGGTGTGGAGAACTTCCCAGTGTAGATGTGTCACCGACAGTCTCGTTCACGCCAGATGTGAACGTGGCGAAGGCGGAGAGCGGGAGGAGAGGAGCTGAGGCGAGCCGCGTGGACAGCTCCACGGCGTTTTGCTGCAGAGGGACGTGGGGACTGGGGAGTTTTGGTCATCCACGTGGGAGAAGTCGTGTGAGCTGCTGGGCGGGGGTCCAGCAGGCCGCGGGTGCACGAGTGGGTGGGGGCGAGGAGTCACTGAGGCCCAGGCTTTGAGAAGCCGTGGGCAGCGGGCGGTGGCGGGGGCCCGGGGTGGGCGGGGAGGTCCTCAGCACCCCCGGGGGTCAGAACTCCACGTGGGGCTTCTGCCAGCCCCGCAGTCCCGGGGGCGGCACCATCACGTGAGTGCATGGCCACCACGTGGGGGGCCCCCGGGCTCCGCCCACATGCGGTCCCAGGCCCCTGGCAGCTGGATAGGGCCAGGACCTGGCCCGACCTGTTGCTGGAACCTCAGAGCAGAGGCCCAGTGAGTGGGTTCGGGCCTTTCATGTGGTCTCTGCACGGCACAGCAAGGAGGAGCCCCACGTTCACCTGACAGGCTTTGGTTTCCTGCCTCGGAGGTAATGGGTGGTTCTTATTAAAAGGCTAGATCAATCCCTTGCTTAAAAAGGAGACGGGTGGACGGCAGGCACGCTGCAGTGCGCGGACGAGGGGCAGAGGGGGCGTGGGGCTGGACGACACCCACATCAAAGCGGCCGGCGGACGCTGCGGGCAGCGCGCACCCCAGCCCTCCCTCACGTGGGGGGCCCGGCTGTTCTTCTCGTAACACGATCGGAGCCCCAGTGGGGTCCAGCAGCAGTTGGCTAATCCGAGCCTGGCCCCGGCAGCACCTGTCGCCAGGTGAGCCAGGGAGTCCCTGCCTCCCTGGCCTTGGCTTCCTCGCAGTTCCGGGCATGTGCACTCACTGGTTGGGGACAGGAGCTCCCGACACCGGAACCATGGTGTGGGTGCTGTCTATGGCCGCAAGGTGTTGGGCCAGCGGCTCTCAGACTCCTGGAGGAGGGGGCACCTGTCAACACGCACAGCCCCGCTCCCCCCGCCCGCCATGCTCTGACTTAGAAGGTCTGGGGTGGGGCCTGGAACCTGCATTTCTAGTAAGTCCCCAGGGGAGGGCCAGCGTCTGCGCTTAGAGAACTTCCCTCTCTCGCACCCTGCCCTGTCTGCTTTCAGCAGGTGTGTGCTGAGCACCCATAGCTGCCTTTGGTGAACTTTGGAAAGGCAGCCCTTTGGGAGGAGCATTCCAGAAAGGACGATGACACCCCCTCGCCCCTCCTCCGCCCCCGCCGCCTTGGCTCGGTTTGTGTGCAAAGCGTGTGACTGGACGTGGAGAAGCTGGCTGGACCCCGAGGGCTCTGAGAAGACTGGGGGGGGCCCTGCCGTGTCTCGGTGGGGTGCTCAGGCCACCACCAAGGGCAAGGGGGCAGAGACGGGCCAGCCTCCAGGGGGGTCTGGCCACCTCCCCAGCTCCCCGATTCCGTGTTCTCCGCCGATCCCCTCGACTCGCCCTGTGCAGCAATGGGGTGTTGGCCTCCCTCGCCAGGGCCTGGCAGGGCTTGGTGTGTGGCTGGTGCTCGCTGGAAACCTGTGAGCAAAAGAGTCGCCAGCCGTTCAGGCCACCTAATGCTGGAAAGAACAGGTGTGTGACGTCAGACGTGAACACGCACTCTGCCCATAGGCATCGGGGCTGCTAGATGCCAGGCACAGGGGTGGCGAGGGGCGGACACAGGAGGCTGCACGTTTGCCCACGGACCCGCTACAGCTGCAGGCCAGCCTGGAGTTTCCTGGTGGCCTTTGGGACGAGGGAGTAGGTTTCTGCTGGAGGAGGCGGCGGGCTTCCTGTTGGAGAGCTGTGTCCCCACCGGGCCCCTGGGGGCACGGCAGGCCTCCCGGTGGAGACGTGGGGCAGAGTCCCAGCCCCAAGCTGCGGCTTGCCTCCCAGGAAGGGTGTCTGCAGCCTCGGCGTTGTCATCCGTGTGTCCCAAAGTCTCTCTGAGGGACCCGCACGAGGCGAATGACATGGATGCACCTTCTAGTCTGTGAAACGGTGAACGCACGAGTCGTTGGCATTTTATTTCCTGTAAAGGGACTCTCAGGAGAGTGATGTAATAGCAATAATTAGTAATAATTAAAAACTACATTTTTGAGTGTTTTCTGCAGATATCGACGTGTCTCATCCGATGGAGATCACTGGCGGTGGCGGCACTGACAGTTGGGGACACCGAGGCACAGGGGGGCTGGGGCGCCGGCTCAAGACCATGCGGCTGGGAACGGCATGGCCGCCCCTCCTGCTGGCCCGGCCTCTCTCGCTCCTCGTGAGCGCCGCGTGCCCGAGGGAAGGCGTAGCCGGGGCGCTGCCGGGTCACACGAAGCTGCAGGACGGTCCTTCCCTGCGCACAGGAGGGCCACGCGGTCCCCGTGCCCCTGTGTGTCACCACAGATGGCGGTTGGTGACAGGCGGGGCAGGTGCGCTTCAGGGGGCGGGCGTGGCTCTTTGTGACTTTCTCCTGTTTTAGCCGCTATCCTAAGTGGCTCGGGGCTCCCGGAGTCCTCAGTGGGAGGCTGGAAGAGTGACATGGAGAAAGCCGCCGTGCAGCCTGGGTGCAGCGTCCGCCTGCAGGCGCCACGCTCGGTCACGGGGCTCCTCGGAGCCGGGGCCCCACGCTTCAGGAGCTGGCCCTGTGGCTGGGCCCTTCGCTAGCCTAGTCTCCTGGGGAGTGAGACGGGGTGTGGCTCGTGGGGTCGCTGGGACATGGGGTCTAGGCGAGTAAAAACGCCTTGTGTAGCGCCTGCATCTCCACGGTGCTGCCGTCCGAGTGGGGACAGCGGGGGCAGAGGCAGGAGTGGGAGGGGGGTCCTGACCAGCTCCCCGGTGGCGCCGTGACAGCCCCTGGCTGCTGCTCGCCTCTCCTGCCGCACGACGAGTAGTGCCGGTGTGGCCGGCCTCCAGCCCTGGGCACCAGGCACCCTGGGCTCGCCCTCGGGCGCAGGGGCCCTGACGCGCTCATTTCGAGGGCGAGGTGGCAGCTTTTGAGGAATCCCTGGAGACGGTGCTGAGCAGCCCCCCCCCCCCGAGGTGTGCGGCAGGGAAGCAGCACCTGCGTGCACACCCAGCCCCTGAGGGCCGGCGTTGGTGCCTGCACTGTCCCCCGCTGGGGAAGGCCTTCCCGTGGGCCCCAATCGGGCACCTTGTCAATTCACCAGACACCTGCAGAGCCAGCTTCAGTGACAAGAAATGCAGGTTCTCTGTGTACCCCTGCTGGCTGGGGCCCCAGGGGTGATTAGCATACAGGTGAGGGCTCTGGGTGTCCAGAGGCAGGGCCAGGTAGTGTGCACACACCTGGAGAGAGGATGCTGGCCACAGCGCAGTGCCCCGGATGGCCTGTGGAGGGCAGCAGAGCTCCAGCAGCAAGTGTCCCCAGAGGTCCAGCCTGGACCCCGCTCCCCAGCCCCAGGCCCGCCACGGATGCCCCAGCCTAGAACCTTCTCCCCTCCCTCGACTACAAAGCTGGCTCCTCCCATGCCGCCTTGACCCCAAGGCCTCTCTGGGACCCTCCTCTGGCCATACAGCCTTTGCCACCTCCATTAGCGCTCGCTCATCCTGCAGCCTGACACTCCGGGGGACCCGTGTGGTGGCAGTGACGTGTGCTGGGCCCACAAGAAGCATTTGCTGAGTTGCAGGCTACAGGGTGGGGGCTGCCGGGCCTGTTCGTGGGGAGCCGTGTGGCAGCGTGTCGCTCAGTGGGATGTGCTCTCCCAGCCAGCCAGTGGGCTGCCTGGAGTGCAGGGCAGTGACGGGACTGGCTCTGGCCACGGGACCCCTAAACCCAGTCTTCAGAACAGTGGTCAAGTAGGTCTCTGGGTGCTGGGCCAGCACCGGGAGCCCGTGGCTTCCACGTGCTGTGCGCCACACACATCCGCGCATGCTCGTTCATCTTATGGAGGTGGGGGCGGAGGTGGGGACCGAGGCTCAGGACGGTCTGGGGACCTGCACCCCTGTGCAGGCTGGCCGGCCCAGCCGCCGAAGCGTGGGCCACTCTACTGGGCAAAAGAGATTGGTCTGACCTGGGGGGCTGTCCAGGGGTGAGTGAGGATGGGGACACACAAGGTCAGCTCAGAACCGAGGGGAAGGGTCTCATCGCCATCGGAGGCGTCTGAAGGTGGCGTGTGCCGGGCCTGAGGAGACGGACGGGGCTGGCGCTCGGGCCCCGGCGTGGGCTCGGGCTTGAGGAGGGTTTCATGGGCGTTGGCAGAGCCCCGCCCCGGGAAACAATCTCTCTCCGATCAGATGCCTTTGGCATGTTTTTGAGATGCAAAGAATGCGTTTGGGGGCCCTTGGGACCCGATGGCCCCGCCTCCCATGGGTAGTTTTGCTGCATAGCTAAGAGGCAGTGACTCTGCTTGACCACAGGCCGAGAAGGTATGCAGGACCGGACCTCGGCTCTGGCCTGTCCCGGTGGCCAGCGGCCAGGGGAGGGGAACTCCAGGCTGGACGTCGGGGGCGGGTGCGGAGTGGGGGCACGACACTGGCAGAGGGGTAGCCCAGGGCTCCTCCTGGCGGGAGGGCCGTGCTTGGCTGGCTGCAGGCGGGGAGCCTGCCCCAGAGCGGCCATCCTCCCAGGCCCTGGCCCTCTGCTCCTTCGTGGAGTTCCAGCATCCATTTTTCTCCTTTTTGTCTAGAAACAATTTCACCCACATCCCCAGTTGGTCGATTACATGGCAGGAACAGGAAGTTCACATGGCAGGGAGGGAGATGACCAGCACGGCCCCTCCCCACAAAACCCAGGGGCTGGGGTGCCTGCAAGCTTCCTGGGGTCTGCTGTGGCCAAGGACCGCGAACGGGGACCTTCAAATGCCAGAGCTCGCTTCGCAGTCTCGAGGCCGGAGGTCCGAGGCCACGGTGTCTGCACGGCCGTGCGTGCTCTGAAGGCCCCGCGGAGTCCCCCCTGCCTCTTCTGGCCTCGGGGCTCTCTGCCTCTGCCCTCAGGGGTGTCGCTCTGGTCTCTGCCCCGTTGTCTCATGGCCTGCTCCCCGCGTGTAGCCCCTTTTTAAGAGGACACCAGTCCCTGGGGTTCAGGCTCGCCCTAGCCCCGTCCACAAAGACCCCCTTTCCAAATAAGGCCGCTCTCTGAGACTCTGGGCAGACCTGAATTTGGGAGGCCCGAGTCACCCCAGAAGAGGCGTTGTCTCCCTCAGGGGCGTCCGTATGTGGGCAGCTCCCCTCCTCGCTTTATGTGGTGAGCGCCTGAGCCCAGCAGGCTTCCAGTGGCCACGTGTCAGACACTGGGGGCCTGGGGGACAGGGTGGGGGGGTGCGGGAATCCGGATGGTGGCAGGGTAGACTTTGGTGTCCGATGAGGGGCTTGTGCCCGGCCTTACCGCCTGATGGCCGCGTGCCTTCGGGCGAGCGGTCGAACCCACTCGGTGTATGCATCTGTGACATGGATCTGCTATTCCCTCCACGCCCCGACGTCGGGGGCTGATTCTCTGGAGCGTGTGGAGGTGACAGAGAAGGATGCTTAGTGAGAGGCCAGGACACTCTGCGCCTTGGCTGCCTCAGCTGCAGGATAGGGCACCGGCCGCCGCACTCAGCACAGAGGAGACACAAGCCACCCCGGGCCCGGCCGCAGGGCCGGTCAGCCTCGCTGCGTGTGTGGCTCTGGGTCCTGGCCCCGTGGAGATGGTCAAGGAGAGGCTGGCCGGTCTGGCCCCTCCCCTGCGTGTCCCCCCGGAGACTTTGGTTCCAACATAGGTTTAATTGGCATTATTAGTGGTCAGTGCCATCAAGACAGACTCGGGTGACTAATTATCAGCCACATCCGGAGATGAAATTGGTCACAGATGGGCAGCGAGGTGAAGTCGAAGAAGGAAATCCTGGCCTTCCAACACTGGCAACATCCCAGACTCTCCCTCAGGTGCTGGCTGCTCGGGCCCTGGGCCGTGCAGCGTCCACACCCACGGCGTCACCACCAGATTTGTCTGCAGCGAGAAGGAGGACGTGGGCGGCGTGACGGCCAGATCCCTAATGCCCGTGCCACAGCACGGAGAGAGCGTGTTTGCTTGCACCTAGCCCTAGTTCCAGAAAGGGGGTTCAGTTTCATGGGACCTCCTTGTGCCCACCTTGACCGTCTCCCTTCTCGACGCCGACGCCACGTCAGCTGGCAGGCCCTTCCGCCCCGTTGGCTTCCCGTCTCCTCGCTCCGGCCTCTGCCAAACAGCTAGTGATCCCTAAGCAAACAGCGGTGTCCTGGGGGAGCGCCTGTCAGAAGGGCCCGTCGTGGGTCTTCTGTGACGCGGGGCTTCATGGGTCATCCAGGCACACCTGTGGTCAGGCCCCTGCCTCTACGTTGTCATCTTGGGAGGGCCACCCCCAAGATGGCTCACCTGGCACGGAGAAGCAGGACAACCAAGGGAGGACTTTTGATCTCAGGATGGCTGGCACTTTTGCCAGGAGCCCCCAGACGTCTGCCTGGCCCTGGCCCCAGCCGGCTTCGCCAGGGGCAGCCCCTCGCGAGAAAAGCCTTTGACAAATGACTTGACGCAGGGACCTGCAGGGCTGTGGACCGGGCCCCAGGCCCCTGCTTGGCTCTCAGCCTGGGTCCCAGGACGCAGGGCCATATGGCAGGTTCGGAGAGGGAGCCAGGCCCCAACATTCCTGCGTGGTGGCTCCGGAGGCCCCCGCCGCCCGAGGCCCACTGCCCGGCTCTGCCAGCCCGGGCCCTCTGAGCTTTCGGGAGGGGTGTGGGCTTCCACCCCCGCCCACTGGGAGGCGCGTGCTCACGGTGAGCCCGCACCGAGCCCGCACCCAGCTGCGGCGGGGCCCCCGCCGCCCCCAGGACGGGCCACTGAGCTGGCCCCGGAGCTCGGGAAGCGGACGTGGCCTGAGGTGACTTTTGTCCCGTTCGGCTGATGGTCTTTAATAAGGCCATCACGAGCGTTTCCTTGTAAGCTCGTTTTAAGGAAATGTCTGCACATCGAGCACTTTCCCACAGCTGAGGGACAATGTGCTGTCCCTTGCCAAGGGTCATTTTTGCCATCCTAGTCTTTCCTGTAGCTGGAGGTGGGCCTGGAGGCCTGCCAGACCGCGCTGCCGAGTTGCCTCCATTGATCATTATCGGGATACGTTTGATTAATATCTGACATAGAAGGAGGCCTGGCTTTGTTGGGGGGCCTTCCCACTGCCCCGGGGCCGGTGGTCTGAGGCCCCATCCCGCGTGCGGGGTCTGGGGGGCGGGCGGCGGGTGGCGTGAGTGGCGGTGCTGGGCTCGGCCGTGGTGAGCCGGCCGCCCGGCCCTGCTCCCAGCCCTTTGAAGCTCTTCCAGTTTTCCCGGCCTGCTTCGCCCGGAGGACCTTCGCGCTTCCAGTTCATCCAGATTCACAAAGAAAGCCTCGCCGTCCGGGCCCCCGAGGCCTGCTGGCCCTGCCCCCCAACCCTGTGCCCGGGAGGCCTCCGTGGGAAGCTGTCCCTGGATGACTGCCTGCCTGAGGCCGGCCGAGCCTCCTGCCCCCAGCGGGCCGGCCTCCCTCTCATGGCTTCCCGCTCCGGGCCACACCGAGGCTGCCACTCCCGGGCCGGACCAGTGGTCAGGCTGTCTGGACCCGTAGGGGCCCGGCCACGAGAAGGCAGGTGGACAGACATGGCGGCATTGGGGTGTCCAGGGGCCACGGCCTCCAGGCAGGAGAGAGCATCCTGAGTGTGGAAGAGTGTAGAGGGCACGTCCGAGGGAGGAAGGGGACCCAGCGTGTGTGTGTGTACATGTGTGTGCATGTGTGCGTGCGCACATCTGCGTGTGTCTCTGTATGTGTGCGTGTGTATGTGTATGCGTGCGTGTGTCTATGTATGTGCGTGTCTTTGTGTGCATCTGTGTGTTCCTGTGTATGCGTGTGTCTCTGTGTGTGTGTGCGTGTGCATCTGTGTGTGTGTTAGGGGGTGTGTCCACATGCAACCAAGACCAGGCCTGTGTGTGCGCATGTGTCTGTGTGTGTGCGCGTGTGTGTGTCTCTGAGTGTGTGTGCATGTGGACGCGTGTCTGGGTGTGTGCGTGCGTGTCTGTATGTGTGAGTGTGCGTGTATGCATGTGCATGTGTGTCTGTGTGTCTCTGTATGTGCGCATGTGTGCAAGTGCGTGTGTCTGTGTGTGCACGTATGAATGTGTGTGTGACTGTGCGTGTATCTGTGTGCGCGCGTATGTCTGTGTGCCTTTGTGTCTCTGTGTATGCATGTGTGTGTGCGTGTGTGTCTGTGTGTGTGTGCGTGTGCGTGTGGCTGGGTGGGTGTGTGGGGGCAGGGGTGGGCCTGCTGCCCAGGGAACAGGCTGGCCGCTCGGTGAGCACGTGCCCAGGTGGGTGAGGTGGCCGGTGAGCGCGTGCCCAGGTGGGTGAGGTGGCCGGTGAGCGCGCGCCCAGGTGGGTGAGGTGGCCGGTGAGCGCATGCCCAGGGGGCGGCCTCCTGAAGTTCTTGGAGAGGGAGAACCGGACAGTGGGACGTCTCTGCAGGGACCTTCGGTCAGAACCCCTCGTGCTGGTGGCCGCGACCTGGCATCAGGGAGACAGGGAGCAGCCCAGGCTGCATGGCTGGGAGGGGACCCCGAGAGCTCATTTGGGGAGTGTCTCCGTGCTGGGGACCCCGAGGACAGCCCTGCCGTCGGGCGTTTATGCTGAGCAGCGGGCTTTGCTGGCCACCTCACGGGGAGGCCAGGTGCAGACCCTGCTGTGTGCTGCTCTGGACACTTTGGCGTCCTCCCCCACGGTCCGGACTCGTGAGGTTGGAGAGCTGTGCCCACGCTCTCCGGTGCTGGGGAGGGTCTCACTCATCCCCTTCCCCATCAGGGCTTTGCCCAGGATCCATGTAGAGGCTCCAGGGTACGTCCACGGCCCCCCTCCTGGAACCTGGGGACGTGGCCATACTTGGAGAAGAGGGTCTTTGCAGATGTGACGCAGTTAAGGGATCGATCGTCCTTGATGGCGAGGAGGGGAGGGTCCCTAGGCCAGAGGACTCTGAGTGGGAGGTGGGGTTCAGGCGTGGGAAACTGAGGTGCAGGCCTTCTAGGAGGAAATGCGTGAGTGATGCCCAGCCATGCAAAGCGCGGGGACAAGCAGGTGGCCTGATGGGAGCTTCTGCCTCCAGGGAGGACTGGAAGACAGAGCCTGTGGGGACCCCTCAGTGGAGACACTTGCTCAGCCCAGGGGCGAAAAAGGCAGGAAGTGCAAATGATCCTGCCAAGACAGTGGTCTTTGTGGGTGACCGCTGTTACCCACCCATCCATCCAAACTCCCATCCTTCCCTCCCCCCTCCCTCCTCTCTCCATTCAAACATCTATCTGTCCATCTGTCCGTCTGTCCATCCACTCGTCCACCCACCCATCCCTCCCCCCACTATCCATGGCAAACATCCTTCCAGACCCTGGGATCCCTGGTCCCTGTTCCCACGTTGAATGGCAGCCACAGACACCGAAGAAATTGTTATACAAATAACAATCCCCGTGGAATTGTGAGAGGAGCCCCAGGAGGAAGACACAGGGCCGGCTGGCTGGGTAACGGGGGCCTCGCCTCTCCGGTGGTCAGGGTGGGCTTCTCCGAGCTGAGCCGGGTTGGGGTCACCTGGTCAAGAGGGTGGAGAAGAGCATTTCTGGCGGTGGGGGGACTGGTTATACAAAGCCTCTAAAGCAGAAAGGTCTTGGTGAGGCGGGAAGAGAAAAGAAACGTGTGCGCGCGTGTGTGTGTGTGTGTGTGTGTGTGTGTGTGGTTTGGGGGGCAGGTGGGGGATATGAAGGAGCTGCCCAGGAGGCTGGGGGCCCTGGGCCAGGACCAGGAGGGCGACCTGATGACGCTGACGTCGTCCGAGTCCGTGGATCGCTCTGGGGTCCCCGGCTCGACGCGGACGGCTCCTGTGTTGTTTTGTAGTCTTCGCTTTCTCAGAAGGTTACTTGAAAGGGGACCTCAAGGTCAAGATGGGTACTTGGAGGCTTTAGATGCCAGAGCAGTTTTATTTGGGCCAAGTCAGCTGAAGAGCACGTGGGCCTCAAATCAGGCGGGTGTGTGCTGAAGACGGGGTCACAGGCGCGAAACCCCTGCGGGTGCAAGCACGGCCCCCCGTCTGCTGATGGTACAGTCTGTTCGGACCTTTGGAACATTCCCCAGCTTTTATTTAATGTAGGAAGAATCATTTCTGGAATTAGCATATAAATTGGCACAAGTCAGCAGCTCCTGCAGAAAGCACTGGCCAGGTGTCAGGGCAGGACGGCCCTGGCCACGAGGAGAGTGTCCCATCCCCGGCCCTGGGCGCGTTCCTTCCCCACGCTCTGTTCCGAAAACGCCAGGCCTTCTCCACAAACACGCAACCCGAGAGCAGACATGTCCCCTCGGCGGGGGCCGTGAGGGGTCTTGGCCGCGGCGGTGGCGGGGGCAGGTGTGAGCCGAGGGCGGGGGCATCGCTCCCAGAGCCACGGCCCAGGGACGATTTTCCCATGGGGCTAGCTGCCCACGGGATAAGGTTATCGAAAGGGGAAGTGAGAAATGGCCACTCGCTAGCGGTCATGTCTGGTCTGGTCTGGGGCAGATATTTTACACATTTCACAGCCCCGTGAGCTCCGGGTCTGTGGGACAGGAGCGATACCGTTGATCATTAACCGCGGGCTACGTGTGGCATTCCAAATTCTGGCCCGAATGGCTCAGCCCGCGTGCTGATTCCGCCTGCCCATTGGGCCATGGCTGGGCTGCCTGCCTCCTGCGGCGGGCGGGGCAAATTCCCCTGATGCCAGGGGCCCGGCCAGCGGCCCTCCCGGCTCCCCGGGGCGCTGGCGTAAATGCTCAATTACCCTTCTCTTCGGTCCCCCAACCCCGTCCCGTCCACCCCCTCTGTCTTCCCAAAGCTCTGGGCGTCCACACGCTGGTCCTGGTCATCCCCACCGGAGCATGCTGCATCCCGGACAACCTCGGGCCTGGGCACCCTCTCCGTGGCTCCGGGCCCGGCCCCAGACGCTGCCTGCCGTGTGTTCTTCGTAGGCCAGCATTCCCAACGCGCTCTTTCTACAGAAACGTCCTGACCAGGGGCAGCTTTGGGTTGGGTTGAAGGCCGCCCGGGGCGGGGGTGTGTGTGTGGTGTCGGGGGCCACACTCATAAGTAGATGCTCAGTTTTTTGCATTTGCCGAATTTCCTACCGAGCTCCCAGGAATATCCTGTCCTTGCAGAATCCAAAGGCAATTTGCAAGATTAAAACAAGCATGAGCTCCCCGGACTGCTCCCCGACTCGTCCCGCCATCCGCTTCCTGAAGTCCAGTGTGACTCCGTCCCACGGCCCCCACTCTGCTCCCCGATCTGCCTTCCCTCCCCTCTCCGGCTCTTCTCCTTCTGGGGGCATCGTGGCCTCCTGGGGACACTTTCAAATGGCAAATGTCATCACTCGCTTTGAACTTAGATCTTTCCATGGCTCCTCAGGATGAAAGCCCCAGCCCCTGTTTGGATCCTGAAAGGTCTTATGCAGCCGGCCCCTCCTTTCCCAGTCGCGGGCCAGGGCGGCTCTGAGGGCATCGCTGTCCTCACCGCGCCCGCCATGCACCTGCCTCTCCCTGGGGAATCCTGCCCTGACCACGCGCCCCGCCTGGGCCCTCTCCCCGCAGCACGGCACTCGCCCGCTCTGTCCTCCTCCTGTGGCCTCGTCTTCCTGCGGACGGGGCTCCTGGGTGTCCTCCCACCTCTGTGCCTTTCGGGCCAGCGTCCCTTCTGAGCGTTGCTGTTGAGGACCGACGGGCGAGCACAGGCGTGGGGTGGGAGGGGGCCGTGCAGAGACCCGTCCTGGGGCGCCCCCAGTGTGGGGGGCGCACGGCCTCCGGAGGCAGTGGTGCAGGGGGGCCCACGGTGCGCAGGTTGGGGGGACTGGGCGGCCAAGGGTGAGGGCGCAAGAGCAGCCGCACCTGGCTCAGGCCCCCGCCAGGAGCTGTGTGATAAGTCACCTGACCTCTCTGTGCCCGGCTTTGTCATCACTGTGGAAACAGGACATGCCACAGTGTCTGCGCCCAGAGACCCCCTCGTAGTGTGTCCTCAGCGTGTGGGCTTTGAACTGGTGGCCAGGGCCCCAGGGGAGTGCGGGTGGTGATCGGGCGTGAAAAGACCAGCCCGGCACCCAGGAGGGGGCGTCGCGGGAAGATGCTGTCGCGTACCTCCTTCGCCTGCACGCAGGGCAGGGGAGGGCAGGTGCCTTGCTCGGCCCAGCTGGGTGACGGGGTCCAGAACGGGCCCCTCCGGGCCTTGGTCCCCATTTTCCCCGTGGTGGCTGCCTCTGCCCTCAGGATGCTCCCTGGGTGATCAGCGGGGGGCCTCCCAGGGACTCAGGCCGGGCAGCCCCTCGGCCGCTGCTCCTCGGCCGCTTTGTGACCATAGCGCCGTCGCGACCTCCAGCTTCTCCGGAATGGCCGGCCTGGAAGCACGGCCCCCGGCAAGCGGCCGACACGCCATTTCCTTCCACGCCCACCGAGCTTCGCTAGGGGCCGAAAACGCCCGAAGCAAAAGACTCGCATCGCAAGGGCCCGAAACAGATTTCTCTCGACGGGGACCCGTCTTCGTTGGCCTCTTGGTGCCCAGTGTGGCCGCAGCAAGGCTCACCTCCAGGTGACATCGGAGGAGGCCGTGGCCAGCCCCGTGTCAGCAGACCGGACTGTGGAGCAGCCGTGGTCGGGGCTGGTGGCGTGCGCCCGGCCTTCCGTTCACCGGGCGCTCATAGCGGGGAGGCCGCCCTCTTACTCGATTAGAGCCCGACAAACATCCCAGACTGCCCCAAAGTCCAGGTGACGTGTGTCGCCCCGGCCAGGTGAAAACCCGAAGGCAGTCCTGGGCGGGCGAGGGAGAACACGGGGTCCCGCGTGGGCACCTCCGCACAGCCCTGGGGGGTGTCCCCACTTGGCGGGCGAGCAGCCTGAGCGTCGGAGGGCGGGCGGGGGAGGGGCTTGCAAAGTCCCCGGGGGGGGGGGCTTCTGGGATTTAAACGCTCACAGTGGGACTGGAAGCCGGGTGGGGCTGACTCCCCAGCCTGCCCTGTGACCTCGGCCCGCAATTCCTCCCCAAGTGAGGGGACACCCCGGAGGGCAGCCCGAGGGCCAGGGGCCCCTGCGGACGCCCCCGCCGGGATCCTACCCAGCGGCCAGCAGCAGGGGCCGGTGAGGAATTCTGCAGAGGGAGAGCCTTTTCCCCTTGAAGGAATCAAAAGCACACACACACACACATTCCTCCGGAGCAGAGGTGTGCCGAGGGGACAGGGCGGGCAGGCCCCTGACCGGCTGGCCGCCAGCAGCCTGGACACATGACAGCCCTAAGAGCTGCTGGCACCAACCCTGGCCGGGTGCTTGCAGCGGGCAGCAGTGCCAGGGGCCGGGAGGGTGGCCTTTCACCAGCTTGGCACCTTGGCCGTTGATGGCTGCTCAGAACGCCCGCGTCTGCCAAGCCGCGGCTGCCTCTGTGCCCGCACCCTTGTCACTTCTGGCCGAGGGAGCTGGGGAGGCGGCAGGAATAAGGGACCCGCGAGGATGGAGTCCTTCTTTGTAACCCTCACGGTTAGCCGGGAGAGGCACGTCACAGTTCCCAAAGCCAGGCCGTATCGAGTGGCCCCGCAGCTGCCCCGTGGAGGAGAGGCTGTCACCGTCCCCACGTTCTGGAGGAGTGGCCCGAGGCTTCGGGAACAGAGTGGCCTCCGTGTCATCACACAGCGGGCCCACCACAGGGCTGCGGTCTAGAGTCCGGCCTTCCTGGGCAAGGGGGTGGCCTGTGCGTTGGTCCCTTTCGTAATGACACGAGGGCCGAGCTGCCATGCACGTGAGGCTGGGGGTGGCATGAGTGTCCTGGGCTGTGGTGACGAGTCACAGCCCGGGAGGCTTCAAGCCGCAGATGCTGTTTCTCTCCCAGTCCTGAGGCAGAAGCCGAAGAGGGGGGTCCCGGCGGGGGCTGGGGGGCGGGCGGCTCTGAGGCAGGGTCCTTCCTGCCTCGCCCAGCTCCTGGAGGGGGTGGTGGGCATCCGTGGCTTGTGGCTTTGTCTCTGCATTTCTGCCTGCCTCGTCACACACCTCCTCTCTTCCATGTCTCTCCTCCTGTCTCTCACAGGGCCACCTGCCGTTGGGTTTAGAGCCCTCGGGATCGTCTCACCTCAAGGTCCCTAACTTCACATTCGCCAAGAGCTTTTCTCCCAGGAAGGCGCATGCACAGGTTCTGGGGGTCAGGACTTGGATATGTATCTTTTTTTTGGGAGGGGGGTACCATTTGACCCACTCCTGGACATTTCACAAATTAGCCTAGATTTCCATTTCTTTTAAAAAAAGGAGGGCCTGGCAGCACCTGCCGGGGAGCAGGAACACGCAGCCTTGGGGCGGGCGGGCACCCCTCTCCCGCCAGCCCTGCCCGGGACCCCTGGTCTGGCCTGACCAGTCCACCTCACGGTCAGGCAAACTGAGGTGCGGAAGGGACACACAGGCGTCCTGGCTCAGGGCTGGGCCCGAGACGCCCGGCACACACTGGCCCGGAGTGCGGCCCCCTGCCATGGCCTTGCTTTAGCCGAGGGACAGGCTGGCAGGGTGGCAGTGGGCCTTACTCGGCACACGGAGCCACTGCGGGGAGCCCAGGGGGGCTCTCTCTGCTCCTCGTCCCCCAGGCTAGCTGGCGCTAGGCTGGTGACGTGTCAGGCTGGTGACGCGCGGGCCGTGTCGTTCGGGACAAGGAGCCGTCCGCTCACTCCGTCATCCACGCTGCTTCTCTTCTTCGGAGCGGGGTGACTCGTGCAGCTGGGCCCCGCTGGGTTCTCGGGCCCGCGGACGGCCTGTCCCTGGCCTTCTTTTACGTGATGGGAAACCGACGTGAGGAAATTTCGCCCCATCTGTTGCAGTTGACGAAGGTTCCTAGAACCCGAAGACCTGGGCAGGCTCCCGGCACCCCTGGGTGGTGTGGGGAGGAGCCGACGCAAAGGGAGGAAGCAGCTGGGGGCTTCCCGGGGCCCGGAGGGACTAACCACAGGTTTCTTGGGGTGGGCAATTGCGGGGGCACCTCTGGGTTTGGGCACGAGGGGCAGGACGTAGGGAAGACCGGTCCCCACCACGTCCCCACGCTCAGGTTGCAGCAGGGGCTAAAGTGCGTCACAGGGGACTTCTCGAATTGTGTCGGTCCCTTCGTTCTCCCTTCCCTCCCTGGCTCGCCAGATATTCCCTGAGTCCCTGACACACAGGTGTGGTCGGGCGTGCATTACGGGGCGTGTGGCGCACACGTGTGCACGCATGTTCACGTGCGTATGTATACACATGTGTGTGTGTGGGTTTGTGCGGGTGCGACATGCATGTGTGTGTGTGTGAGTGTGAGTGTGTGTGCGTGTGGCAGGTGTGTGCCTGTCGCCCACATGAGAAAGCTCTTTACATTCTAACCAGCCTTGCGGTGTGTCACACTGTGGCTGCCGTGACGATAATAGTGGTCACTTTCGAGTGCCTCGTGTGTGCCCGGCATACATCTCCTACCCCAGAGAGTGGACACCATCCCCCACTTTACCGAGGCTCGGAGAGGTGACGGGCCCAGTGAGGGCCGCGGATGGGACTTGAACCCCTGTATCTGTGACTCCACTTTGGCGCCTGCCTTCCGTCTGGAAGGTGGGTCCCTGGCTCCCATCCCCAACCCCATAGAACCCCCGGGCGAGGCCCGTCTGCCTGCAGCTCCCTCTCCCACACCCCCTCCGGCGGCGAGGGGCTTGCGGGCAGGCAGGTGGTCGGGGGCATCCACGAGCTGCACGGGTCAGGCCTGTGTGTCACCTCCTTAGGGGATGACCTCAGGCGAGCTGACATCTCCGTGCCCCAGTGTCTGCCTCCACAGCGTGGATCTCAAGTCAGATAACTCAGGCAAATCCCCTCCACGGTGCCCGGCACAGGATTGGCGCTTTAATCCTTATTTGACCCGGACATGTGCTGGGGAAGGCAGGATTCTTGTCCCATTCTCCAGATGGGGAAACTGAGGCTCAGCCCTGCACGTGGCTGCCCAGGCCACACACTGCCCATTTGGGCCAGAGCCAGGCCCGGCCTGGAACCAGGCTGGTCTGACCCCGGTCTGGCGTGGAGTGACCTTGGTCCGAGCAGCCAGCCCTCCCGGGTCCGTGAATGCCTTGAACCTACGAAGCTCAGTTTACGTAGGCGGATGCCGGGCAGGGCGGAGTCCCCGAGTGACCTTGGGCGAGCGCCTTCCCCTCCTGGCCCGTGTGCGTCCTCGGCGCCCCGCTCACGGCCGGCCCTCGGAGGATGGCGCCCCGAGGCTGGTTCCTGGCCGCCGTTTCCCCGTTCTGCATGGAGGGTTTGACCTCGTGCCCGCCCGCCGCCCGCCCTCGCCTGAGCGGACTCACCGCCCTGCGAGGTGTCCTGCCTACAGTCCTGGCTGCGGCTCCGCGAGCCGGCGGGTGGCAGGTGGCAGGACATCTGGATCCCCGCCCCGCTCTGCTCCCCGGGCTCGGTGACCTGGGCACATCAAGCCACCTCCTTGGGAGGCAGCAGTGGTTGGCAGCGATGGCGGCCGCAGAGCCTGCCTAGTGATGGGTGCGTCCATGTGGCCCCTCTGGGCAGGCAGGGTCAGGGGGGCTCTGCACAGTTCATGGGGAAAGGGGAGCAGAGCTGGGACTCCTGAACTGCCTCTAGCGGGGAACCCCCAGAGTTCCCCACGGTCTTCGAGGTTGCTCCCCATGTTGACCTTCTGCACCCCCGATCTAGCCCAAGGTCATGGTGGGGCCCGGGAGTGGATGTGAACCCCGGCTTTGTGGTCCCAGCTCCCGCGAGGCTTCCACGTGAAGCGTGAGGTTGGACGAGAAGTCCCAGCCGCGTGCTGTGTGGGCCCGGGCAAGTTACTCAATCCCCCCGGGCCCTGAGAGCAACACCTCGGGGTGCTGGGGGTGCTCGGGAGAGCCAGCAGCATGCCTGGGTTCTGCTGCTGTTTGAAATGAGTGCCTTTATTGGTGTCATTGAGAGGGACAAACCGGCAAAAGCTGGAAGGGCTGTGGTGCCCAGCAGTGGGCTGGGGCCCCTGTCACCTGCACCCTGTGGGCTGAAGCGTCCCTTCCCGTCTCTCTGGACCAGGCCTGCTCAGGAGGAATCCGATACAACCCGCCCACGTAGGTGACTTAAAACGTCTAGTGGCCTCATTAAAGAAACAGGAAGAAACGGATGAAAGGCATTTCAATAACAATTTATTTAACCCAACCTATCCAAAATAGTGTTTCAGCATATCATCAATATCTAAATTATTAACAAGATAGGTTCCATTTCTTTCGTGCGTACTTAATTCTCCCAGATCTGGTGTTGCTTTTAACTGAAAACACACCTCGCGTTCGATGCTAAATGCTCAACATTAAACAATAAAGCGTGTTCGACAGAAAAGCATTTTACATTGATTCCGTTTTTAAACTTAAATTAATCCAAGGGAAATAGATTTTCAAAGTGCATTTCGTCCGTCCCACCAGTCACACACCGAATGTTCAACGGCCGTGTGTGGCCGAGGCTGCTACGCTGACAGCTGTGACCCAGACAGGCCCACGTCCTCCTCTCCTCACCTGTCCAGGTGCCCGTGCTTCTGGCCTCGGTGGCCCCTGGCTCACCTGAGGTTCTCATCGGTTGGCGGATAGAGTTTCGGGGCCACTCGAGGGGTGATAAGATGGGGTCTCCAGGCGTCGTGGGAGGCAGGCAGGGGAGGGATTCAGCTCTGTGGAGCCACCTGGTCCCCGGGGCGTGTCGAGAAGGGCACGGTCTGGGTCTTCGAGCTGGTCGCATCCCCTCTTCGGGTCTGTCCAGAGGGCTCCGAGGTCCTCAGGCTCAGTCTCTCCATCTTCCACCAGCGCCGATGCCTGTCCACTCAGACCTGAGGTCTCTCCCGGGAGGCTCTCTCTCATACAGATGGCGCTTAATGGTGGCTTGAGCGTGAGCCACGCGGTGCCGGGCTCATGGGGCAGAGCTGCCCAGTGCTGCCTTGCCTTTTCTCCGGCCGTGGGGTCGCCTAACCGTCCTCGGGGACCCCACCGTTCCAGGGTCTGCGTCCCCAGGCGTGGGGCTTGCTCCTGCTGCTCACAGACTGTCACCCTGACGGCGCCCTGGGAAGCGGATGCTACACTACGCTCGCTTTGTGAGACGCTGAGCGAGCTGCCCCGGGTCACAGACTGAGCAAGCGAACGCGGCGGGACCCGACCCCAGCCTGGCCGGGACCCGAGGACCACTGAGTGTGCGTCTCCTCTGACGGCCCACGTCCCAGCTCCACCCTGGCTCTGCAGACTCAGCTTCCCCAGCCGTGTGACGAGCGGGCGGGACCTTCTGATGGCCAAGTTCCTTCCAGCTCTCAGAGTCTAAGTGATTTTGTTCTGGAGGTTGGTGGCTGGTACACCACGTCGCGGCGCCCGGCCCGGCCGAGCCCCCGTGGGCAGCGGGGCCCGGCACACGGCCTCGGGGGCCGTGCCAGAAGCCGCCACGCTGCTCCCAGCGTCTTGGCACTCAGGCCTCGCAGCTGCCAGGGGCTGGCCTTGTGCGGTCACCGGGCTGGCACGGGTGTCCAGGCGGATCGGGGAGGGCGGGAGGGGTGGGGTGCGCTGAGGGGCCCCCGCATCCATCACTGCCAGCCATCCTCACAGCCCCTGCCAAGTCGTGGTGGAACCGGGCCCAGGTGCCGATGTGCTTGGTAACTCGATTGCCATTTGAGACATTAGGGTGGTGTCAGGACGGTCTACCCCCCACATTCACGTCAGGAGCCTGGAGCGGGCGGTGGCGGCCTGAGTGAGGCTGTTTGTGCAGGGCGGCCGGTGCAAGGGACGGAGACTGTCGCCCGCCAGGGCTGGGCGGGGAGCGGGGGCGTGGGAGGGAAGTAGCCAGCCGGGACAGAAGTCACGGCAGGGCCTGCCCCTCGGCAGCTGGTGACACAGGCGGCCCGGTGCGGAGGGCCAACCCGGCACCTACTATGTGCGAGGTGAACGTTCCAGGTTCACGGGTGGCAGATATTAGGGTGACGTCTCGGGGGGGGGTGGGGGTGGGGGTGGGGGTGTGGTGCCCAAGCTCGTGAACATGTTTTCATTACCTTTAAAATCAGAATTAAAAAATGGAACTTTTACGTTGAAGAAAGTGTTTTAATATAGGTTGAATGGTGTCCCCACAAAACCCTGTCCACCTGGACGGACCCTCAGAACGTGACACTATTTGGAAACGGTTTCTGCAGAGGGCTGTCGTTAAGAGAAGGTCACAGAGGAGCAGGAGAGGTGCCAATCCACCGTGGTGTGAAGACGGAGGCAGAGGTTGGAGGGTTGTGGCCGCAAGCCGGGGGGCCCCTCGGAGAAGTAGGAAGGGGCCTCCAGAGGGAGCAGGTGACAGCCCTGCGACACCCCGAGTGGAGACTTCTGGCCTCCAGGCTGTGAGAGCACATTTCTGGTTTGCGGTACTCATTACGGCAGCCCCAGGAAAGTAGCACAGTATATAATGTTGCTTTGTTTTTATTCTGATGCAGTTATAAATTATTATTATTATTATTATTATTATTTTATGGAAGAAGGAACCCTTGAAAGCCAAAGTCCCTAAGGCTCATGGAAGTCTTAGTTCAAGGTGACGAGACGTGCCCTTCTTCCAGGCACTGACCTCCTGGTCTGGGGCTAGTGCCGGGGGCGTCCTGGGCGAATGGGCTTGCTATCTGAGTAGCGGGAGGTTGAGAGGAGGGGAGGGGAGGGGATCTCGGCTCCCGGCTGTGTGCGGCTTCATAGCTCGGGGTGGCGAGGGCCTCGTCGCCCTGCCTACCATGGCCCATGAGCCCTGGGCCCAGCACTAGGGCCTGCCCGAGGCTAGCGGGCGGCACGGTGAACGGGGGCATTCCTGCCTGGGCACTCATCCATTGCGGGTCTGGACGGACGTCCTTCTCTGGCCTTCTGTCCGGCGTGGGGTGCTCGTCCCTGGAGGTTCTCGTCCTCACCATCAGCTCAGTTCCACGCTGGTCCTAAGTAGAGGCCCAGGAGGCCGTCGCCCTGCTTCTCCCACCCAGAAGCCCCTTCCCCCCAGGGCGGCCGTGTGTCCAGCCCAGGCCTGTGTGAGGCTCCGAAACCTGCCAGCGACGAGGGCCTGGGTGAGCGAGCCGCGGGGACAAAGGGCCGTCCAGGCGGCCGGGCTGCAGCAGGAGCTGGGTGAGGCCCCGAGCGGTGTCCTGGCCAGTGTCCTGGCCACCGGAGGGCTCGTAAGGCCGGGGCTGGAAGACCTTGGCTTCTTGGCACTGCGGCCCAGGCTTCGCCCCTAGTCCCCCAGACTTCCCTGCAGTGGGCTCCGGACATGGCCGTACTTTGCAAGCATCACGCTATCGAGCAGCTTGGAGAGACCAGGGTGTAGACAGGATTTTAATCCTCACCTTACAGAGGGGAAACTGAGGCACAGAATGGCTGGCAGACTTGCCCGTAGGTGGCACAGCCAGGACGAGAAGTCCGGGCTGGCGGGAGGCCACTCTGAGAGAGACGGGCGCTCTCCTCCCCCAGGTATGCGGCTGGCCCTGGCTGAGGGACTTAAAGTGACATTCCTGCCTCTAGGTGGGGTGTTCTGCACAGCTGGGCTGGAAGCTTTGCACCCCAAGCTGGACATTCAGGGAGTGAAGTGCCAAGTTCCCCGACCCCCAGAACCTTCAGCCAGAACCGGGGTGGGCCGCAAGCATCCCTCAGCAAGCCCACCCCCCAACCTGAGCTTGTTCCTGCAGACCCCCGGCCATCCTGTGGAGTACAGTGTGGATGCTCAGGTCCTCCAGCTCAGAAACACAGTGTCCTTCTCGGCCCTCTCCCGGGGCTGCGGTCCCTCCTGGACAGGCCTGAGACTAGGCCGTGAGTTCCTCCCTCCCCCGTCGAAACCCCCGCATGCCACCCTGGGGGTACAGCAACTCTGGACTCCATCATCGCCGGGACCCCAAGAGCGGCTTCAGGAAGAACCGTGGACAGCCACATGCCTTGTCTGGGGGGTGACCTTGGCCCAGGGCCGGGCTCAGGGCATTGGCCCCTCCCCCACCCCACCCCCAGGCCTCACCCCTGCCCATGCCTCAGGCCTTCTCTGTTGTTGCAGGAGAGGTGAGTGCTGACCAGTGAGACCGATTCCCTCTTATTTCTGTTCCTTGGCTTGCGAACTTGGACAGGTCAGTTCCCCTGAGGCCTTGCCCTCCCCCTCTGAGAAGTGTGGCAATCCCCGGGCTCTCCCCCAGTGCAGTCTGGGTGGTTTGGACCGTGGGTGCTGGAGTCGGGCCTGCATATGAGTCCAGACTCCGTCCCAGCCTTGCTGCTGAGGCCTGGTGACCTCGCTTCCTGTCTGTGTCATGCAGAGGACACAGGACCCAGCAGACGCCTGACCGCAGGGGACGCTGCCCATCGGTCATCCGGCCTCTGCTACGTAGCATCCTCTCTCCAACTTTGGCCGGGGTTCCAAACCTCACAAAGGGTTTGCACGTACCTGCGGCTTCATTCACGTCGGCTGTTCCTGACCTCTGCTGCCTGAGGATCCAGGCCCGCCTTGCTAAAGGGATCTAAGCAGAAGCCTGCTAGGGATTCCCTGGTAGGCTTTTGCTTTTCTGACACAGCCATCGCCATTTCCTCCGGGGCTCTTTTCCTCTTCCTGGGGTTTAGGTTAAAGGCTGGAGGTGCAGCAGCCATTTTGGGCTGTGAGGATGAAACTATGTGGTCAGGACGTGATTAGAAACCCTGGGGCGCTGACGGCACGCTGCCCTAACCCCGGTTAGTGGAGAAAATTGAATCCCATGCGTTAAGCCTCTAGGGAGTTTCGGATGCTCCCTCCCCCACCCGGATGCATGCAGTGTTTGGCATATGATAGATGCTCAGTTAAAGCTAAAAGCCACTCTTGCCCTTTCCCAGGCTTCTGAGGCCCAGAGAAAGGGAGCCACGTGCCATATGCTTGAAAAGGGGGTGACTGGTTCTCAAACCCAGCACACTGGGCGCTCAGGCCAGCGCACGGGCTCCCTGGCCTGAGACAGGGCATGCGCCCCTGTGTCCAGGGCTCTGGGACCTCAAGAGTCTGGATGTGGCCTTGGGGGTCCTTTCACTCCCCCCTTTAGTAAGCGTCGCTGCGTGGTAATTACGCTCCATGAAGTCGCCGCAGACACTGGGCCACTGCCCGTGTGGGGAATATGGGGCTGGGCTCCCGGGAGCCTCGGGTCACGTGTTTATCGACCCATCGGTGCGTAACCCGGTGTTACGTGTGTTTCTGTTTGACGACACCTGATTCGATATATACTTTGGTTCATTCACAGAACCCACGACCACCTGCACGGTCACCCGGGCCTGAACGAGGCTCGTCTGACACACGCCGTCTCTGTGAGGCACACTGCAGCCCCCTCGCTCTTAGGGACACCAGATGGCACCTCGGCACTGGGCCGAGGGCCATTTAAACAGCGAAGTCACCGACCAAAGCACAAACGTGAAGGACCCTTGTGTACTGCGTGAGTCGAAGCGAGCTATGCGCATGTCTGCACCTGACCGTGAAGGTGGCACAATTATTGATGTGGGGGGACACACATAAACTTGGCGTGCACAAGAACGAGAGGCACCGATAATGAGAGCGGACTGCACTTGGCAAACGGGTCGTCGGCCGCGCCAATGGGAAGACCCGCCCCGATCGAGTGGTCAGTGGTGGCCTCTCTGAGGAGGTGAAATTAAAGCCGAAACCTGCAGGTGGAGGAGGAGACAGCGGTGAAAGGCGGGTGACGTTCAGCACCACAGTCTTTTCTCAAGGTCAAGTTCAGAGCTGTCCCAGTTTCCTTCAGCATGACCTTGGGGCGGCCGGGATTTAGCTCAGCCCTTTATTGTGAGCTGGCTGCATGGTTGATCTTTTCTCTCTTTTGGTAGCTTTTTTTTTCTTTTTTTTTTTAGATCGTTCCCTTTTCTTCTCATTTTCTTCTCTTCTGTTTTAGAACTCCTATAGTCGATTTCTGTTCTTTCAGTGGTGACCCTGAAGACTTATGAGGAGTCAACTTTTAAATGTCTAAATTGATCTCGATATTCTCTACGCCTTCCAAAAGACACAGGGCCTGAGAATGCATCACTGCGCTTCAGACTCACACGGGGTTGTGTCATGTATTTTATTTCTAATTCCAGCTTCCCCAAGTGGGACCTGATTTTTCTTGTTTTGTGCAGTTGGTGTTGGTTTGGATTTACCCAGCTATTTCCCACACCCTTCACTCATGACTTTTCTTGCGTTTTACATCCTCCTTCTGCGATTACATCTCCTGGGCCTGAAAGGTACCCTGGGGGGTTGTTGTCACTGCAAGTCTGTGAGTGGCAGACGTCTTTGTTTTTACTTGTCTAAAAATAAATCGATCTATCTTTTCTCGTGTAGTGTGTACTTTTTGTGTTTTAAGATAGCCCTGCCCTGAGGTTGTTAAAATGTTATTCTATGTTGTCCTCTAAAAGATTTATAGTTTTGCCTTTCATATGTAATTGCCACACCACCTGGAATGGATTTTTGCATAAAGCGTGAGGTAGGGGCTCTGTGGTGGTCATCAGTGCTCTCTGCCAAATATTTAGGGCTCTAAAAATTTCAGGCGAGTCTCCACATTGGCCACATGTGGTCATTGGCATGGGTCAAGGCACGAGGGGACCCGCTGTCTCGCTGGCTGTCGGCCGGGGTCTGCTCTGGCTCTCGGTCCCTAGAGGTTGTGCTCAGGCCCTACCCTGTGGCCACCTGTTCTTGCAACGTGGCAGGCCACTTCTTCAAAGCCAGTAAGACCCCCCCCCCCACTCCTCTCTGCTGAGAGGAGCCTTGCACCGCATAACTGAAAGGGGGAGCAACTATCCTACCTTTGGGGTACGTGTGAACACGTGACTTGCTTTGGCCGAGGACGTGTGAGCGGAAGTGGGGCGCATCCCTCCTGAGAGGCGCTCGATGAGCCATGCGTGACGTGTCATATGACCCTCCTGCTGCCTCTGTGATGGGGATAATGATGGAATCGTGTCTTTTTCTCCAATTTTCGTGTGTTTAACTTATTTTCCTTGACTTGCCGTTCCAGTGCCGGCCTTTAGGACAATTCATAAACTTGACTGCGTGACATTCACAACTTAGGTTCATCAAAAGACACCACAGAAAGCACGAAGAGACAAACCACACGCCGAGGGGAGATTTTGCAGTGTCGAGAACTGACAAAGAACTCGTAGGAAGAAAGGGAATGCTTTTGCGTGGGTTTTTATTGATGGAGGTGTGGCAAGGCCCACAAGTCAGGAGACAGCTGCCATTGGAAAGGGAGTCCAATACCCACAGACGGGGGCCACAGCACGTCGTGGGGGCCACACGAGGGAGCGCCGGCGTCGATGAGGAGGCAGAGGGACAGGTGGAAACAGCAGGAACTGTCACTGTGGTTTCCGTGGGGAGGAGCGGGCGAGGCAGGGTGAGCAGGCGGGGAGTGGCTAGTTTGAATAACTTCAGTGGCTCTGGGGCACAGAGGCTGTTGCCGGTGCCCGGTGGCCGGTATGCTCCCTGGGTGATCAGGCCTGGGGACAGTGGCATGAGTGTGTGATGTGGGAGGTGGTTGGAGCTTAGGCTCTGGGTGGTTGCTTTGTATCCGAGAAGCATGCTGATGGCGAGGTTTTTATTATCGCTAGGAATTGGCACGCCCAGAGAGGGACCGTCCCTCCACGCTGGCAAGGTCCCTGACGTGAGGGTGTCAGAGACACAGAAAATAAAAGACATGAGCAATACGGTAAAGATTGCCTTGCAATCAACGCGAAGAGGAACAGCCCAGTTGGCAAAAGACTCAAATGCAACTTCACAGGAGGGGACCCCAAATGCCGAGAAGCGTGCGAAAAATAAACACAAAAATGCAAATTCAACCTCCGACGAGGCACCATCTCCACCCCGGCCAGATCGGCACTGAAAGCCCAGTGCTGGTGAGGGCGGGAAGCACCAGACACCCACACGCCGAGGCCGGAAGCGTGACTTGGTGTCACTGGCTTGGAAAACGAATGAGCATATTTCTTGCGAAGTTCACGACGTGCCTTCCTTTTAACCCAGCACGAGTCTTCCTAGACCCTTGCAAAGAGGAAGCCTCCAGCGCAGGTTTTCATTTTAGCGCTTCGGTTGCACGTCCCAGGCCAGGTGGTGACGTGCTCCAGGGCCCAGGGCCAGCTGCTCCACCTTGCGCCTCGGGCTGCTTCCGGGACTTGCTCCCCTGTGAGCATCCTCCCCGACGCTCCGTGCTCGTGTGGTTTGGCATCTTGAAATCACGGGCCAAAGTCACGGCCAAAGCTTTTGACACCTGTACCATCTCTGTGTTTCTCGGGTGTGTGAGAATCGCATTACGAGTCCCCAACGTCTGTGCCACGCTTTCTGCCCGACAGGTGGCAATTGCACGTGACGGCTTCTCATCACTGCAGTAAAAAGCTCTCGCTCACGCTCTCCTCTCTCTCCTTGAGTCCTGACCAGCCGTGGTGTGTCCGCGTGTGTCCCTGTGTGCTGCAGTGTGTGCCCCCCTCCTTCCCCCCTCCTCTTTGGGAACTGTAAGTATAGATTCTTGTTTCAAGGAGGTGCCTCGGTGTCAGTCATTTTAACATACCTGATTAAAACAAAATCCCATTTTAAGACATCTTTTTCTTTGAGATTGTGTAGATTCACTGTGAGATCTCCAGGTACAGATTTCTTTTTTATTCATCCTACACTGGATTCTTAGAGATGTCTGAATCTGTGGGTTGATGTCTTTCATCAGCTCTGACAAAATCTCCGCCATTTCCCCTCAGTTACAGCCTTTGTCCTACTCTGTCCTTGCCTTCCGGAACTTTTGTAGCCATGTGCTATACCTCTCTGCTCCCAGCCGTCATGGGACAGATCCCAGCAGAGCAGGAGAAAGAGTAGGGGAAAGAGGCTGGGCAGAGGGACACGGTGCCTTAGAGGCTGTGTGGCCTCAGAGGGAGAAGTGACGCCTGGCCACTGTGCTTCCAGACGGGGTTGCCGCTCAGCTTCCATGAGCCGACTGTAGCCCAGTGACCTACCTGAGCTATTCCATAATCAGGGGACGTGTTTGAGCTAGCCTATAACCAGGGGATACACCCGAGCTATCTCATAACCAGGGGACATGCCCGAGCCAGCCCATGGCCAGGGGACACACCTGAGCCAGCCCATGGCCCGGGGACACGTCTGAGCTAGTCTGAGCAGTCTCAGGTTCCCGATAACCGAGCATCGTTATCCATTGGTGACAGTGGAGACTCCGGGAGGCATGTGAACACAAGTTCTCCTGGGTTCTGAGGTGACAAATACACACGTGGGACACGCGTTTGGTGGCAACGGGGCACTTTCTTGTGGCTTAATCCAACTCTGAGAGCCCAGTGTCACCAAGTCCTCCCGCATCAGGCCCGAACCAAGGAAGATTCATACTCACTTCAGAAAAGTCACGGCGGGGCTCACAGGTGTCCCCCAACCCCCACCCTCCACCCATTGCCTTTTTAAAAATTTTTTATTCAGAGGATCTCAGCCAGGTCATACGTGGGAAACTGTTGAGAGTTGTCCCCTCTCTGCTCAGCACATTTCTCTTACATGTTAAAAAAAAATTTAATACCATTAGGTCATCTCTCTCTTTTTTTTTTTACTTCTGCGAAAGTCTTTATTTTGTGTATTTCTCAAGCATCCTGATGTTCCTTCTCAAGCTCACCGCTGGATTGCTTCCTCCCAGTTCCTCTCGAAATGCCTGCCTGTTTTATCTTTCACAAATGCCTTAGAGCCGCAAAGCAAATGCCCCTTGCTTTCTCTGCCTCTCCACCCCACTCCCTGTGAACGAGAGAGGGCCCCCGGCTCTCACCGAGGTCTTTAGGCAAAGCAGATACATCCCACGAGGCTTCAAAGGTGCCTCCTCCTCAGCCACACAAGACTCTGCCTATTCAGTCTTTCAAAGAGTCGGCTGTGAAAGCTGTCTGGTTCATTGATAAAAAAAAAAGGTATTGTTTTTAGGGCTGTTGAATATATTAATGAGTTGTATCAGAGGACAGTTAGTATCTGCAAAAGGCGATGGTTACCTTTCACCTACTTTGTGAGTGGAGACACCACCCCCCCAGCCCCGGCCAGAGCATACTTCACCCAAGGGCAAGGTCGGCAGGCGGGTGTGGCCCCCCCACACCCCAAAGAGCTAAGCCAGAATGGCTACTACTCCTCTCTTGAGCCCCCACGTTTGTTTTCTAATGTATGAGCTCCCTCATTCAGACGTGAGCAAGCTGCAGACGCTTCTCGGGCTTGGTGACAGCTTGCCTCGCCCCTGTGACATGTCCGGTCTCTGCCGAAATGCTCGTAAAAGCACAGTTGTGTAAACACTCACCTCGGCCGAAAGCATGCACGGTGCCTGCATGGGTCTGTAGCCCCACGTTCCAAGTGGGGTTCGCTCCGTCCCCTCCCGTCCAGGAAGTCTCAGCCCGAGGTGAGAAGAAAGGAGTGGGTTATTAAGGATTCTGACAAGGTAGGCTGAATAAATTGCATTTTCTTTGTGAGCCTTAATCCGGTGTTGTGTTGGCCTCTCGGACATGGCTAATTTATTTGGAATTTCATTCTGCTCCTGACAGCGTCCTTGACTAGCTGTTTGATCACTCCGAGCGAAGTTACATACCAGCTTTCAACTGCCGAAGGCGGCCGCGACGTTTTTCTCAAGTGTGTTCTCCGGCTCGGCTTTATCCTGCGGCCGCGACTCAGATGGCGGGAAGGGGTGGGGGGTGGCCGCCCTTGTCCTTGTCCCTTGTCCTCGTGAGAGAGGGGGCCGGCCGCACGGGGCTCTCCCTCCACGAGGGCCGAGGAGGTTTCCCACTCGTCCCCCTGTCTGGGTTTGGGCTCTGCTTTTGTGGCGCAGGAAGAAAGAAAATTAGTTTTCGGCCGCCCGCGAGCAGAACGCGTTTCAGTGGAAACCGTGTTTGCGACACACATCGGCAGCTTGGCGCGCGCCCAGGCTTTGGGATGTGATATTCTCAGGGGAAGGGGCACGCTGACCACAGATCCTCACCGGGGGCTTCGGCCGGGGTCCCCCGCGGTCCTGGCGTCTCTGGGGCAGGTGCGAGGTGGCGGTCACTCTCGCGCTCACACATTTCTGCTGCGATTGCCTTTTTTTTTTTTAAATCAGAGCAAGCAAGTCTTGCTTCTTGCTTCACTTGGGATGAGCTTTGATAAGACTCCAGCACCTCTGAGGAGCTCCGTCGTGGCCTGTCGCGGCTGGCGGTTTTACGGCAGAACCTGGGCCAGTGAAACCTTATGCTCTCACCTGGCCCAGCGACAACGACACCTGTCCGTGCAGTCGGCCTAGTGACACGGACGCCTGTCCATGAACTGCATTCCTGATGAGCTTCCCCCCACCCCCACCTCCCCCCCGGGTGCCAGGGGCTGTGTAAGGAAACCCTGAGGGTTGGGGGGTGGTTGGGGAGAGCTCACATTCTAGAAACATGTGCAAGATCTCAGAGGGCGTTAGTACTGTGACGAACCAAATGCAACCGACCGACCCAAATGCGGAGCCATAGGACAGGTGGGACCAGGGCGGGGGGCCTCGGCCTCGCTCCCCGGTCCTGCCTCCGAGCTGGGGAGTCTGGTGGGTGTCGAGGGCATTGGAGCGTGCTCTTAGCTCTGGCCCCCCGCCTTTGGTGTGGGATGCGGGGGAGGGGCCGGTGCCCCCGTCTGCAGATGAGGACTCCGAGGCCCAGAACGTTGCAGGGTCACCCTGAGGGAGCCCGGCTTCTGCAGGGCCAGCTCGGATGGGGCCCCGGGGGCTCGTTCCGGCTCTGGCCCCGCCTCCCCCCATGGACCTCACCTGTCGAAGGTGCTCACCTGTCTGGAATCTCGTTAGGGGACAATCAGGGAGGACCTGCAGGTGGCTGCTTCGGCGGCTGGCCGTCTCTCTGGGGGTAGGAAGCCCTCCCAGGCCCGTGGCACTGCCGCGGTTAATGTCCCCAGTCTGTCCTCAGCGCAGGAGCCCCCACCCGCTCAGCTCCGTGAGTTGTGGCCAGCCCCAGCTCCCGTCGACGGGACACTCGTCCCCTTTGTCATCTTTGTCACCAGACGCCCTCTGGCAGGTGCAGCCAGGAGAAGAGGGAAGGAAGAGTGGGGACGGGCAGGAGGAAAGGGAAAATCCGAGCAGAGCTGTGACTTCGGGCACTGGCCAAGTTCACGGCGATCTCGGGAGGAACTCTGGGGGGCTGGGCTCTCACTTCCAGCCCCTCCACGTGGTCAGTCCTTGGTGAAGGGCTGTCCGGCGGGGGTGACACCTCTGGGTGGTCTGGCTCTCTGTGCTGGGGCGGCTTCCCTGGCCGAGGACGTCCCCCACTCCCAGAAAAGTCACACTGGGAGCAAAGGGACGTTGAAGCTGGAGGGAGAGGCCACAGAGAGGGGTGAAAATGTCGCAGGGGTGGAGGTAGAGCTCTGATCGGGCCCCGAAACCGCTGCTAATAGGGGGGTGACTCAGAGACTGGGTGCCGAGCCAGTGACACCTGCAAAGGGCCAGCCTATCGGCCATGCTTTTATTATCACTTAATTATTTTTCCGTGTGGGGGACGGCCCCCTTATCCGTTTAATGTCCCCACAGCTGCCTCGAGGTAGACCTTTCCCCGGGAAGAAGTGAGCACTGAGAAGAGCCATTGTCCAGGGCAGGGACCATTTGCTTCCTCTCCTGAAGGACATGCTGACCTCAGCCTCACTGACCCCTCGTGGCTGGGGACACTCGAGCAGGAAGGGGAGGCCCTGTGACCCCGAGTCTCTGTGCCGTGGACACCACGTGACAGGGCGTTGTTGGCTTTGTGTGCTCAGAAAACAGAGATTTCTCCAAGGCCACCTTGTCCCTGCTGGCCAGGCCTGCAGCTGTGGGGTGGGAGGCTGAGGACAGAGCCCTGTGGCTCTGTGCCTCAAGCTGCCCCAGGACGCCCGCCTGAAGACGCTCACCTCTCAGGTCAGCGAAAGACCCACCTAGAGATCAGCCTTTCTCCGTGCCTGGGACACTCGCTCTATAGGCAGGTGTGTCCTTCCAGGAAGGTGACTGGTAGACACCGCTGAGGACTTTGGGTGACCTTCGGGAGGCCCTGTTCGCAGCCACGTCCTCCCGAATGATCGCAGACGCCACGTCGGGCCCCGGCCATCTGCATTCTCGTGTGTGGGTGAGTGATCTGCAAACCCCTACTTGTGGCAAACGAGCCCAGAGCTACATGTCACCTGAGAGTGTGTTCAGCCCATGCGCTGGTCACTGGCTGAGTCCGCGGCCGGGGGCTTTCTCTGTGGACAGAGACAGGAGGAGGCGCTGCCACCCAGCGAGCAGAGTACGCTCCAGGTGGCCTTTGTCATTGGTGATGGAGTAACCTCTGGGGCCCAGGGGTGGTGGAGGGGCTGCAGCGGGGAGCTCAGCATGGGTGCCTGAAACCATGGGTGCGTGGGTCGCCCGCCCCACTGCCCATTCTTAGGGTGTGCCCCTGTCAAAGCCTTTGAATTTACTCCTTAGAACCTTCTGGAAGGGCTGAGCGGGGGACGCTGTCGCCTTGCAGGTAAGGACGAGTTCGGGCCTGGCTCCAGGTGGCCTGTAGCCCTGGCGGCCCCTGACTTTCTCTCTGGCTCGGGCACCTGTGGGTTAAACTGCTTCCTGTGTGAGAGCGTGGCTGGGGGCCCCAGGGGCCTCCGCCCCTCCTGGGGCCCGTTGGCGCCGTGGGGACACAGCACTGGAGCTGGAGGGGGGCCCGGCTGCCTTTCACCCACGGGAACCTTGGCCGTGAGAGGCCAGAGCTGAGCCTGCAGGGCACACTGACTTTGCAGAGGTGCGTGTGCACACGTGCCTGCGTGGACGCGTGCGTTCATGCCTGTGTGCGTGTGCACGCACGTGTGCATGTGTGAGCGTGCAACGTGTGAATGCGTGCACGCGCACGTGTGTGTGCACGCTCATGTCAGGCAGGGAAGGGGGAGCAGATGCTGTCGTGCCATAAACAGTGTGCAGACGCTTCTCAGGGCCTCTTCCTTGGGGACGGGGAAGGTGGCCGGCCATCTGCGCCCAGGCGCGGGGTGCTGGTCTCGGTGTGCACGCCCTCGACCCTCTCCACGCGCCCTCAGCGCGACATCCGTCACTCGCCCTGCTTTCCAGGAAGGAGTCTGTGGCCCCGAGGGGCTGAGCGCCTTACCGAGGTCACGCAGTGGATCTGCAGGGGGACTTGGTGTGGGGACGAGGGCCACCGTGAGGGAGGCGAGGGGACCTCGCCGGATGGTTTTGTCCGGCCTCGGCCTCGGCCTCCTCCCAGGCCTCCCGGTCGGCCGGTGTGGGTGGGCTGGGAGGTGCTGGGGCCGCTTTCTAGGCCCCAGCTGACCCCCTCGCCGTCACGGGCGGGAGGGGGCCTTCGGGATGTGTCAGAGCCGCGTTTGGAGTCCCTCTGGGCTCCGGGTGGACTGCTCTCACTTCCGCTCCCTCTGCCCTCTCGCTTTCCATGTGCGCAGCTCCCCCGGCCTCCCCGACCCCACCCATCCCGGACCACGAGGCCGCCGGACAGCGCCAGCCTCCGCAGCGCTAGCTAATTGGGGAGAGAAAGAGGCCGATTGTCTGGCGGGCGGAAGAGCGGGCGTGGGCGGCTGAAGGAGCCGGAGAAGGTGGCCGGCTTCGCCCAGCAGCTGCCGCCCGGGACGTTTGCAGATTACGTCAGCGCCGGCGAGCGGGGGGCGCCGGGCAGAGGGGGGGCTCGGCAGCCTCCCGCCCCAGGCCTCCCGACAATGCAGCCATTGTCGGCCCGGAGTGGTTCATTCCGGTTGAATGGTGCACGGGCCTCTTGACCAAGGAGGCTGCTGGCTGTTCCCGATCTGTCCTCTCGCACACCAGGGAGGCGCTGGACTGGAGTCTGGTCCGCCCAGGGGCTGCGGAGAGGACGGGGTCACCCCTGAGAGTGGCGTGCGCCTCGGAGACCCGCGGCTGGACGGAGCTCCCGGCCCGGGCCCCTGGCCGCGTGGCGGGCACTCGGCAGAGCCTGGCCAGAAGCCGCTCTGGGCTGCACCGCTTGGCTTCCGCTCTGCGGGGCCCTCCGCCCTGGGCATGGCCTCCTGGTGGGGGGCGAGCTCGGGCCCCGACCCCCTCATGGTCCTGCTGGTCATCGTCCTGCTAGCGCGCTTCCTCCTGTGGTCCTGTCTGGGCGCCTACATTGACTGTAGACTGGCCCGGCGCCGGCCGCGGAAACCCAAGGAGGACTAGGCCCTCGGCATCCGAGCGCCGGGCACGCGGGCCTCCCGTCCAGGGGGGCACTGCCCCAAGGCGTCCTGTCCTGAGGCCGAGGGTGGTGAGGGCGGGGGTGGCACAGGGCGGGCCACCTGCGTCCCACCCACAGGGCAGAGATGGACCATGCCCCGCCCGGACGGACCGGGGCTGTCCTGGTTGCGTCCGACACCCCACGTCGGGGACAGAGGGGCCACCCCTGCCATCTGTCACCGAGTTCTCTGGTCCCCTGATGGAGTGGGGGATCCTGGGGGGGGTCACGCTTCCAACGCTTCATAAATGTGTTTGTGGGAAGAGGCAGGCGGGGAGCTAGAGGGCTTGGGGGACGCCAGGACAGAGGTGGCCACACGACAGCTGGCCCTGCCACCAAAAGCTCCCCCTTGTCTCAGTCTTCCCCAGCCTCTGGCGGGGATAAGAGCCTGGCAGAGGAGGGGCTGGTGACGCAGCCGCCGTGAGGCCCCTGAGGACAAACCCCGTGAGGTCCGTCTCTCCCGCCTCCTACCCTGGCGCCCGGGGCCGCAGGAGAATCTGCTGCCGCTGCCTCGTGGCTACACGCCCTTGGAGCATCCTGCCTGGAGAACCTGTCCTGCGTACCTGGGACCTTGGGCCACATCAGACGGTCCGACAGTGCGACTAGCGACAGGGGCTCTGGGTCACGCAGGAGCCGTTCTACCTCCGGGGGGCTGGACCCCTGCCGTCAGCTG
>CM053510.1:1599790-1616784 GCA_028627145.1 Eidolon dupreanum | reverse complement strand
TGTGCTTTTTGCCCTCAGAGGGAAAATTTGGGTTCCCATGGCCCACCACTTATTTCTTGAATTTCCAACCATGTGCTGGATTCTGACCGAAAACGGTATCATTCTCCGAATCTGTGTTGACCCCAGATGTACCCCGATTAATTATCGACGATAAGGAAACCCGCTCCTGGGCTGGGCTGGACTCCGCAGGAAAACGGAGCGTTTTTGGGGAGGGGGAGGGGGAGACATGGCGGGCTGAGCCGGGATCGGCGGGGGTGGCGGGATGTCCTTGTGGCTGGGTTAAACGCAAGGTCATGGCTGTTTCGATTTCCCCGTCCATGAAGAATGGCTGTTTTCACACTCTCAGGGAAGAAAGAGAAGCTTGGTTTGAGTTTTGCAACTTACAGAGCAGATGAGAAGTGGTTTTGGTGGTTTTATCATGTTTCTGACAATTTGGGGTGGGGTGGGGTGGGAGGAAAGGGGTTCCCTCCGGGAAATGGTGGGGGTGTATTGAGCTGCTCTTATCCCCATTCCCGCCAGCTGGCAGGAGGGGTGGCCAGGCTCAGGTCATCAAGGGCTGGGACTTCACCGTGTAGGTGACGAGAAAGTTAGAGTGGTCCCCTTGGTGGCTATTCAGGCTCCAGCTGTTCAAGTCCTGGGACGTCGAGGGGAAGAGGGGGTTCGAGCTGGGACAGGTGTCTGGGGTCGACCCTGGAGTTTGGCACCACGTTGGGTGGGAGTTGGTGGGTCGATGCCAATTGTGTCTCCCCCCCCTGGGCTGACCCTTTTAGGGATCTGTCCCAGGGTCATCGAGGGGCGTGGGATGGGAACCTGTGATCACTCTGGGATTTCCTGCCTGTTAACAGTGCAGACTCGGTTCACCAGAGGGAATCCGAGAAACTCAGCCAGCCCGGAGCCTGGTGACCCTGCTTACACACTGCGGCTCGCCACAGGCTCAGGCTCTGGGACCCCCACGGCGGGGACCCAGATTATATGTTTATGATTAGAAATATTTTTATGTTTGCAAAATTGAGACGCTTTAGTGGCAGGAGGCAAAGCTTCTGTCCCTTCCTTCCCCGACTTGCCCTCGCTCTGGGGAGGGGGAGGTGCCGGAGAGACGGCCCACGTCACCCCCGCCCAGGTGAGGGGACAGTAGGCTGGCTGAGGTGTGTTTGTGTGGTTCCCGTCACTTCCCTAGAGGGTCGGGTGTCGCTGGCTTCAGGCTCAGGCTGTCCTCCAGGGGTGCGCCTGCTTTGTCCTGTGAAAGGTTGGGGCCAAGCCCTGCTGTGGGGTGTGAGCCCATCTTGTGTGTGGGCAGAAGAAATGAAGTCACGGAAGCCGGTCTGCGGAGAATTTGCCCAATTGCTATATGTGTCATGTTGTGAGTGGCGGATTCAGTTCTTATCACAGCTGGTCAGAACGGAAGGTCAGGAATTTACCTGATAATGCAGGTGTATGGTTACAAGCAGACCACACTAACATGAGCATCTTGTCCCTTTCGTGATGGGAACGTGACAAAATACCTCAGCAGGATCCCGGGGTTTGCAGAGAGCAGCCTGCAGACAGCCAGCTCGTCTCCGTGTGAATAAAGCACGTTTTATGCATCTCAGGTACCAGATCCCGTCTGGGAGCCTGAGATGCATCTTGACAAAGTGAAGGGCCCCAGGGCTATGGCGCTCACCCCCGTTTGTCACAAAGGATGGTAGTAGCTCCATCAATAGGAGCAGACGCCATTATTAACTCCTCCTCTGTGCCTTGAATCGGGCCGCATTTCTGTCTCACGGCTATGCTGGAAGGGGGCTGCAATTGTCACCCCGTTTTACAGGGGAGGAAATCGAGGCTCAGAGTTTTCAGGTAATACACTCAAGGCAGCCCAGCTCGGAGGTGGAGAGATGAGTCTCCATCTCAGACTTGGGGGCCCCTTTCTGGTGGTCTCGGGCTAATTCCAGGCCCCGAACACAGAGCTCCGTCTGAGCCACCAGCACCCACGTGGAGGTTCCTGAGCATGCTGGGTTCTGAGGTTCTAGCCTGTCCTATGCCCTGCCCATGACCGGGAATAGCCGGCCTCATGGTGGCGGCTCTCAGAAGGGCCCACGCATTGTCCTGATGCTCGGTCTCTGTCGTGAAAGTCTCCATAACTTTGAACAAGGGCCTCGCTATTTTCGTTTCTCCCCGGACCCCGCAGGTGCTGTGTCTGGACCAGGTGGGAGAAGCCACCAGTCAGACCTGACCTTGGCCTCCTGGGAAGCGAAGCCATTCCTGCCGGTGGGTGATGCTCGCTGGAATGATACTGTCAGCCAGTCCACGGGGAATGTGCCAGAATATCGTCTCCTGGAAAAAAACGGATGCTTTGCGTGGCTGACCGGCACCCCCCGCCGCCAGCACCCCCCGCCGTGCTCCTTGAATCTATTTGTTAAACGAATTACTGCAGCACGGGAGGAACGAGAAGGCCCTTTATCTCCATCTGGGCTGGCGTCCCCTCTGCAGCCCCTCAGAGCGGGTGACGTAAGCCTGTCTCGGGCGATTTGTGGAAGGACCGCACGATAGAGTCCGGCCGCGTCTCGGCAGGGACAGAGCGGGCCTCCCCGGGGGCGCCCAGGACTTAGCCGGCCTATCTCTCCATTTATCAAAGCCCTTTGGGGGATGAGGCAATCGGGCAGGGCGGCCTCGTGGCCTGGCCGTCCCTCCGTCCGAGGGGCCGCTGCTCCTGCCAGCTCGCCCAGGGCCCCTAGGGTCCGGGCGGCTTCTCGCAGGGAGAACCAAGGTCTCCGAGGTGGCCCAGTGCCCCCCACCAGGGTCTGACCTGTGGGGCCGGCCACCGACTAGACGGTGCCGAGGTGGTGGCCTGAGCCACAGTGCGGATGGGGAAAACTCCCGCGTGCGGCCCAGGCTGGCTCAGGGGCCCATGGGGAGATGGCGTGCCCCCCACACGGCCCCCCACAGCCTGCTCTTCTCGCGACGTGAGGCCCACTCTGGGCCTTGGGGGGAGGGGCCTCGTCCCCTCGCGGGGCAGGAACCTGGCAGACCCGTGGGGCATGTGGCAGAAGTGAGACCCTGTGACTCCCCAGCCTGGGGCAGGAGAGGCCTTCCAGCTCCACTCTGCTGCCCCTCTGGGCTCGTTTGGGGGACCCACCCTCCACCTTGCGAGGAAGCCTGAGCCCCCCAAGGGGTCACGTGTGGTTCTAGCTGACAGTCCCGAGAGGCCCCCGCCACTGCCGGCCTCAGCCAGCAGCAGCTTCACGCGACCCTGTCCCCAGCCTTGGAGCCACCCAGCCAGGCCCCGATGTCCTGGGGCCATCCCTACCACGCCGGTCTGCATCCCAGCCCCCCAGAAACCGTGAGAAGCGATAAATGCTGATTGTCATTTGAACCACTCCGGGTTGGGGGCAGAGTGTCATGCAAACGGAGCAACCAGAATGGACAGACTCGCTCGGCCTCGCTGGCCCCTCACTGCTCTTCCCCAGGGGACGAGGGTGGCCCCAGCTACGGGACAGTTGGGGGGCCGGAACCAGCCCCTCTCTCTTTGGTTCTGCTGCAAGGGGCCTGCCTTCTGCTCTCTTCTCTGCCACGTGTTGCGTCGGGGTTTGTCCCCATGGGCAGCAGGGCTGGTTTCCCAAGGTGACCTTGACTCAGGAGGTGGGCCTGCTCCAACCTGGGGTTTGTATTAAGGAGGCGCTTTCCCTCATGTATGAGTTAAATGATCTGAAATCGGCGTTTTTGTTGATAAAGTCACTCTTTTTGTTCTTTGCCTACAGAACTCACTTGATCTCTTCTTAGAGGTTCAGACCTCTGGCAGGGAAATGTTGGTTCCTGTTGAATTGCGGTCCCCGCAAAAGATAATGTCCAGAAGTCCCTGTGCACGTGGCTTTATTAGGAAAGAAGGTCTTTGCAGGTGTGATTAAGTGAAGGATCTTGAGACGAGCTCGTCCTGGATTGTTTTGGTGGCCTGTAAATCCGTGACAGGCGTCCCCATCAGAGGAGGAGGGAACGCAGACAGAGGGCAGAAGCTGGAGGCAGAGGCTGGAGGGACGTGGCCAGAGCCACGGCCACCGGAAGCGGGAAGAAGCAGGAAGGACCCTCCCCAGAGCCTTCGGAGGGAGTGCAACCTGGCGACACCTTGGCTTCCGACTGTGAGAGAACGAATCCTTGCTCTTTATAAGCCATCCCGTCTGGGGCGATTTGTTACCGCCACCCCAGGAAAGCCATACACCCCAGGAAGCCCCCGTAGCTGAGATGGCAGTTGGACATGCAGTGCACTCGGGAGAAGCCACCACGGGAGACGGGAGACGAGGTCCCCAGCATAGAGATGGCAGTGAGGGGGACGGAGGCCGTGGAGGAGCCTGGGGAGGGGGGCCCAGCTCATGGGCTGGAGGAGAAGCTGGGGCGCCTCCAGGCACAGCTGGGAGCCCAGCCCAAAGGGACAGCCCGCAGACGCCGTGAGGCCAGCCCGGCGGGACCCGTGTCAGACGCCCGACGTGTGGAGCGGTGGAAATACGCTTGTGTCATTTTAAGCCGCCACGCTGCAGTGGAGCGTTATGGCAACGGTGGGAACCAGGCCCGTGTCCGGGCTCTGGGAGTCCGCCCGGCGGCGACGGGGGGGGCTCGTCCACGCGGGGAGGGGGCGGGCGAGGGCAGGCGAGGGGCACGGGCCGGGCTCCACGTGGTGGCCGTTTGCTAGGAACGTCGTCATCGAGATCCCAGTAACGACCGTGGAGGGAACTGTCTGGCGAAGGCCTGGGGATGGGGCCTGGAGGGCAAGGCAGGGCCGTGGGGGGGCGGGGGCCACGCCGGCTTCGCAGAAGGAAGACCCTGTCCCAACCCGCTGCCTCTCGCTTGCTGGGCTTGCCGCCTTGGGGAGGCATGGCGGCCCTCCCACGCCTGCAGATCTGCCGACAGGCGGCGCAGGCCCGTAGGCGCCCACCGCCTGGGCTGAATCCCAGACCCCTCTGTGCCTCAGCGTCCCTATCTGCCAGGTGGAGGCCACAGCGCCTGCCTCCCTGGGTGAGAGTCTGTGCGTGCGACGAAACTCAGCGGCACCGGCAGCTCCGGGGCTCGGCGACCCTGTCCTCTCCCTGCGGGGTGGACGAGCGGCGTGCGGGAATGGAGGCCAGCGGCCGAGCCTGGGTTTGGGGTAGTGTGGAGCCGAAAGGCCAGTGGACAGGGCTACGTGGCCCCAAGCTCCACCAGGGGCTTCCTCTCCTGGACCCTGAGCTCAGCTCCCATGTCTACGGGCCCGAGACGGAGCACGGCCACTCCTGTGGCCGCAGGCTGCCCTCCTGCCCTCTGGTCTTGCCTGAGGGATGGATCAGTGAGCCAGCCCCTGCGGGACCTGAGGTGGGATGTCAGAGGTGTCTTGGGAGGTGGCGGTACTCTGACGCGGGGCACGCTTGTCTCCCGCCTGCACGTGGCCGAGCCCCCCGCCCCTGTGCAGTGCCTGGCACTTAGTAGGTGTTCGTTAAGTGCTTGCTGCTGGCTGGGTGGGGTGTGGGGAGGGGCAGCGTGTAAGTGCAGGGAACTCGCATGCCCTCCAGCCCTGCCCGGATCCCTCTGCCACGCCGGCCTCTGTGAGTCCAGGAGGCACGAGGTCCGGCCTTCATGGGAGGTCCCCTGCGACCTCCTCAACGTGAGAACCTTCAGCGGTTCATAAACGTAAACAAAAATCATCATTAAGATTGACGTATTATATTCTTTTATAGCAAACCCAATTTAAAAACCGCAGACGAAGTCGGGAGCCCTCTCTCTGGCTGAAGTCGCAGATGTCCAGGGTCCCTCCTGGTGGACACGGCTGGCCTGGGATTGGGTCCCCGGCCGAGTTTCGACCTCGACCAGCCACATGGCATTGGGAAGGTGCTGTTGTCCTTCTGCGCCTCGGTTTTGTCATTTGTCGCAAAGAGGAGCTCGGGGCCCTTAGCTGCACAGCGCTGTCCCAGGGCAGGGGTTTGTGGGAGCACCCGGGGACCGGGGCCCTCGTGGAGAGGCTGGTTCCTGGGTGGGAGCCACCTGGCGCCGACCTCCTCTGGGGACCGTGGCTCGTGTTACCTCCTGTTTCTCCCTGGAAACTGCCGTGCTGTTCTCGCAGTCTGGAATCTTCCGCGTGACGTCTGAGGGGCAGAAGGCTCCCCGACGTGCCGCCCGAACTCTGCTGGGCCCTAGAGCGACAGCCTCATCCAGGTGCCAGAGTTGGGATGATTCAACTGTTGGCACGGCCACTTGCTGTCGTAGCCTCAGCACTCCCGCCTGTAAAGCGGGGGTGCTCGGCGAGGTCACCGCTCAGCAGATGGGGTCGGGGCAGTGTCATGTGTGGAGAAGCAGTGTGGAGAGAGGCTAAGTGGTGGCCGTGTATGTGCCTGGTTCTGGGGCCGGCGAGGGGTTTGGGCGACCGGGGTACGTGTAGGGTGACTGAGGAGAGGCCGGAGCGTCGTCAGGGGTTTGGACGGCCAGGCCGAAGAGCTTACACTTTAACTTGTAGCACAGAACCAGAGACGGCAAGTGACTTAGCCAACGTCACATAGCATTTTCGTGGCAAGTGGGACAAGCCAAGGGCACCCTGTTTCTCAGCCCTGTGGTGTCTCCCTGGTGTTGACAGGCCAGCTGTCCCACAGCTCTGACCCACGAAGCCGCCTCGAAGGTGGACCCCCAGCTGGGAGAGCAGCCTGCAGGGCCCTCAGCCTGTGTGTGGGTGGGTGGGGGGTGACCTATCTGAGTTGCCTTTAATTTGCCTTGAAATCAGGCACAAGTCCTTTGCAAATCAGGAAGAGGTCTCTTTGGGCCTGGCATGAAATAATATCGCTGTCACCTTGAGTTAAAGAGTTAGACGTGTCTCTGAGGGGTGGCAGATTGAAATAGCCAGCCGGGTCTTAGCCTTTGATAACACAGCTGATAACAGACCGTCGGCTGCAAATACCCCGAATCCCTCAGCCCGCGCTGCCGACAGCCGTGTTCACGCGGCGTGGCCGATGGGGGCGGGGCGGGCGTGTGGCTCGTCTCCCCTCAGACGGGTTTCCTGCGTTTTAGGGAGCAGGAGAGGGTCCATCTGGTGACCAGATCGTGGGCCGAGATAGCCACCTCGGGTCGCTGGCCCCTGCTTGACGCGTCCCCTCAGCCACACGGCCCCGGTGTCACGGCGGCTGCGGGGTCTGGCCCCCACAAATGGGAGCCATCAGGAGGCCTCCTGCCCCGCGGAAGCTTCCGGCGGCAGTGGGGGGGGCGCCCCAGCCTTTCATCTTCCCTCCACTTCCTTTCCGGGCACCTGGCTTTGCTCATAGTCATTTCATTACTTTTCTTCCTTCAAAGGCTCTTCCCAACTTGTGTATGTCTGTGTAAACGTCCACGGACCCTTGCACGTGTGTCTGTGTGTGTGTGCGTGCTCCACAGCTTTCTGCACGGGCCGGCCTGGGCCGCCTCCTTGCTAATAGGCTGCTTCTAGGGACCCCCTACCCCCCGCCCCAGACCCCCCAGCCAGGCAGAAGCCAGAGGCTCAGCGCTGAAGCTGGCGGCTTTCATTTCTCCTCCAGAGCCGGGTCCCCTCCTGCCGGCTGCGACTTTTGTCAGCTTCTTCACTTCACCCGGACCTCAGTTTCCCCATCCGCGCCCAGCGCCTCCTCCTGTGGGTGTCGTGCAGCCACGCGAAGCCTCTAGCGAGAGTTCCGTGTTCCGATCATCCCGTGATCGTGTCTCCTCCATCCTCGCTCCAGGCCGGTCGTGGGAGAGGAGCCTGGAGCTCGAGGGGCCACTCTGTCCTGCAGCCGTGATGCTGTCCACGCTCCTGCCCCTCCCCTGCCCCAGCCCCCAGCCCCGGCCATTCCCGGAGTGTGCGGGAGTGTGTGTCCTTCTGTGGGAGCCCGCCTTGCGCTGGGACACAGCCGTTTCCTTCTTTTCTGGGGAACCGGCGGGGGATGCTTGTGCCGTCCCCACATCTCAGATGTATCCCCTCCTCCTCCCCCTCCCGCCTATGAACTCTCCTGTCCCCCAAATTACATCCAGACAGCGGCGGTAGCAGGCCTCTCTCTCTTCCAGCCCAGGGGCCCACCAGCCGGCCAAATGGGGCGTTTAATTGGAATAAGAAGCTGGCCGTCTGCCCAGGAACCCTGAAGGAAGTCTCCAGAGCGGACCCGTTGTTAAAGCCTCGCCACACACCTTCACCGTATATTCCTGTTTTGAATACTCGAAGAGGTTCTTCAAAGCGCCAACACGAAGCCATGCGAGCAGACCCCAAGCCCCGGGGTGGGAGGGGTGTCGCGTAGCAGTAGAACTTGCCCACTTTGTACAGATGGGGAAACCGAGGCCGTTCAGAGGCGGAGGGAGAATTCAGGTCTCCAGACATTCAACGAGGCCTTTCTGTGAAGACCACACTGAACGCTTGCCTTACGTCTTCTTCCCCGAATTCTGGAGCCACAGTGCCCTTAGAGACACCGACCAGAATTCCTCCCCATATTTCGGTCCTGCTGGCCGATCCCTGGGTCCATACAATGTGGGCGTGGCCAGGACACGGAGGAAGGTGAGCACATGAAGAAATGGGTGGTGGGTGGGGAAACTCGTTCCTGAAGGCCCTGCAGGCTTGCTCGCCACTGGGCCGGGCGGGGCCCTCCCTTCAGAGGGAAGTTGGGGTCTGTCCGGACTGGAGTTAGAACGTGGAACACAGAGTCACGGCCATGTGCGTGCAAAAGAGACAGAGGACGAGGGAAGGACCGGGGTGCAGAGGGGCGGCCGGAGGCATCGGGTCATCAAGTGCAGGCCGTCAGCAGCTTGGTGGCCGTGGGCAGGTGTCCAGACCTGCTTTCTTCCCCGCAGACTGAGCGAGGCCGGGGCTGCTCTGGCAGGTGCTGGGAGGCGAGGTGAGGCCTGAGGGCCGAGGCTGTCCCCCATTGTCCCACGTCACTCGGGGAGCCTGGTCCATCGACCGGGGCTTCTTCTGTCCGTCCAGGGCCCTTGCAATGCTGTCTGTCCCCCGTGAGCTCACTCCGGGCAGTTCCTGGAGCCTGCTACGTCAGTGTCCCCGCCTGTGAATGGGCCAGGGACAGTCCTGCTTCTCAGGGCGGGGGCAGGCATGCGTGGGTCGGTCTACAGGGAGCACCCAGAACAGCGCGTGGTTGGTGCTCAGCGCGGGTTGATTGCTGTTGGAGTTACGACGGTGACGGTGGTGGCAGTGGTGATGATGGTGGTGGTGGTGGTGGTGGTGGTTGGGATGGTGGTGACATTGGTGGCGATGACGCACTAAGCCCTTGTTCTATGCTAAGGTCTGTCCTGGGTACAGGGGTCTCCCACGAGCAAGACAAACGTGGTCCCTTGCACTCCTGGGATTCAGCCCTAATGAAGGTAAAGCCAGTGAACGGGCGAACTGATAAATATATGACATCCTGTCACAGAGAGAAGATGTAGAGAGCCATGTGAGGGGTGGGGTACCCCAGCAGGCCCCGAGGTTGCAACGGGAGGGATGGGTGTTAGGACGGCCCCCCCCTTTCCTTCCCCCTCTATGCCCCTTCTGACTGTGTTTTGACCCTCAGCTGGAAACCGGAATCCGAGATCTGTGACCTGGCACTAGTCGCGTCACCTCTCTGGGACTGGGCGGCCCCGTTGGTGCAGTGAGTGTGGGATGCAGCCAGACACGCCTGCTCCTTCCACCTCTGGGATCCAGAGTGTCTTGGGCCTGTGTACATGGCCTTGACACACCCCGGAGTCTTTGCCCATAGACGGTCAGCAGGAGGGAGCCTCCGTGGGTCGGGGCCCTCGGGGGGGCGTTCACGGAGTTCTCCGCGGCTCATCTGAGATGGAGCTGGCTCCAGCAGCAACTTCCCCTGGACGAAGCAATCTTTGGAATCCACTGTATGTCACTGGCCATGACGTCTTCTGTTTAAGCAGCGGCAGCCGGCGGAGGGTGGGCTCCGAGGCCGAGCGTCTGGAGGGGGCCGACGTCCCGGGCCCCTGCCCCAGCCCCGGTGGAAGGCCCTGCTTGGGGGGGAAGCAGGCATATGGAACCCATTTGGGAAATTCTTTCTACATAAACCACTTTTTCCAGGTAAGACACATACCAGTATTGACTGTGAAAGATGAAATAGCTCTTTCGCTTGGCCTGGATCTTAATTAAACACATGCCCTCCCTGGGCTGGGAAATTGAACCCTCTTTGAGCGGTTCCTTCTCAAGACGTGGCGTTGGCTCAGGGGAGGGCCAATTATAGCCTCCCGTCCGCACCGCCTCGCAGGACCTCCCAGGCCCTCTCAGGGCTTGGAAAACGTGTGCTCGACAGAGGGGCTTTGATTCCTCGTGGCTGGGGAGTGAAGGACGGTTTCCAGGCCCGAGGCGAGAGGTGGTCAGGGTCCCAGGCTGGTGGCTGCAAGGCCGTGGGGACCTTCGAACATCACCGAGTGTCAGATCTACCCTCTCACAGCCCATCGCATGCAGACCCCCGACACGAGCCTGACGCAGCTGCTCGGACCGGGGGCTGGGCGCCCACGTGGCCCCTTCCTCGCCCCCACGGGCAGCCTCAGCACAAGCTGTGTGGTGTCAGTAAGGGCAGAAAGTGTGTTTGTTAGCTTCCTGCTCTCACTTAACGGTCCCCAAAGCCAGGTGAGGTAGGTGCCACTGCATTTGACACCCGAGGGAACCTGGGCACAGAGTCACAGAGTCACCTGCCCGGGGTCGCCCAGCCGGGGCGGGAGAGGCCGTGGCAGGGTCCCAGAAGCCCGAGCGTGTGGCCGCCTCTCTGGACCGTGGCTGGGGAGCTGCTGACGGGCCCAGGGTCGTCTTTGGCTGTGTCGGGAAGGGTCTCTGTGATGCGGAGTCACCGAGTCACGTGCCCAGGGCCCCAGTGTGCCAGATTCACCCCTTCCAGCAGGCAGGGTCTCTGCGACCAGCTTGGTGGGCCGGGTGGGGGGGTCTCACAGCACAGCGCTCGCACGTGAGCTCCAGGGCACCCCGAAATTTCTCGGGAGAGCCTTCGGTTGAAGGAGGAGGCACCTTTGCTTTGTTCTCTTTTATACTTTGGGTTTCTGCTAATAGTTTATTTTAAGAGAGCCCTTGATCAAAACCAGTTTTCTGACCTCGGGGTTATTCCTGCACCAGTCGGGGGGGGGGGCCTTGTCTTCCTGGAAGGACGCCAGTCATGCCCAGAACCCCAACCAGGCCAAGGCGGGCTTCACCGCTTTGTTCTGAAGTCAGGTGAATGGAGGTGTGATTTACACATCCTTTCCAGGTGGATAGCTCGACGCATTCGGACAAATGTAGACAGCCTGACGGCCACCGCCGTCCCCAAGTCACAGAGATTTCCGCTGATCTGTTTCCTGTCTCCACAATTTTGCCTTTTCCAGACGTCACGTCCAGAGAATCGTAGGACCAGCAGCCTTTGGATTCTGTCTTCTTCCCTTCGCCTTCTGCCCTCCGATCCAGCCACAGTCCCAGGGACCCTGTTGGTACCTTTGGAGATAGGGTGGCTTCAGGGAAGACAGCTGGACGAACCCACAGGAGCCCTGAGCTGCCGCGCTGGCTCCACAGTAGAGCGAGGCTGGTCCGGGGGCCTGTCCTCATCTCGGGGCGTTGACGTGGCGGTGGGGGGGGTCCTCACGGGGTTGATGTGAGAGGTGGGTCATCGAGAGCCTGGCTGCAGGTGGCAGGGACCCCGGCAGAGGAAACGGCCCCAGAGCTCCGTGACGTCGGGAACACGGTCACCTCTGCTGGTAGCAGGAAGTCGGTGGCCTCTCGTGGCATCAGGTCTCTCCGTGACAACGTCCCAAGCGGGGACGGGACACCACGGGACACCACCCATGACGTTTCCGTCTCTGAGATAACTCTGCCGGGAGCGCTCCCCGGGCCGGGGCTGTGTCGCGTGCCCGCGTCTAATGCCACAAGAGGATTAAGACTAATCAGCCTGTGAGGCACAGAGCAGCCAACGCCTGGGCAAAGCTGGGGCTCCACTGCCAAGGAAGTGGGGGGACACCCGTGGGGCAGGCGGCCGGCGACGTCTGCTTGATGACGTGAGTCGGAGCGCCAAGGGCAGCGATGGCACGGGGGCCCTCTGTGCACGAAGGAGCCGGGCAAGAGGAGGCCGTCGGAGAAATGGTCACCACCACGGCCAGCCGACTGTGGTGGGCCCTTCCGCAGCTGAGCTTCAGGTGGCCCGAGCCTGCTCTGTACACGCTCCTCAAAGGCAGGGGTGCAAATGAGCGATAGGTGAGCTTTGCATGCTTGCCACCCCTTCCTCCAGCCTCCCTGGTTAGGGTGTGGGGGTGCGTGGCCCCTCTTAGGGCTTTACCTGTGATCATTACACAAACATCCAGGGGAAGGGTTGCCTGTCAGTTTTTAAGATTCAAGGAGTACAAATATGTCTTTGCTTTTCAACCGCCAACAGAATCCTGTAGTTAATATGGTAACTTTCGACTCTCTTCACAGTGTTTAGTAAAGGTGCAGGCAACCCGGACCTGCAGGAATCCAAGCCTCTTTGTCCTCTCAGCTTTGTCCCTCTGGGCTGTGACGACACAGCCACTGAGACCCACCGAGACGCGAGTAGAAATCACCCTCCTCGGCTTTTCTCCTGCCAGAATTTCTGGATGATTCTGAAACACCTGACGAAGTCTGTGGCCAAGGGCCGCCACCCTTGACCGTGTCTAGCTTGATACCATTTGGGGATTATCTAGGCTAAATTCTATGCTTGATTGGCTAATCTCATTAGCAACATTTGTGAAAAATGAAGGTGTTTTCGTTTGTTTTGTTTTTTGGCTGCCATGGAATTTTCTAGAATGAAATTTACCAGGAAAGGAGCTTCGCCGTTCCCATCGTGGGGTCTTCCAGCCCGACAGGCAAACTGCCCGGCAGCTGCGCCTCAGGGCTGGTTTGGAGACGTCCCATTGCGTCACGGGGTGTGCGTGTTCACCATGCCTCTGCTTCGAGATAGTTAGGCTCTTAAGTGTCGCTCAGAGGCTGGTGCTCTGTCGACAGGAGCCGGCGAGAGCTCAGGAGGTTTCAGCTTCCAAATTTCAAAACTGAATGCAGCACGGAAGACACCGAGGGCTGCCGGGGGCCCGGGAGCGCGGTGCCGGTCGGTGTGGCCCACCAAGGCCGCCTGGCTGTGTCCCATGCGGGCCCCCTTCTCGGAGAAGGTGGGGAGGCAGGAGTGTGGCAGATTGCTCTGGGACAATGGGGCCCTCTCTCGTCGGGTGGGCTGCTGGGCCCCAAACAATGGGCCTGGGCCAGCCCCTCTCCTGCTGCCCACGGCCCGAGCCAGATGCCCGGGAGCCCTCTGTGAGTGCCCCGGCGGTGACCTCTGGGGCTGCCCTGTCACTCCGCGGAAGAGCCCCGGAGAGGGAAGGAGGCGAACAATGGGGACCTCATGCCAGGCGCCCGGCCCGCGCCTCGGCCTCGGGGCTCCCCGGGGTGAGCACGGCCTGGCAGGTGCTGCTATTGTACTGGGGCACGGGGCCTCCCCGGGGGTCCCCCAGCCTGGCGGCAGGAGAGGCTGGGGGCTGGGGGTGACCCAAGGAGCTGGCTTTGCTGGCCCCGGTCAGCACTGACGGCCCTGGCCCAGCCCCCTCGCTCGGCCTCTAAAAATGTAATTCAGAAAAGCAGTTGCCGTTGGCCCGTCTCAGATAGCACTGGGCGTCGGATTTTATGACCAGACCCGCTGGACGAAAAGCGGGGCTTCGACGTGACGTTCTTCCTTGGGTTGGGGTGCAGGCGGAATTTATAGGAGGAATGTCGGCTTGAGGGGATGCGTGGCAGCCCGGAGTGTTCTTTCTCTGCAGAAAGTCTTGCCCTGGGTGAAAACCTGTGGCATACGCAGAAGATAGCTGGTAAGGGGTAGCGTGCATGCGTGCGTGCCTGCATGTACGTGTGTGGGCGTGCAAGCACGTGTGCGTACGTGTGTGTCCTGCGCTGGCGACTTTTGTCTCCATGATTATTCACAGCGGCTTTATTTGTCAAGGCCCTCGAAACTGGAAGCAACCGAAATGTTTTTCAACAGGTGAAAGAGTTAAATGAAATGTGACACGTACCCATCCCAGGAGATCACTCAGCACAGACAGGAGCCAGCAACAATCCGCACACACGACGCGGACTGATTTTGGGTCATTCCGCTCCAGTTGCCGGAACACAGTGACACCAGAGCCTGGGGGTCCCCAATGACAGGACGTCACCTCCCAGCTCCGGAGGCTGGAGCCCCAAGGGCTGGTGTCTCCTGAGGTCTCACTCCTCAACCTGGAGGTGGCCGTCCTACCCTGAGTCTCCACACGCTCCCTCCCCTGTACACAGGTAGCCCTGGGGTATCATTTTGTGAGTCCAAATTTCTTTTCTTATAAGGACACGAGTCAGACTGGACCAAGGCCCACCCGACAGCCTCTTTTTAACTCAGGCATCTCCAAAAAGGCCTTGTCACAGCCACATTCCGGGGTCCTGGGGGCTCAAGACTCCGACATACGAACCTTGGGGGGACACGTTCAGCCCACGACATCTCGAGGTGGTGGGCCGAGTGAATAAAACCGACCTCGAAAGGTTCCGTACTGTAGGATACCATTTCTGCAACATTCTGAGTGACAAAACTAGAGAGCTGGAACACAGAATAGGGTTTGCCTGGGGTGATGGACATGGCCTCGGTGGCTGTCACGGTTAAGAGGTGGAATAAGAGAGGTCCTCGTGGCGACAGTTCTGTGTTCTGATTGCGGTGGACGCTGGGAGTTTTGCAAACATTGTTCGGCTGCTCACGGGAGGAGGCGCCGTGATCTGACTTTCTAGGTGGGGAGACGGGGCGTCTGAAAGGCACGTCCTGACGGACCAAACTCTTCAGACCCCTCAAGCCCAAGTCAGATCTGCGGGACTTCGCGGCTGGTGTCTTCTCCCGCCTACTCCCTAGAGGCCAATCCCTTCCCCACCCTGCTGGCTCTGTGGTCTGGGAATGTGACTTAGCCGTGCACCTGTACCCTGCCAAGGTCACCTAACAGACCGGGTGGACCAGGCTGGGGAGGCCCTGGAGCTCTGACCATGGCCTGACCCAGGAGGCAGCTCTCCGTGGGCTCTGAGCATGCATGCCTTCACAGCCCGGTTTTGGGGTGCTGGCCCGAGCCCCTTGCTGAGCCCACCAGGTATTTCGAGGGTGATCAGCCTGAGGGTATGAGCCACTGTGGGGCTCACCCATCACCTGTGTAGTGTGGAACCAGCCGTGGCCCCGAATCCCATGAGAAATAACCCCGGTCAGCAGCAAGTGGCCCCTTCGGGTTTAGAGTCACAGGAAATTAGGATTTTAGAGCTGGAAGGGCCATTAGACATGGAAGCCCGGAAGGGACCTCGTTGGAGATGGGGCAGAGCTGGGAGGGGCGCCCGGCCTGGGGTGTGCAGACCGCTGGCTGCTCTCTGGTGCCCGGGGGGAGTGTGGGGACAGCATGGCTTTGCTCCTGGATGATGCTTGAGATACTCTAGGGACTTCTGCTTAGCTCACTCAGCATCTCAGTGACCCCCTGGGGGGGGCAGCACAGAGGTGTTTAGCCATTTTACAGACGGTGAGACTGAGGTCCAGGGGGAGACTCGCTCACGGCCACACACGAGTCAGGGGCCGAGCTGGGGTCCAGGGCCTTTTAGAACCGTCGCCCTCGGTCTGGGCTGTCTGGGGGCGGGCAGCTGCGCCTGAATGAGTCTTGGGTGCTGGGAGGGGAGCACTCGGCTTGTCAGGAGGGGCCTGGACCCATCCCTCTCTGGCCTGGGTCCCTGGAGACCCCCACTCGGACTGTGGGTGGGGGGAGGGAGGCAGCTCAGCTTCTGGGCAGCTCCCGCTGGCAGAGGCCAAGGAGGGCAGGACCCCCAGGGCAGGACCTGCTGGATGACAGTGGTCACACTGACTTCCGGTGGCGAATTGTCTCGCCTGGCCTGGCTGGGCAGACGCGGTCAGGATTCCGGTCTCAGCGTCCAGTGCCAGCGCCGCGGGTCAGTCACTCAGTGTCCCCAAACCGCAGTCTCCTCGTCTGAAAGAGGGGGTGACGACGAACGCTTCCGCGAGCGAGTTCCTGCTGCCAACGCCGTCGCCCTGCGCCTGGCGCCAGTGTGTGACGAGAGTCGGCGCTTCTCAGAAGCAGCAGCATCGGACCACGGGCCCGCACCGGGCCTGGCAGGGTGGCCGGGCTGCCCCGCGGCTGGGGCTGGACGGCGGGTCCCTCCGCCTTGCGGTCTGTCCCTGGACACGCGGGCCGCCCCGTTGGCGGTCCCGCTCTGCGAGACGTTTGTCCCCCTCCCGCCCCAGGCCTGCTATGACAAGTGGGCTTTCAGCAGATATGACAGCCACCAGTGGGGGTCCCTGGCCCCAGCCCACGTCTCCACACTTGACTTGCTCAGAGTTCACTGGCCCGAAATAATGTCCCCAGTGCGAGTCGGAGGACGGGACATTCGGAGTGGACGGTTTGGTGTTTTTTTTTTTTCCCTTCCTTTTTAATACATTAAACATGCATTACTGGATTTCTACCCGGTCCCTCTGACAGCTGTGGAAAAATAAAGAAAATTCAGTTTGAACTTAAAAAGCCGGGGCTTAATTTATGTCCTGCACCTTTGTCTGCCTGGTTCTTTTTCCTCTTCCGAGGGAAGGGCCCCAGGGAGCGGGACAGAGGCTCTGCCACCCCACGTGGCCCCGTGGTGCCCCGGCCTTAATGGGGACGCCCAGTGGCCAGCACGGAGGGGAGTTTTCAGATGGAAATGCAGGAAACAATGCAATCATCTGTCTCGCAATCTGTTTTGAAGGGGGAAGGAGAGCGGGCAGGCGGGGAGGGCCGCTCTCGGGCGGGAGGGGGCTGCATTCAGGGCGTTTTATAGGAAGAGACAGCTGTCATGAATACTGATGCGCGAGCGGCTTCTGGAAGAGTTTTCAAATTTTTCTGAGTTGTAAAGACAAAGTGTCTTATTAACACAGGGAAACACATGCTGGCGGGAGGGGTTTTTAGTGCATTCCGCTTTCTTTAACGCCCTCCGTTTCTTTCTTTCTTTCTTTCTTTCTTTCTTTCTTTCTTTCTTTCTTTCTTTCTTTCTTTCTTTCTTTCTTTCTTTCTTTCTTTCT
>CM053510.1:1574855-1599290 GCA_028627145.1 Eidolon dupreanum | reverse complement strand
CCTTCACGACGACGTGTCACCGTCATCACTGTCTGCGCTTAAACTTCTCATCGTCCCCCACAAGGACGCCGCACCCATAAACCAGCAATCCCCCAGCCCCGGTGGCCCCCGTGAGACTTCCTGTCTCTCTGAATGTGAGTCCCCTTGGGAACCCCTGTAGGCGAAATCACACGGGATTCGTCCTTTTGTGTCTGGCTCATTTCACTTAGTGCCACATCCTCAAGGCCCAGCCGTGTGGTGTCGGAATTTTTTTCCTTCTTAAGGCCCAATGATATTCCGTTGTATTTAAGCACCACGTTTCATTCATCTGTTGATGGCAGAACTTTTTCTTTTTTTTTTTTTCCATCATGCTCTTCTCCAGACGCATGTCCGGATGGACGGTGCTGGACCCCGCAGGAGGTGGGGTGCCAGCTGTGCACGCCGTGCCAGACGCTGCCCAGGGCCCTGCCCGGCTGTGGTGGGGTCAGAGGCTCTGGCTGGGTGCGGCCCCTTCCCCAGACTCAGCGGCCAGGGCGTGGCTTTGGCACCTCCCACGCACAGGCCCTGTGCGAGGCCTGGGAGGGGGTTCAGAGGCGAGCAGGCCACCGTCCCCTAGTGGGGACGAAAGGCGGGTGCACTCAGCACACTTGTCATTTGACAAGTATTGAGTGCCTGCTGTATACACGGGCCCCAGCACCCGAACCTCTGGCTCCGACCTTTACCCCCTGCCCTGGCCCTGCCCCCCTTGACCTCTCCTGCCGCGGGGGGCGTGGGGGTGGGCACCTTCCTGGGGACTGCCTGCGGGGGCATCTGCTCCCACACACGCCCTCGACGCCCCCCTTTCTCGAGGCAGGGCGTTGTCTTAAATCAATCGCCGAGCACTTACGAAAAGCCCAATGAGCTCCCAGGCTGGGTGCTGGGCGCGGGCCCCCCATGGACATGGGGCAGCTGCCTCCGCTCCACCGCCCGCCGGCCGCGTTGCACCTCCCTGGTCCCTGGCTTCACCTGATTCCTCGACCTCCTCAATGGGGGACGTCAGGAGCCCGGCACGGAGCTGGTGAGGCGCCTGCGGGTCGATCCTCCACCCTCATCCTCGGTGGCCGGAATGGCTGATATCCAGGTGGGCTTCCTGGAGGCGGCCCCCTTCTCTGGACCTAGAAGAAAGGGGAGAGGTGACAGAAGACAGCACTGTGCCCTCCCGTTCCGATCCGTTCTGAGCCGGGGCGCCTACGCGTCGCAGGCCGGGACCCGTGCCAAGGGGGCCGGCGGGCACCACGGGGCGAGGGGTCTCGGGTGGCGGGAACGCCCTGTGGAGCCAGACAAGTCCTCACTGCCCCCCGACCAGCTGCGTGGCCCTTGCAAACCTCTTCACCTCTCTGTGCTCAGTCCCCTCATCTGTAAAACGGGCCTGACGAGCGCTTCGTGAGGATAAGGGCACGGAGGTGGGTGCAGTGCCCGGCATGAGCGAGCGAGCCGGCCGCTGGAAGACCACGGGGGGCCGTCCTCGGCTGCGGGACACTTCGCAGGGCTCAGGAAATGCGCCGGGCGGGGTCCCGTGGAGCTGAGCTTGGCTCGGAGGCGTCTCCCCGGGACGGGTCCCCCTCGTCTCGCCACACACTTCTCGCCACACACCCTCAGATGTGGCTCCCGTCCCCCCTCCCCTGGGAAGCCCTCCCTGACCTCCTGCCCAGGACAGACCCTCATCCCACGGTCCAGACACAGGTGCCGTCTCCCACCTGCTGCTGCTCCCTCACTCGCCACCCGTCCCCCTCGCGTCCCCAGCTGCCCTACGGTGACAGGCTTGTCAGCCACGTAAAGGAGAGGAGCTGTGAGCGATATTTGTACGGCTGGGCAGGGCCACGCTGTGGCTGGACCCGATCGCCTGAGCCTCGCCTGTTAACGGCTGGGCGCACATGGCCTCTGGTGACCAGTTTGGGAAGCGTGCTGAGGGTCTGGGGTTCTCAGGCCCCAGGCCCGGTGGGGCCGGGGTGACCGGGGGAGGGCTGCTGCCCTCGATGTCCCCTTCTGTCAACCAGGGCGTTCCCCGTGGGGCCTTCCAGCACGGACGTTGAGTTTGCTGCTCCAGGGGTGGGGAGACTTGGGGTGCTGGGTGGGGGTGCTGCAAACAGGCAGGCCAGGCCGTAGAGGGGAGCAGCATCAGCGTCTGAGGGAAACCGAGGCCCATCTGTGTTTGTGCACCCACAACGGGGGTCCCCCACTGCCGGACTCACTTCCCTAACGTAAGCCCGTGTCTGCTCCCTGCGGCTCCCACCGCCGTTTCTCACACATGCCTCTGCAGCCCCCAGACCGGGGGAGCCATGCGCCCCCCGGGACAGGCACAGCCCACGGCCTCCTGGAATGCAGAGCACCCGGGCCCCCTCTGAGCCCAGCCTCTGTGCCTAAAAGTGGCGTGTGTGGCTGGGGATGCGCGTAGGCAAAGTGCTCCCCAGATCGGGGTCCGCGTTAGGACCCCAGTCTCACCAACCCACGGTTCCCCTGCTTTTTCATCTTTGCCAGTTTGGTAGGTGCAAAACGATATTGTTGTCTAGGCTTTGAGTCGCATTTCTTTGATTTTTGGTAAAACTGAACATTGTGCTACCTGAGCTTACAGACCACACTTTCCTCCTAGGAATCTCCCAGTCGTATCTTGGGTGCATTTTTCTATGATCGTGTTTTCCTTTCTTATTGATTTATCAGAGCTCTTTGCATATTAAGGATATGAGAAGGACTCGATTTGACCTGTGGATGACATTTCTCTTTTCTGGAGAGGGTAAAGAGAATTTTCACCCCTTTCTCAAAGTTAGCTGACGTTTGAAATTCTCATCGCCTATTTTTCCCCATTTAGTTTTGCATGCTTTTTTTTTTTTTTCGTTTCGCAATTTGCATTTTGCAGCTATCTGGGAATAGACATCCCCAGGGGGGCTGGATAAAGCTCCAGAGAGAACTTAGTCTTAGAGGAAAGTGCCCCAATGGGTCCTCCGTCTTTGTGGGTCCCAATGTGCAAAAGAGATGTGAGGGACCACGCTCTCTGTGGCCTCTAGGTCCAGCCGATCAGAAGCGAGGACTAAGTCACAACCGTCCCCTCTCCACACAGCCCCTGGCCCCGACCAAACACGCAGCCACTTCTCTGGGGACAAGCAGGTTTTTCAAACAAAGTTTGCCAAATAAGCACATTTTTTTTTTTTCCCTCCAGGGCAGATGCAAACGGTCTTTTCAAATCGGTTTGGAGGAAAATAAATGAGCGCACGCTGCGGCTTCAATAAATCTTTGCGTAGCCACAAGGGTGAGTTTTGGGCCCGATGAAGGGCCCAGTGTGTGGCTTATGAATGACATGCAGTGAAGGCTCCCCACCCCGCCTGCCTCGCCCGCCTCCCCCGTGCCCGACCCGGTTTAAAGTTGGGCATTAATGTTTTAAGACAAAGGGACCTTTGGGCATCTCTCCCTGTCCTGGAGGAAGTCTCCCTGCTCAGTGTCTGTCATGGCTGTGCTCTGTGGGTGACGACGGTCCGTGTCTCTGAGCCAGGGCCTGTCTCCAAAAGATGAGCCACGCTGACCTTCCACCCAGCGGCTCCAGGAACCCCAAGGGGAGTACCTCGCTCCGCCTCCTCACGGGGTACCAGAGAGTGTAGCAACGGGGCCGGGCTCACGCGGGCGTGCCTCCTGGCTGGTCTCCTCACACTGTCCCCATCCCCAGGCCACAGGGCAGCCGGCAGTGGGCATGTGCGAGAGGCTCTGAGGCTCTTCCCAGGGTCAAGTCCAAACCCTCCACCCAGCAGCCTGGCTGCCATCTCCACTTTCTTCTCCTGCTCTTACCTGATGTCGGCTCTGCATCTGCCGCCCCAGCCCCGAGCACGTCATCTGGGCGGCTTGGCGTCTGGGGTGACCCTCGTCACCAGGCTCAGCTGGAGGAACCTCGCTTTCATTAAGAGTGTGCCCCAAGACTCCCGACACTGTGGTATCTGCCTTGATTTCCCTTCCCGATGCCCACGTAGCGGGCGCCTGCCCCATCCCGCGGGCTTCTGGGGCTGCCCTGGCTCTTTCTCGAGTTTCCTCACTCCCCGCCTGTCTGATTTCTTTCGTGGACAAACGTCTGGGGTAACAGGCAGTGCCAGGCGCGGTGCTCGTGCATTCCACAGGCCACGGGGGGCCGAGGGGCTGGAGGAGTCGGCCTGACCGGCCAGGAGGGGTCCCTTCCTGGTTCCATGACACACAGAACAGGACACTTGCCCGTCCCTCCTGGGTGTCTATACTGGGAATTGCGTCCCCCCAAAATTCGTATCTACCCAGAACCTCAGAATGTGAACTCGCTTGGAAATGGGGTCTTACGGATGCAGTTGAAGCAAGGATCAGGAGAGGAGATCGTTCTGGATTCAGACAGGTCCTTACGAACGCCCAGAGCCACCAGCACAGGGGAGGGACCGTGTGAAGATGGAGGCAGTGGCTGGAGGATGTGGCCACAAGCCACGCCACAGGGACAGAGGTTACACGCCTCTGTCCCTGTGACTTTCTCCAGGCCCTAGAGTGACACCGACTCCCATCATCTGGTTTTGTGGCTGCACCACCCCTGGGGCAGGGGCCCGGGCTTTCCTGCTGCTGGAATGTTCTCCCAGAAGCATCAGAATTCACTGAATGCATGACTACCCGGCTGTGAAGGAATGAAGGCCGTCGGACAGATTCTAGGGGTAACGATCACTTGCACGTGGTCATTTCTTCTTCTAGTCTTCGGCACGTGACTGTACGTGAAAAACTTGAGGCCAACCTGCACGTACAGTAAAAAGGGCACGACCACCACGCCCCCATGAACTTGACCTACTCCTGGAATTATGGCTTCTGATAGATGGCTTTTGTTCTATGAGCAGGACTCGGACACTTGGCTTGAGGAGACAGCCCCTGGCAGCGGGACATCCTCCAGGACCACTGGACAAAGGACTGCGGTGGTGGGGGGTGGGCACGGGGTTTGGGGTCTAGTTGCAGGAAGCTTCGAATGTCCCAGGGAGGCCCTTAGGTGTTTTTTTATGGACACTGGTGGTCATGGAAGGTTTTGAGCAAGACATTGATGTGTTTCAATCTGGCCTGGCCCAAAGGGAGGGACCTCGGGTAGGGACGTATCATTGTCCAGGTGCCAGGTGAACAAGGCTGCAACCTTGTCATTTGCTAAGTTGCCAGCTGACAGATGGACCAACCAAACAACCAAGCAACCAACCAACCAGCCAACCAATTAACCAGCTAACCATCTTCTCCCTTCCTTCCTCCCTCCCTTCACCGTGGGTGGGGGTGCGGGATGGGGTGGGGTGGATCTTATTCCCCTTTAATGTCCCCCGTTCACAAGTGCCTTTGGCATATTCCGTTTGAGGAGTGGATAGTTCATCCATTTTCTGAGAACCCCTCTGGTGGTTGGTGACGCAGCGACCTTCCACGCACAGGAGGTCAACACCTGGTGGTGTGCTCGGAACACAGGGTGAGCCAAATCCTGAAGCAGATGTTGGGTCTGAGGACTCTGTGCATCTTGGAGCTGTCCACGTCACATCAGGAGCCACAGCCGGGGGCTCCCAGCCCTGTTGCCCGGCTCAGACCACTGCCCCCTTCCACCCTGTCCGGGGTCTCGGAGACCTTTTCCCTTCCTGAGGTCAGTTTCTTCACCCAGAGAAGGGGCTTCCAGGTTTCCTACATGATGACCATGTCCCCCGAGGGGGACACTATTGCAACAGGGATGGCCAAAGGTAGAAACTCCTATGATCCTCATTCATATGCAGAGAAACCGAGACTCAAGTTGAGTGACTTGCCCAAGGTCATTCAGTCAGCCTGGGGGAGGGGAGCCAGGATCCACACACACTCCACATGCTCCAGAGCTAGGAGGTTTCCCTGCCAGGCCATCGGGAGACGCTTGTCTCCTGGCTGGGAGCCACCTCCCACCTCCCAGCCTCCTCAATGCTTCCGACACAAAGGCTTGTTTCAGGGGGTTTGGCTGGTTTTCCAGCTCCAACCTGGCTCAGGATCCCATCCTGTTTATTGGACCTGTTCCCAGACAGAGCTGGGTGGGCTATTAGCAGCAGAAGTAATCTGGGCTCTGCCACCCACCCACCCACCCCTCCACCCATCCATCCATCCATCATCCACCCATCTACCCACCCACCCCACCCCTCCACCCACTCATCCATCCACTCATCATCCATCCATCTACCCATCATCCATTCATCTGTCCACCCATCCATCATCCATCCATCCGCCCATCCATCATCCATCCATCCATCCGTCCATCCATCCATCTACCCACCCATCCATCATCCACCCATCTACCCATCCACTCACCCATCCGTCCACCCATCATCCATCCATCTATCCATCCATCATCCATCCATCCACTCACCCATCCATCCACCCATCATTCATCTACTTATCCATCCATCCGCCCACCTATCATCCACCCATTCATCCATCTACCCACCCATCCATCATCCACCCATCTACACACCCACCCCCCTATCCATCCACCCATCCATCCATCCATCATCCATCTATTTTCTCACGTCTACTTGCTGAGCATCTACACGTGCTGGTCCGCTCACCTTTGATGCTGAGACGGGAGTGTCCTAGTGAAGAAGTAAGAAGGAATTCAGGGAACAGCCAACCCCGCCTTTCCAAAGTCTGGGTTCCTGCTGACGCTGGATGGATGACCGCACAGGTGGGCCCTGCACTGGATCCCTCTTGCGTTCCGCCTCCCGATGTCTCGTCCACTTTTTTCTGCAGTCCTTTCCGTGACAACCAGCTGCATGCCGGTGCAATGCGACGCCTCCTCTCGGCTACCCCGACGTCCCTACTTTCTGTCTGGGCTTCTCTGCTGTGATGTCCCTGAGGGCCACTCAGCCACCCGACTCACACACAAACCTAGAAATGTGAGGGAATGAAGCCCTCTATGGCCACCTTGGCCAGGCCTGACAGGAGCCGGTGGGTAGACCTTCCCTTTTCCATCATGTGGGGTACACTCTATATAGCTTCTCAGAGACCCCCAACTGGTGGCAGCCTCCAGTGCCCATAGTGGCTCCAGCTTGATGACACATCCTAGGATGAGTTCATCCTCTTGCCTTGTGTCACTCTCCCTGGTCCCTGTTTCTGGGCCTGATCCCCAAAATGTGCCACCTGCACAAGCTCTTGTCTCAGGCTCAGGTAAGTCTCAAAGCACTTTGAAATATTTTGGGGGATTCTGCCGATTTAGGGCAACTAGGATGACAAATAAGGAAAATGCAATCAATAAACTTATGGTCAGAGCCCTATGTTCATTCATTCATTTTCTCACTCATGCATTCACCCAGTCAGGCTACAAACTTCTTCAGGACTGAGGTCACACCTGCCCTCCTGCTCCCTGTGGGGACCTGCACACAGCTGGTGCCGAATAACCCGTGGTGACTTAGGTTGAGGAGGCAGAGGGCTTTGAGGGGACAGATGCCGGAGCCAGGCAGCCCTGGGTTCAAATCCTGCCTCCTTCATTTTGTACACGTGAGATCTTTTGGATGGGCATGTCATTTCACCTCTCTGAGCCTCAGTTTCCCCGTCTGCAGAATGGGCGTAAGAATATCTAGTTGAGGGGTCCTTGCAGGAACGGAACTAGGTGTCCTACGGAGCCTGGAGTGCGGTGAGTTTGTGGTCGGGACGAGACATGCATTGGTCGTCGCTGATGCTGAGTGGGTGCGAGCAGTCTCGGGCGGTGGGCCCGGATTCCTGGGACCTGGCACCCCAATTCTGTTGGCCTGCCTCAGTCCCCGAGGCTACCCGGCACATCCCTTGGCCTTGGACATGGCCAAGAAAATCATCAGCCCACAGCCCGTCGGTAGGAACCCGAAGAAACAAACACCTCGGTCGCCAGGAGGTGACGGCGCCTTCCCCTCCAGGCGGGGCCGCTGACAGCAGGCCCGAAGCGCTGATCAAAGGCACTGGTGGGGCGATTCGCCTCGCCCTGGCTGTGCGAGACGCCTCCTTGGGAAAAATATCGCTCCTTTATGTGCATGTCAGCTGGTTATGAAACGAGGACGTCTTAGAGGCTTAAAGAAACCCACCCCGATCTTTGGAAAGCTCTGCCTCATTCAAGTCTCGACAGCGTTTCCCTGCCGACGGCTCATGAGTCACAGAGGCTAAATGTGTGACGTTCATACCCCCGGAATTACATTTAAAGATAATGAAAACTTTCCGAATAAGAAAAATGTCTGGATTCTCAGGACGGGCTAAGCCTCTGTGAGGCGGCATCGCGGTCGGGGCTGGGGGTCTGCTGGGTGGACGAGGGCTTTTCTCGGCAGGCGCAGGGCGGGGTCTCCTCGCAGTAGAAATCATGGCCTCGAACCAGCATCTTTCCTGACGTTCCGGCAGGATAGAATTCTTGAAGGCACAGAACATTCCAGATTTGTTTTTTTTCTTTCCTTATCGGTTCCTGTCGGCTGCCTTTCAGTGAAAGCCTCTTGCATCTTATTTTCTTGCGTTGTCCTCACATTGTCTCTAGGAGCAAGATACCGTCATCACCCCATTTCACAGATGGAGAAATCGAGGCTTGGGAAGGATAATTATTCACTAGATATGAGGGAGCTGGGAGAAGAGGGGCCGAGACTCGACCCCAGGTGGTCAGCCTGCACGCCGTGCGTAGAGAGGGGCTTCCTGTGCTCCCGCCTGGGCCCTGCCTGCTGCCTTCTGTGTCCTGTCTCTGTGTCTGAGCTGGGGGGCGGGGCAGGCCGAGGAGGAAGGGTGAAGGGTGCCCTCTGAGGCTGCTGGTTCGTGGGTGGCCTGTGGCCTCTTCAGACCTCTCCTCTGCAGACACTTTCATGAGCTGCCAGAGCCTTCAGCCTTGGTCCTGAGGCTGCACAGGGTGACTCAGGGACATGAGTCTTCCCGGGGCCATGGCCCTCATTTCTGGAGGGAGAGCCCAAGGAGGGGAGGAGGGAAGGGGGCACCTCAGGGTTGGAGGCCTGGGCCCCCAGCACGGCCCGTCCTGCAGACAGCTCCCCACCGCCCAGGCTGACCATGCGGCCATCCTGCCTGGTGCCAGCCAGCCGAGCCTCGTCTGGCCTACCCGTGCCAAGCGGCCCATTTGACTGCCCCATCTGTTTGCCCATGGAGTCCGGCGGGTGTCCCCTGGCCCGGGGCCCAGCCACAGCCTGCGAAGCACCAACCTCCATCTATGGCTCTTTGTTTGAATGTTTTACCCAACTGGTGAGCATAAGGACCTCAGAGAGCGCCGCGTTCAGACCTCCCGCCCTGCGTGGATGGGGAAACTGAGGCACGGAGAGGGAAAGGGCAGGTTGGTAGAGTGCCGGGTTCGTCCCAAGCCCTTGCTGGCCAACTCTGATGTCCCCCAGAAGCCCTTGTTCTCACGGCCGTAGATGGCAGGGTGGGTGGGGCCCTTCGGCCTCGCATGGGCCAGCTTGGGCTCTGCCGAGGGTTCCCGCTGCCCAGCTTGCAAGGGGACCGGGGGCTGAGCAACGAGAGTGGAGGGCTCGGGGCCAGACAGCCACCTCCCTGGGCAGCAGCCTCTCTGCTGACTTTCCATGTTTACCTAGGACGCTGTCCCCGTCCATGCCCACCTGGTACACGCGTGTGCAGGGGCTGCGGGCAGCAGCTCACTAACTACCCCAGACCCCACTCCGCAGATGAGCAACGGGGCTCAGAGGGAGAAGCGAGTCTCTTGAGATCACCGGCACGTGCTGGGGGAGAGGAGACTTCACCTGGACCAGGGGCGGGGGGCAGGGAGGCCGACAGACTCCAGGTGGGTCCCACGGCTCCAGCCTCTGCTGTCCCCACCCTGTGTAACCCCCTCCCCCTGAGTGGGAGCAGGGCGTGTGACTTGCTGCCAACCAGAAGTGGCGGGGTGTCACTTCCGTGACAGCGTTATATGTTACGTGAGACTCCATCTGGCCGTCACACTCGCTCTGGAGACACCCCCTTTCTGGATGGTGGGGAAACCCACGTGAACCGTGGGCTGCCTCCAGCTGACAGCCTGTAAGAGTCGGGGGTCCTCAGGCTTCTCCCCGCGAGGAAATGAGTTCTGCCAACCACCTGAGTGAACCTGAGCGTAGTCACCCCGCCGCCCGGGTCCAGACGAGGCCTCAGCCCAGCAGACCCTCTGCAGCCTCTGAGCGGGGGTCATGGCGAAGCTGTGTCTGGTCTCCTGACACCACAAGGGAAGACTGTCCCCCCCGGGGGAGCTGGACACTCTGGCTGCCTGTGGCAAGGCCCGGGGAAGCCCGTGCTGGGTGAGACGGCCCCATGCGACATGTGTTAGCTCATCTCCTAGCAGCCCTGTGAGGCGGGCAGGCAGCGTCTCTCCTCCGAATTTTACAGATGAGGAAACAGAAGGTGCAGAAAGGTTGTCACCTGCCTAAGCTCTCAGAGCCAGTAGGACCAGAGCTGAGGTTTGCACCCGGGGAGGCCTTGCTCCTGGGCACCAATCCAAAGCTGTCTAAGGAGAGAGGCATGACGAGGGGGCACGGGTGGGGCGCAGGAGGGGTGGGGCGCTGGAAGGCGGGGAGGGCGGGACCCGAGCTTGGCCCGAGCACAGCCCACCCTCTCCCTCAGCCTCGCTGGCTTTGTCGGTCCAGGGGGCTCCTGCCTCCCATGCGGTCTAGCTGGAGGGGGAAGGGCTCCCGAGGGAGGGACATGGGGACAGGGCTCCGGTCCCAACCCTCCTGCTGGCCCGTGTGGTGCCCGACCCAGCTGCCAGCCTTTTGCACCTTGGGCTTCTCCTCCCTAAGGTGGCGCCAAGCCCGCCAACTCTGCCGCCCGTCCAGGCGGTTATGAGGAGGGGTGACGGAGGAGCGTGGTGGCCCCAGGCGCCTGCCGTGTACGCCTGGCAGCCCCCCAGGAGAGGCCGGGACTCTGGGCCGTGCGTGCCAGCCCCCTCCCCACCCAGCTCGCCGGACCCCGGGCCAGCGACACGGGGCATGTTCTCTGTCCAAGGCCCCAGCCCTCCTGCGATCTCTGAGGCCAGAGACAGACTCCAGGAGGGGAAAGCAGAAAGTCACGTCCCCGTCACCAACCCTGGACGGCCACCCGAGTCCACGCCCCTCACTCCATTCTCCCTGGGTCCTCACTGCGACTCTCCCTGTGAGTTCGTTTCCTCATCCTGAAAACGAGGAGTTGGGACCCGGTGACCTGCCGGGTTTCTCCCAAGTTCCAGATCATTTTCCGCAGCTCGAGGGGGCAGAGCAGCCCCGCCCCGGCTCCCTTCTCCTCCGGCAGAAGGCAGTGCCGACAGGAAGCCTCTTTTCTAGGGGGGATGACACTCTGCTGTGACCAGCAGTTGGGATCGGCGTTATGCCGAGGCGCAAGTTCTGATAAGAGGTTGGGGGAGAGAGAATGTCAAAGACCAACTTCTCCAGGGCAATGCCGTTCAACAGGAAGCCCAGGCCAGCGCCAACGTGAGCCTCCTGTGTGATGGCAGGCTTTCTCGTAGTCGCATTTAAAAAAAAAAAAAAAAAAAAAAAAAGGAAGAGCAAACAGGTGACATTTATTTTAAAAATATGTTCTATTTAACTCAATATATCCAAAATGTGATATACTGCATTTCAATATATAATCAGTAGACAGCATTCTTAGTGAGATATTTTACATGCTTTTTTCAAGAAAAGTCTTCGAAATCCATCGCCTCTCGATTTGGACAAGGCGCAGTCCCAAGAGCTCAGCCGCCGTGGCTGGCTAGTGTCTGCCTAGAGGACAGCACACCTCTGGGGACAGAGCTGGGTTTCAGACCCGCCTGTGTCACCAGCGGGCTCTGTGTGAGACCCACAGTGAGCCAGGCGCTATTCTGAGAGCTTCATGTGTGTTCACGCGCCCAATCATCATTGCCATTTTTTTTTTTTTTTAGTTGAAGAAATGGAGGCACAGAGAGGCTAAGTGACTTGCCCAAAGCCGCACAGCTACTGAGAGGTAGAACCGGGGCCTAAACCCTGCGTTGGATTTGTCAGATATGCTTAATAAGCTAACACATGAAGTCTCGTCATCGACCAATCAGTGAATCGATTCAACAGTGGCTCCCAGGGGACAGGGCTGAGACTTTCTCTGAATGTCTTCATGCTCTGGGAACTGACTGCAAATCAGCAGACGGTTATTAGCTGCTTGCTCCGTGCCAGCAAAAAGGCAGGCTGGGACAGCGCTGGGTGTCCAGTAGGGACTGGCTTTCTGTCACTTTCCCACAGAGCCCCTCCTGACTGCTGGGTGTCCACCCAGGGGCCTAGGGGGCTGGGCTCCTCACCCCAGCCTCCGCCCTGCCTCAGCCTCGCCCCAAGAGCTCACAAGTTCGGGCCGGGAGCCGAGACAGCCTGGGCACTCCTCCTGCGTGCGGGGGAAGCTGGGCCCGCATCCCGGACACTTGTGGCCCCGCCCATCCTGTCACCGGCCAGGATTTTGCCTGAGAATCTACAGGGTGCTCCCTTCTCTCTTGAAATGGGTCAGGTCCTGGTCTGTTTGTTTTTCTCCTTTACCCACAGATCTTCTCGGCCTCTTCCCTCTTCTCGCCTGAGCCCTGTGTCATATTCATTCATTGAGGAACCCCTTGAAAGTTACTTTTCGAAGTGGAGTTTTAGCTTCTACAAGTGCACGCGCCTTCAGTGGACCACTCACTGGGTTTTTACTAACGTCTGCTCGTGCTAACTACCACCTGTGTCAAGCAGCAAATGTCCCCGCTCCCGCAGGCTGTCCTGCACCCTTCCCCAGCCAAACCCCCACCTCAGGTGACCACTCATCTGATTTCCGTCACTACGCGTTAGCTCTGCCTGTTTCGGAACCCCAGAAATATGGAGTCCTTCCTTCAGAGCGTGATCTTTCCTATCTGCTTCTTTTGATCCACAACCTTTCTGAGATCCATTCATCTCGTATAGATCAATGATTTGCTGTCTTTTAATAACTGCCGAGGAGTATCCCTCTGTATATAAATCTACCGCACTTGTCCGCTCACCTGTGAACGGATGCGTGGCTTGTGCCCAGCCTTGGGCTCTGTTACTAATAAAAGCCCGACGCGCCTTGCCGTGCACGCCTTGGTGGGCGCGTGTCCTTCCTCTTGGACTGGGAAAGCGGGGTCAGAGGGCCATCCTGGTTTAACGTCAGTAGGTCCTGCCATTGACTCTTCTGTTTCCTTTTACACTCCCAGTGACAAGGCACGAGAGTTCTGGTTGTTCTGCATCCTTGTCAGCATTTGATATCGTCAGTATTTTAAATGTTAGCCATCCTGTTGGTTATGCATAAACACGGCTCTCAGTGCATTCTCCTGATGACTAGTGACGTCGAGCGCCTTCTCATAGTCCTACCGGACACTTGGATGATTCTTTTGTGCGCGCAAAAAGAACCTTTCCTCTACTTATAAGAAAATCAGGTTGTCTGGCTTTTTCTTATTGATCTTTAGGAGCTGTTTGGATATCCCGATGACAAGTCTTTTGTTGGATCTGTGTATTGTGAGTATCTTTTCCCAAGCCGTGGCTTGCCTTTTCACTATTTTAATTACCTTTTTCCATTTCGTAGAATTCTTTTTCTTTCTCTTTTTAAAAAAGTGACGTTTTGATTTTGAGATAATCGTAGATTCACATGTAGTTGTAAGAAATAACACAAAGAGGTCCCATGTATCCTTTATCCAGTTTCCCCCAGTGGTCACGTCTTGTACAAATACAGTACCATGTCACAACCAAGATATTCACATCGATACCGTAAGTTGACAGAACATTCCGTCACCACCAGAATCCCTCATGTTGCCTTTTTATAGCCACACCTACTTCCTTCCTGTCCCACCCCCCTCCTTAATTCCTGACCACCACAGTGGCCACGATCTTAACCATGACAGGGCAATGGTCCATTCCTCATTTCAAGAATGTTATATAAATACAACACTACATTAGCTCTTTTTCTCATTCGGCGTACTTCTGTGGGAAGTCATTCAGCTTGTTGTGCTTATTAGCAGCTCATTCTCTTGTATCGCTGAGTTGTATTCCATGGGATGGACAGATCACAGCTTGTTACATCATTCACCTGTTGAAGGACATCTGAGTTGTTTCCAGTTTGGGACTAATACAAATAAAGTTGCTATCAACATCTGTAGACAGGTTTTCGTGTGGACATGTCTTTGCTTCTCTGGGGTAAATGCCCGGGAAGGCAACTTCTGGGTCCTTGCATGTTTAATTTTTTAAAGAAACCATCAAACTGTTTTCCTGAGTGGCTGTACCATTTTACACTCCCATCAGCCATGTATGACATGCACGGCTTCTTTGCATGCTCACCAGCGCTTGGTGTTGTCACTATTTTTTATGTTAGCTCTTGTGATAAACATGTAGTGATAGCCTGAGGTGGTTTTAACTTGCATAATTAATGACTAATGATGTTAAACATCTTTCATGTGCTTATTTGCCATCTGGTTATCTTCTGCAAAATGTCTCTTCATGTCTTTTGCCCATGTTCTAACTGGATTGTTTGTTTCTTTACTGTCAAATTTTAAGAGTTCTTTATATAGCCCGAATACTTGTTCTTTGTTGCATATGCAAATTGCAAATATTTTTTATGTGTTATTGTTGTTGTTTTAATCAGTCTATAGCTTGCCTTTAACAGGATCTTTGGCAGAGCGTGTTTTTATTTCTGATGAAGGCCAATCTATCAAGTTTTCTTTTTATGGATTATGCTTTGGGTGCCAAGTCAAAGAACTCTGCCTAGCAATATTTGTGTGAGTCTGGGCTCTCTATTTCTGGGCTCTCTATTCTGTTTCATTGATCTGTGTATCTTTCTCTCTTCCAATACCAAAAAATTTTGACTGTTGTAGCTATATAATAATCTTGAAATCAGGTAAACCAATTCCTCCTATTTCATCCCTCTTTCTCAAAATTATTTTAACTTGTACTTTCTTTTCCTTTCTATGTACATTTGAGAATAAAACTATATCTCTATCTATGTCTATAAAATTCTTACTGGAAATTTGAAAAGAATTGCTGTATATCAATCAATATCTTTATATCAATTTAGAGAGAATTGATATCTTTAATGTGTTGATTCTTCCAATCCATGAACATGGTATATCTCTCCATTTATTGAGCTCTTCTATGCTGTCTCTCATCAGGGTTGTGTAGTTTTCAGCATATAAGTCATGTGTGTGTCTTGTTAGATTTACACCTGTTTCTGAGCAACTTAAATTGTATAATATTTTAATGTCAATATCCCCCTGTTTTTTGCTAGTATATAGAAATACAATCAATTTTTGTATGTTTATCTTGTATGCAGTGATGTTGCTGAACTTGCTTATTCATCCTAGGATATATTTGTGGTGTGTGTGTGTGTGTGTGTGTGTGCATGCGTGTGTATGTGTGTAGGTTCCTTAAGATTTTCCACATAGACAATCATGCCATCTGCAAATAGGAACAGTTTTATTTCTCTTTCCTCATTTGGTCTGGTAGGATAAGGTGGGATGCTGCCTCATATGAAATTAATGATCGTGCATGGTGAAAGTTAAAGGTTTGTTTTTCCACATTGGCTATCTGGTCAACACAACACTGTTTATTGAAAAGAACACCTTTTCCTCCCCTGGACTGCGGTGGTTCTTGTGTCTTAAACCAGGTAACTGTGCAGGTGTGGGCCAGTTCTAGACTGACTGCTTTGTTGTTAAAGTGTCAGCTGTAGGCCAGAATCCAGGCTGGGAACCAAGAACCTCATGGGCTGAATGCTTTATAAAGAGGCGATCTTGAGAAAAGGGGGAAGGGTAACGGTGAAGAAACTCACAGTTGTATTACAGGGGCGTGAAGGAGGGGTCCTCATACTAGCTCGGAGTGGCATAGGGGTCAGGGGAGGTGATCTGGAGGCAAGGGCCCCAGAGCAGTGTGTGGAGGGGCGGGTAGGAATTGTCCAAAAAGAGAGTGTGACAGCAGAAGCACACTCTGGGCCAGAGCGGGGACGACAGCGTCAGAGACAGAATCAAGACACATCTCGACACCCACGGGTGCTGTTAGCAGCTTAGCGTTGCAGAAGCAGAAAGTTCAAGTGAAAGGGAGTGTTGAGATGAAGCCGGAGACCTTGGCTTGGATTCCTGGGCGTGGTGGCCGTGGCACTTAGCTTAGGCTTTACTCTGGGAGCAATGGGGAGCCAGGGCGGGGTGGACAGACAGCAAGGGAGGGACACGGTCAGAGGATGTTCGGGGACAGGGGGAGGATGCATTAGAGAAAGAGACTGGGCTAGCAGCTGAAAGACCCGTCAGGTGAACAACGCGATGATCCTCGGGAGATGATGAGGGATGAGCCACGCTGATGATGGCATGGGTCTGGGGTGGGGACAGGAGGCCTGGATGGCACTTGCTCCCTTATCAGGCAACCGTCAAGCCAGGGAAGGAGCCACTGGGCTTTGGTAGGCACCAGATCTCTCGACAGCAGTCCTCCCAACACGGGAAGACAGAGGCTGACCACAGGTGTGCGGGCAAAGGCGCCACCGGGCGTGGGGCCCCCTGAGTATACGGTGGTTACCTGAGTGAGACGTCAAGCAGAGCAGACAACGCACAGCTTAGGTCGAGCGATGCTGTGTGAGAGTGAGCAGGTCTACAGGGCAGGAGATGCACTCCCTGGGGTGGTGGCTTGTAAACGGCGCTCCCCCAAAGTGCTTGAGGGCGTGAGGAAACACTTTGCTCCGTTTCTGCCTTTCAATTATGGGTGCTCCGGCTCCAGATCCGCCGTCTGAAAGAGAAGATGTGCCGAAGGCCGCTACTTGCCGGGTATCTTCGGAGGGTCCTTGCTCTCAGAATGGGCTCTCGCTTGGGCACCCCGCCCTCGATCTATTCTCTGCCCCTCCTTCTGCCACTGGAGATGGAGCCGATATGGCCACCTGACCCTACCTGTGTTCATCACATTGTCTCTGGGCCAGAAGAACCGAAATGGGACACATGGGAGGGGTGGCCGCTTCCACCTGGCAAGTGTACCAGGAAGCAGGAAGGAGTGGCAGCAGAGAGCCCCGTCCTCGGGTGCGAGAGATGGCCCTGTGTCCTTAATACAGAAGCCGCCATCTGTCTAGCTTTTTTTACTGGTGGCCCTTAAGAGCTAGCTGTTGGGCTGGTTAATAGCACTGTATCGTCGAAATGACCCTGAAATCCAAACTCTAGGTGTGTGTCCGAGGGAACCGTGTCACTTACCTATTTCTGCAGAAAAGACTATCCCCAAACAGTGCCTCCGACGATGGTAAACATTTATTATCTCGCACAGTTTCTGAGGTTAGGAGTCTGGGAGCAGCTTAGCTGGGTGGTTCAGGCTCAGGGTCAATGGTCGTCCGGGCTGCACAAGCTGAAGCCTCGACTCGGGTCAGAGGAGTCACCTCCAAGCTCACTCACCGGCTGTCGACATGCCTCAGGCCCTTGATGGCGCGGCCGTTGGCCAGAGGCTTTAGTTCCTTACATGGGCATCTTGATAAGACTGCAGCTTGCTTGAGAGAGAAAGAGAGAGAGAGAGAGAGGGAGAGAGAGGGAGAGAGAGAGAGAGAGAGGGAGAGATCTGAGGGATGAGTGGGTTTGGCTGGGTAGTGGGGAGGAGGGTGGGAACGGACATCATGGAGAGAGGTCAGGGACAGCCTGTGGTGTTCTGGAATGTCACTTGGGGTCCTGGCGATGAGAGACGCGGCTGGCGAAGAAGGTGGGGGAGCAGGAAGCCCTGAGTGTCTGGCTCAGGGTGTGGGAAGAGGGATATCCTGGGCGGGAGGGAGCCCAGAGAATTTAGGCAGGGAATGTGTGTAGGGAATGGAACTGGGGTGGGGGCAGAGGAGGGCTGGGGGGCACTTCTCTTCCTTCCTGTCCTCAGATACGGAAACTGAGGCTTGTAGGGGGGCGAGGGCGCATGGGGCTGGGCTTCACGTGCAGGCTCTCTGCCCAGGGCACGTGCCCCTCGCCAGCCTGCTCCGGGCGTCTGAGGCGGGTGGAACTCGGTCCCTCCAAGGGAGGCTTCCAGGCCCCCAATTCCTGGCTCCCGCGAACGCGGCCTTATTTGGAAGCAGCCTCTTTGCAGATGGAGTCACATGAGGGAGCTCGAGGTGAGATCATCGTGGGTTCAAGGTGGGCTCTGTACCCAGTGGCTGGTGTCCTTATAAGAGGAAGGAGAGGGAGATTTTAGACAGACACATGGAAGGGAGAAGGCCGAGCGAAGGAGGAGGCAGAGATCAGAGCGAGGCGTCTGTGAGCCAAGGACTGCCCGGGATGGCCAGCGGCCACCAGCAGCCGGGAGAGGCGCTGAGCCGGCTCCAGAGGGAGCGCGTTTTGCTGACACCTTGATTTAAGGCCCTGGCTTCCAGAACCGGGAGAGAACAAGTCCTTGTTGTTTTAAGCCACCTGGGTTTTGGTCACTCGTTATAGCGGCCTTAAGATAGTAATAGAGCCTCGCGAGCCCCTTCCCGGGAGGGCCGGTTCAGCCACTCGCCAAGCCTGGGACGAGGTGACCCTGAGCACCACACCGGTGTGGGGGCGGGGCGAAGAGACCCTTCCTGCTCCTGCTTGGGAGCTTCCGTGATGGCACCTGTCCCTCCAGGGCCTGGCCTGAGCTCGTACAAACCGAGATTGAGAGGGAGCGAGAGGGGGAGAGAGACAGAGAGACTCAGACGTCCGTGTCCAGAAGAATCATCTGGAGAACTTGAAGCACATTCTTGGGCAGAACCCCTCAAGAGGTTCTGGTTCAGTGGGTGGGAGGTGGGCCAAAGACATGTCTGTCACACAAGCTCCCAGGGACGTTGACGCTGCCCACACTTTGAGCAGCATCATTCTAGGCGGAGGGAACAAGCTCCAGCTGAGGCTGGGTGACATGAGGGGGTGGGACAAAGGTGTGGGCCAGAGAGCACCGGCTGTCATGGAGCTGGAGGCCAGCCTGCAGGAGACTGGTGGTGGCGTTACAGGCGGGGGACGCATGTCCGGGGTGGCCGGGGCGTGTCCGAGGGCAGGGTGAGGAGGAGGAGGAGTCATGTGTGGGCCAGGCACGTGCAGGAGAGCACGAGACTTGGGCAAGTTGGGGCCCTGGGTCAGGCTCCTTGAGCATCAGGTTGGTGGCTGCCACCACAGAAGTTTAAGAGAGGGCACTTCACCTCCAGGCCAGGTGAGTCAGTTCACGAATGTCAATTGTCAACCAAGCTGGGTGTCCGCAACTTTCTCAAAATCTCCAGTGGGCCCCGGGCTCACGGGCCAACTCTGCTGAAAGGCGCTTAGAGTCGGATTGTCTTAAGGGGACAAAACTGAGACAAGCCGTACTGAAACCCGTCGGGAGGCCTCCTTCCCGCTTTGATTATTCACGAAAGGCAAGACCATTTCCATCTGCAACGCCGCCCACCCCCCATGGAGCCCGGCGAAGCCCAGACTGCTTCATGCAGCTCAGCCGGGCCCTCGGAAGCAGACCTTCCCCAGCTGGTAGAAACTGTTTTCTTTTCTCCAGTAAGAGGTTTGTTCCTGGTCATAAATTCTGCAGGCCCAGTTGGCCAGGCTAGGATGTATGCGTTGGTAAACACTGCAGTTAAAAACACACTTCCTGGCTAAAAGAGGCGGCCCTGACAAAGGAGCCTTGTCCCCGGCAGCAAATCTGACGGCCACCTTCTTTGACTCCTTAACCTTGCTGCAGGCTTGTATGAAATCGGCCCCATTCTCCGGGGTCCATCAAACGTGCATTTATACGACATCATTAGCATCCGCCTCTGATCCATAACCACTCGGCAAATCCGACTGTCATTTCGGGGAGGGCAGCCGTGGGTTTCTATCTGGTGAACATCTAAAACTCCTTGACAGAGTTCCTTTTAAAGCTTACTTCCTTTGTTCCGTCTTCGTCTTCTGTTAAGGTCTTTAGTGGCCGATGGACTCCGAGATGACTTGGGGACAAAACTGCCGTCTGGCCCAGACAGTAAATCTAGCCTCCATTGAGACGGGTTAAATGCACGCTTTATGTCTATTGTCACGGGCTCAGTAAAGCTTCTGCGCCTTTAAGGGTTTCCTACAATAAATTAAACCCATCACACCGTGGTCGCGGTCGAGGGAGGGGTCGGCCTGGATGTGGCGTGGAAGGCTGGCGTCGGCCACAGACGAGCGGGCTGAGCCCAGGCCACCAGGCAGGGCACCGACCGCCCTGCACGGCCCACCAGTCTCCCTGGACTTTTGGCCTCGTGCTATTTAGGCGTCTGGATTGCGAGAGGCGGAAAACCCAATTCTCAGTGGATTCGGCCGGAGCGTATCGATGGGCTGGTGAACAGGACGGCCAAGCGTGGGTGGGGGGGCGGCTTGCTCCAGCTCCTCAGGCCCAGGGCCTGGCTCCATTCTCCCCCTCCTGGTGGTCAGATGGCGGTGGCAGCTGGAGCCTCGGGTCCTCTCGGGGTCAAGCCTAGCAAGACCGAGCAAGCCTTTCCCCAGCATCACTCAGCAAGAGCTCACTGGCTGTCACGTGGCCACATTGACCTTCCTTGACCAGTCACAGGCCTGGGTCATGAATCTGCACCCAGCAGGGACTCTGGGGTGAGAGGGAGCCCTCCCCGGAGGGAAACTGGGTTATGGTGCCCAGGAGACAAGGGAGTGGGTGCTGAGCAGCTGGAATAGATACCGGCTATGGTCCTTGGCCAAGGGTCTAAGATTCACAGTGGCAGGTGGCGGCTCAGAGGCTGGAACCCTGGGGGCCCCCCTCTGCACACCCCACCATGGGTTTCTAGCTTCAGTGGGTAATTGTCACCCCGTGGTCACCATGCTGCCTCTGACGGACTCCCGATGCCCCCTGGTGCTTCTCCAGGCTGGTAGGTGTTTGTTCGGGAAGGGGCTTAGTCTTCTAATTCCTGGACTCACTGGTCTGGGGATGGCCGCAAGCCTGAGGCCTCATCTGCCATGGGCGGTGGCTCTGGACGTAGAGTGGGGACGACGGGAAAAGGGTCAGTGGTTTCAGCAGGTGCCTTCGAACCCCGAGTCCGGCCGGGGATTCGTCCAGCAGAAAGAGCATCCTGAAATGTGGCAGAAGCCCGATCCTTCCATTTTTCTGAATGTCGAACTCATGATTCGGGAAGCATGGATCCAGCTAAAAAATAATGTTTTCCTGCCTTTGCGACCGATGCGATGACAATGTGACACAGTAGAGTCCAGCAACGTGTCATAGTGCTTCCGGGGAAGCCCCTGCACAGCTACATGGCCCCTCTGCAATCTCCCTGTCCTTCCCGCCCAAGCGCCCACCTCTGTCCACATCCGGTCCCGCCCGACCCCCCTTTCCTGCCGGTCTGACAGAGGCAGCGTGGGGTCGCCGACCACTCCCGGTTCCGCTGATCGCCAGAGGCGTGGTGGCGCCCGTTTCGATTTCTTTCTCCATGATTTGATTCTTTGCCTTTGCCTTTTTTTTTCCACGTTTCTTATTGATTTGTAGATGTTCTTTATATATTCTGAACACACACCCTTTGTCAATAATAAGCACGCACGTATCTACTCCTCGTCTGTGTCTGGTCTTTTCATTTTCTCCTGTGGCATCGTTTGTTATACTGAAGTTTTTTTTTTTTTACTTCTGCTGTAGTTAAATTTACCGATCTTGTCTTGATTAATTGCACTTTTTATGTTGGTTTAATATGTCCTCTCTCAAAGACATAAGGGCATTCTCCTAGGTTTTATTTCAAAATCATATAGATTATCTTTGCATAGTCACCTCTCTCATTTAACTGAAATTTATTTCTTTTTGTAGTTGCGACAAAAGAATCCAATTTTGTCTTGCTTTCCTTTGTGAAGCCAGTTCTCCCAGATCCACATACCGAATGCTTTTTCTTTGTTTTCCTTTTTTTTTACAGATTTATCCTTATATAGTCTCTCCATAAAATTTATATCTCTGTCTCATTGGTCTATTTATTCCTGTACCAGTCTTACACAGTTTTAATGAAAATAGCTTTATTGTAAATCTTCACCTCAAAAATAACTTTATGCTCGCTGCTTCCTTCCTTCTCTTCCTCATCTTCTTCCTTCAAGACTGTCTTCCTGTTCTTAGAAACTTGCTCTTCTACATACATTTTAGGATCACTTTGTCAAGGTTCGTGAAAGAGCCTATTGGAATTTTGATTTGCCTTGCACTCATAAATGATTTGAGTAGAATGGTCATCTTGACACTGTTGAGGGTGCCTACCCATGAATATGGCATTTCTCTTTATTTAGGCATTTCTCTTTATTTATATAGCGCCTCCTTACAGCTTTCAGTGAAGATTTATAATTTTCTCCACAAAGGTCCTGTGTGTCTTTTCTTAGACTTATTCCTAGATGCTGTTCATTAGTTGGCGCTATTCTAAATATTATCTTTTTTGTTGTCGGTCAACAGAAATGTAATTAAACCTCTCTGATTTTCTTAGAAGAGATAACTTGTCAGATTATTTCTTGTCAGATAGTTAGAAGGTAACAGAGAAACAGAAATCCGGAAGCTATCCAACTAGAAACAAAACAAAACTAAAAAGACAAGGAAGGAGGAACACGGGAAAATAAAACAGAGAAGACGATCTTAAATCCATCTGTATAAAAATTACATGTATGTAAATAAGTTATATATGCCATTTGAGAAAAAAGCAAGACCCAACTTACTGTCAACATGAGACATGGTTTAAATATAAAGACAGACAGACTGAAAGTAAGTAGATAGAAAGTGCTAGCTATGTCATGCAAATGATAAGCATAAGCAAGGCTGAAGGGGTTCTATTCACATCACATGAAATAGACTTCAGGATAAAGTATAATAACTGAGAATAAAACGAAACATTTCATCATCATCATCAATTTATATACTAAATTATTTAATAAATGTAAAGGGGCATTCACAAGGAAGATATAACTCTTGGGTGTTCTCATGGCATGGTGCCTGGCTTTCTCTGGAGTGAATGATCGAAGACAGAATAAAGTAGAAGCCTCAGAAGTCACAAAGCATCATTCTGCTGTTTGGTTGGTTACACGGGTCAGCCCTACTTGGGGTGGTGGGGGCGGGGGGCTGCCAAGGGCATGGATCCCAAGAATTCGAGATCATTGCTCCATCTTGGAGAACAGCCACCACACTCTTGGCCCTGTCCTTGTCCCCTGGGTCTCTAGTTATATAAACAACACACCACTTGATATCAACCTGCCGGTCACTGACACTGTCTTTTCCATCTTTTTTTTCTTTGTACTTAATTTTGGATATTTTCTCTTGCTATGTCTTCGAGGTCCCCGATCTTTTCTTCTAGAGTGTCTAACCACTCGTTTATTCCACCCAGTGACTACTTTATTTCACGTGTTGTTTTCTTTATCCCTAGAAGTTTAACGAGGTCAAGTTGGTTGATAGTGTTGTTTAAAGCATCTGAATTCCTCTTGATTTTCTGTCTACTTTTCCACCGATAAAAGAGAGGAGTGTTAAAATCTTCAACTATAATTGTTGATGTGTCCGTTTCTGTTTTCGATTCTGTTGGGTTTTGCTCAGTGTGTTTTGACCTTCTGACTCAGTGCATTTGGGATGGTCCCATCTTGGTTAACCGACTTTTCGGCACTGTGAAACGTCCCTCCTTAAATATTTTTCCACGTTAAACTTGTTTGTGTATTTATATCGAAAGTGGATTTCTCGTATGTAGCGTGGAGTTGGATCCTGATCTTTTAACCAGTCTGATACTCTTCAGGCAGAGTTTCGGGTGTAACTATGACTTTCCCCTGAGTCGAAATTGCCACAATGTGTCCCATCTCACATTTTTCTCAGAGCACCAGAGTGCATCTCCCTCTCATTCGTCATCTCAAATGGGTCCTCTGTGGTCTGCGGGGAGAGTGACGTTTTTTTCACAGACGAGGTCACTGAGGCTGCCGGGGAGGGGGGGGGCGTCCTGTCCACACAGTGGTGCTAGGTGAGGGGGCCTCCAGCTTCCCCTGAGAAGTTCCCCCCTCTTGACACAAATAAATGAATCGATGGGGCCATTTTGCATTCAAACGTGATCGATCAGGAATTATTCAACCAACCATATCAGAGGGTATGTTTTCTCTTCTGACTCTGAAGTGAATTTTCCAGAAACTATAGGAGGTAGGTGTGTCCTATAATTGGTTGGCAGCTTGTACCTATTATTAATGTTAGAACAAGAAAAAAAAAGTCTTGTAAGCCAATTCTCACATCTTCAGTGCTAGGAGAATGAGGATAATTGATAGAGGTCTGGGAATATATAGATCTATTGAAAACAAACCCTCACAGCCTTCTGCCAGGCTTGTGGCTGAAATGGAGCAAAAAAGGGAAACTGAGCCTGCCTGAGCTGGGGGATCGAATATCAAAGGCGACGTGCCCTGCCTGAGCGTGGTGCTCCTGCAGCCCCATCTGGACTCCTGCCCCCATGTCGCAGTCTGGAGGTGGGTGGACGGGAAAGGTCCCCTCCAACAGGTCACTCGATCTGCTCCCGCCCGCCCCACCCCGCCCCACTCCACCTCACCCCATCCACCCTCTGCCGGCTCAGGTTAGCCCTGGAAACCGCCCCAGGTCTGTGAATGACATACTTCATCTGTCAAGACGAAGCAGG
>CM053510.1:1553172-1574355 GCA_028627145.1 Eidolon dupreanum | reverse complement strand
GAGGTACCACTGGTCGTCAGTGAAGACGATGAAGTTTAAGCACCAATTTAGGACTTTACGTGCCCAGGTCCATCCCAAGGTCAGCAGGGGCTTCTCTGCCCCTGGGTCTTGTTTCGGGGCTGGGGGCTGGCCTCTAGGACAAACTGCCCCAGGTGGACCTCGTGTAGCTTCCTGCTTAGGGTGCCAGTGTCCGGGCTTCAAGGACTGGAGGTGGCAAGGACCGGGCTGAGCTGGCCTGGCTGCTCCCCTGTTGTCATCAGGAGCATGAGTTATGCTGAAAGGCAGGAGGCCCCCAAACAGATACCCCTCCCCACAAGGAGCTGCAAAGGACATTTCAGGTACAGCTTTAAAAAGAAACAAAGCTCACGGTTTGCTCAGCTTTGAAAGTGTGTCATTTGTTATGATTTCTTTCGCATTCTAAATGACTACTTCTGGACTGAATTTCATGTTCTTTTCCTAAAGTAGGCCCTCCAGTCTGCATAAGCTTCAGGCCCCCAAAACCCCGGTCCGCCCTGGCCCCCAGCCCTGCCGTTTGCTCCCCTTCTCCTTTTGCTCTGGCCTGGGTGGAGGCTCAGTGTATTATTGCACTTCCCATAGGAGATCCGCTTAGAGGAGTATTTCTCATCCTTCTAACAGGGCCGAAAGCTGTCGCAAGTATTCAATTCCCCCGTCTCAGGGTTTGCGGGCATCTTGGGTCTCCACGAGGCCTCTGGTGAAAGAGGAAGCCAGGGAAGCTGAGAGGGTTGGGGGCAGGGCTCTGCGGGATCTCGGTCAGACCAGATGGCAGGAGCAGGTGAGCAGGTAAGCAGGTGAGCAGGGCCCAAGGATACCCTCCCTCTCGCTTTTCTCCAGGGACCTCCAGCCTCCACCCTTGTCCAGACCAGGACAGGATGCTGGAGGAAGCCAGCTTTGTGTGGCATTGCCGGCCCCAGCGAGGGCTGACCAGCTGCCCCCGAGCGTGAGGGCAGGCAGGCGGCTTTAAGGGCAAATGCTCTGCTCTCTGGGGCATGCGAGTGTGCCAGCTGTTCATTGTGCCCTCACCCGTCTCCTCTCCGTGTGCGTGCACAGAGGGAGTGTGCTCCGGCGTCTCTTCTCTGTGTAAGACACAGGCCCCGTGGGACTGGGGCCCTACCTTATGACCTCAGGTAACCTTAATTAGTCTGTCAAAACCCCATCTCCAAACACAGTCACACTGGGGTTTGAGGCTTCAACATACGAATTCGGAAGGGACACAAACCTATCCATAATAGCACTGATTTGTTCTCTGCCCCTATCATTTTGCCATTTCCTGAATGTCATACAAATGGAATTATACAGTATAGAAGGGGAAAAGTCCATTTTTTCCCCTTAGCATACTGTGTATCAATATTTCAATATGTGTGACATATTTCATCCCTTTTCTTTGCTGAGTAGTATTCCATTACACAGATGTACCACAACTGTTTATCCATCGATCGGTTGACAGACTCTTGGGTCGTTTTGAATTTTGGCCAATTTTAAATAAAGCTGCCCCAAACACTCCCATACAGGTTTATGTGTGAACATAAGTGTTCATTTCTTGTGGGTAAATATCTGGGAATGGGATTTTGGGTCCTTTGGTGAGGGAATTGTTTTTTAAGAAACTGCCAAACTGTTTTCCACAGCGGCCCTACTATTTCTGCATTCCCATCAGCAATGTGCCATCCAGTTATTCTACATCCTCAAAGCCCTTAGTATTGTCAGGTTTTTTTTTTTTTCCAAGAAAAAATAAATATTATTGTGCTGTTCTTCCAAGAGCTAAGTGGTATCTCAGTGTGGTTTTGATATGCTTTCCTTAGTGGCTGATGGTGTTGAACATATTTTCATGTGCTTATTTTCCAACCGTTTATCTTCTCTGGCGAAATGTTTTTTCAAATATTTGACTCATTTCTTTTACTGTGTAGTTTGTTTTCTTGTTATTGGGTTTTGAGAGTTCTTTAAATATTTTGGATGCAAGTTCTTTATCGGATACTTGGTTCCCAAATATTTCCTCTCAGTCTGCGGCTTGTCTTTTTCATTTTTTAAAGAGTATCTTTCAATGACCAGACATTTTTAGTGCTGATGAAGTCTAATTTATCAGTTTATTCTTTTATAGGTTTTAAAAAATATATATATATTTTTATTGATTGTGGTTTTGGTGGCATAGCAAAGAAATCTTTGTCTAACCCAAGGTTACAAAGATTTAGCTCCTCTGTTTTCTGGTAGAATTTTTATAGCTTTAGCTTTTACATTTAGTTCAGTGATTCTTTTTGGGCTTAAGTGTGTTTATAATTTTCATCGAGTTTGGAAAAACTGCAGCTATTATTTCTTCAAGTATTTTTTACTGTCCTTCCCTTCCTTCTGTCTAGGACCCTATTCGCATGAATGCTAGAACTTCTAACATTGTCCCATAGGTCATGGAGTCACCATTCATTCTTTTTAGTTTTTTGCCTCCCTTTTCTTCATTCGGAATGGTTTTAACATTGCCAGGTCTTTGAATTCCCTGGCCTTCTGTCCTGCAGTATTCAATCTGCTACGACATCAAGGCGGCGAATTTTTTATTTCAGGAGTTGAATTTGTCATTTCTAGACGTTCTGTCTGTGTATATGCGTGTGTGTATATCTTCTTCTCCTCTGTTTCTTTTTCATTATGTTCATGCTTTCCTTTCAATTCTTAAATATACTTATCAGAGCTGTTTAAAAGTCATCGTCTGTGAGTTTCATCATCTCCGTCACGTCTGAGTCTTTTTCTTTTGACTGATTTTTCTCCTGGTCTTGGGCTGCATTTGTTGCCTGTTGGCATGTCTAGTAATTTTTGGTTGTATGCTGAGCATTATGAATGCCATGTTGTTCTGAGTGCGGATGTTGTTCTTTTACAGTAGATTGACATTTGTTTTGGCAGACGGCGAAGTTCCTTGTGAATCAATTTAATCTTTTTGAAGCTTGCTTTTAAGCTCTGTTAGTGCGATTCTAGAGTAGCCTGTACTGTAGGACCAGCTCGTCACCACGACTAAGTCGTGATCCTCTGGGTCTTCACTGAGCGAGTGTCCCAGACATTCAGCAAGGTCTCTTGGCTCTAGCGGGTAGGAGCTTCATGCGTCTCAGCCCTGGGCGAGCTCTGATTGTTACCTGGCTCACAGCCCTCCAGTCATGCTTTACCCAGCCTGTGCCATCGCCACGTTTATGTACAGCTTAATCTTTAAGCAAAGACTCAAGAAGACCCTATCTTGTGACTATCTCTGGGGTTCTTCCGCTAGTCACTCCCTTCCTTGTTAGCACTCCGCCTCACCAATTCTAGCTGTCCCAACCTCGCTAGCTCTTATCCATGTTTCCTCAGCTCAGCGAGATCTCGGGACACCTGTTCCCTGCACTGTGGTCTGGAAATCGCCCCCAGGCAGAAAGCCAGGGTGACTTTAAGGCTTGACTTTGTTTTCCCCTTCTCTAGAGATCACCATCCTGAGCTGCCTATGGTCTGTACCGGAAAAGAGTTGTTTCATATATTTTGTCCAATTTTCTAGTTTTTTTGTTTTGTTTTGTTTTCTGTTTTTTTTTTTTTTTTTTTTTTTTTTTAAATAAAAGAGGGTAAGTTTCATAGCAGTCATTCCTCCACAGGTGGGAGTGGAAATTCCACTTTTAAGTTTCTGTGCCTGAGAAATGGGGTGACAACACCTCCTGCCCGAGGCGTCCTCCCTCCGAACCCCAGCCTGGCACCCACCGGTCCACTTTCTGTCCTTAGGATCTCGACCACTCTAAGGACCTACCTCATCTCTTTTTACCACCTAGGAATATGGGAATCTTTTTATAGAGATACCAGGCGATCAACTACAGTGCTGGGTCGAGCCTCTGGGATCTCAGGCGGGCCGGGTCCCCAGCAAGGCGAGGGGGAAGCACCCTCCCTGAGCATATAAACGCCCTCTGTCTTACTTTCTCATTTCCTGGTCTCAGCCCCCGAGCTGCACCTCCTGTCTCTACCTGTCCCTGTGCACTACACTGCATCTGTCCCATGGCCTGGGTCATCTGTGCTCTGCTTCCTGCTGGTGCTGAGGCTGTGTGTGCCTCTGTGCGCCTGTCCACACGGCGGGTGTCAGATCCCCACGCCGGCTCACGCGGGCCCGTGGGATTCAGGATGTGTCGCCTCTGCATATCGTCGGCGCCGCCCCATTCCCACTGTATTTTCTCTGGCTCCGGCGTGGGCTCCCGCACGGGTGGTTCGTGCCTTCGTGGGGCAGCAGGGAGCCAAGGGTCTGGGCCTGCCCGTGGGGAGTGTGAGCATCAAAGGAGCCGGTGCGGCTGCAGCAGCCTCTCCCGGATTCTTGAATGCGGCCTCTTGACAGACCAATTGTGTAACCACATTCCTCCCGAGGAAACACATCTGCCCCTCGGAGAAGGTGCGAGAGCTTCCCAGACTCTGGGGGGGCCCCGCTGGGTGAATTAACTCTTCGTTATTCCATTCCTGGGCTCTGGCGTTGGCCGAGTGCCCGGCACACAGACGCCCGCCCGCCCGGGGTCGCCCAGACGCGGGGGACGCCGAGGCGCAGGTAGCGTCCGCCATCCTGCAGCGTCAGAGGGCGCTCCAAAAATGCAAACTCCCACCCGCCCCTTGGCCCTTAACCCGGGACAAAGGGTCCGTTGTCGACAGATGGGCCCGCTCTCTGGTACCGAAGTGTTTCGCCGCCGAGGACACGCAGCCCGCGGCCGTCTGCTCGGACGGCTCCGCGCGGGCTGGGCTCTTGGCGAGCTGCCTGCTCTTTCCTTCCTCAGTGGCCCATTGTTTACCCTCCGTCACCTCTGCAAACACACTCCAGGACCGGAAATGCCACCTGCGGTGAAGATTTCCGAGTGGGGCCGTTGGAAGCAACACGGTGGCCAGTCCCTGCGGTGTGGAGTGTGCAGCGCCGGCCTTGACCTCCCAGAAGTGGGGGCGGGGGTCACGGCGGGGGCGTGGCCACCACGGCGGGGACCAGGGACGGGCTCCAGACCGCGACGCCGCCTCTTTCTCTCCCTTCTGCCCCCCCCCCCCGCCGCCGCCCCGCTTCCTTCAGGATGGAGGCAGGAGATCAGGGTTGGATCCCTCAGTGCCACTGATGAGCCCCGCGGCCCCTGGCCGGCTGCCGTGTCGCCCTCACCCTCGGGGTCCTCATCTGTAGAGTGGGGTGCTGATCCCGCTCCTCCAAGCCGGGATGTGGGGAAAGGAAAGCAGGGGGGGTGCAAGGACGCGCTCAGGACACGCCCGGCCGGGGGAGGGGCTCGGGAATGGCCCCCGTGTCACCCCGGTGCTAGCTGGCCCGTGGGCAGCGTGCCGCGGGTCCTCGCCCCCGGGAAGGGCAGACGTGGGAAAGGGGTGTGCGGAGGATCCCGTCCAGGCGTCACCAACGGGCCCCGGGCCTGGCGGTGACAGCCGGGCAGTGAGGGTTCCCGGTACCAGCTGCGTGCCTCGGTTTCCCCGAGGGGAGGCAGGGGCGATGGCCGTGCTCGCGGGGCGGCTGTGTGGGTCTGCACGAAGCTCGCGCGGTGCCCGTCACGGGGGGCCACACTCATCGCTCACGGGCCACCGCGGCCCAGGTGCGGAGTGCAGGAGGCCGACGGGCTTCGGCCCCCGGCGGGCCCGACATCAGCAGCAGCGAGGGAGCTGGCCCACGCGAGACCCCTCTTGGAGCAGGCGGCCGGGAGGGCCAGGGCAGAGGACCTTGCGTGTCTTGTCTAGAGACGCCCGGCCCGCGGAGGCCCGGCCCCCGCCCTGCCACCCGCTGTCTCCCCGGCCCGTCCGCCCGCCCGCTGCAGCCTTCCTGCCTGCCCGGGGAACCGGAGCTGCCGGTGGGAGGCACGGGCGTCCCACCCACCTCGGAGGGAGCCGGTCACAGGTGAGGCCATGGCTCCTGAGCACACTGACGGCCTGAGGGTGCGCCCCTGGCGGCCCCAGGGCACCCGCGTGACAACACGTCCCGCGAGCGCTCCCACGGCCCGGCCCCTCCGTGCGCCCCCAGCCCCGGTGGCGCGGGCACCACTGAGAGCGACGTGGCCCATTCGCTGACACGGCACAGGGACAGAGGGCGCATTGTCGCGGGTGCCGGCTGCCCGACCACAGGAACTCCTCGGGCTCACCCTCGTTCGCACCGGGAGCCTCCCTCGCTCTCGCCCTCCCCTCAGCGCTGCCTGCAGGCCGGAGGCGGAAGCCCCGCCAACGAGCCTCCCACCCTTTTCCAGAACCTGATGCCGCTCAGTGTCCGTGACGGGCACCGACCCAGGGGCCTGGCCTGCCGAGCACCTCCCCGTGTGAATACCTGCACAGGGCATCTCCTGTGGGAACCGGGAGCCACACAGGACCTGGCATTTGTCCCCGCCCCGGCCCGTGACATTAGGCAGATCAAAGCCCCATTGTAAAAAGTCATGTTCTCTCTGCTCAGCCTCCTGGAGCCCAGGCCTGGGGACAGCCCTTCCCTCCTCTCAGACTCACTCAGGGGGGCACTGACCCCCCGAGACACGGCTCCCGTCGAACCCCTAGTGCTTCTTCTAGAAGATGCCTCACCGACGGTGACGCCGTCTTCCCTGGGTCTGAGGCACACCCTGAGAAGGCAGGAGAGCGTGTGGGGCGGCCCGCTGCCCCCCGGCTGTCAGGGAACCGGGGTCCCACTAGGTTCTACGAGCAGCAGCTACGAGGGGAGATGACGTCACCGACGCCGAAGCCACTCGCCGAGGCTGCCGGGGCCAGCAGTGAGGGAAGGGCGGTTGGAAGGGGCCCGGAGGGCAGGCGGAGAGGGAGGTGAGTCTAAAAGTCCCCAGATGCTCCCAGGGACACTTCCCTCGCTCCCGAGGCCTCCCACTGGGTGTCTCATGGAGGGGACAGTCAAGTTATTTAAGCACCTGCGTGGCCGTGTGGGGGCTAGAACGGTTCCACAGTGTGTGGACCCGCTGGTGTCGGCTGCCTGAAGCTGGCATGGGGAAGGAGCAGGCTCGGGATGGATTAGTGACGTCCGTCTGGGAGCCAGGCGTGTCACGTGACTGCCGCCTCTTGCCGTGCTGGTCAGGACAGGCTAGGTTTTGCTGCAGTAACAAAGAAACTGCCAGACCTCAAAGGCTTCATTCTGCAAGGGTTCATCTCTGCCCCACGCGGCATCCTCGTGGATGGGGCTCCCCCCCACCCTGGGTGTCCGTGCTGCACAGCCATGCACCGTGAGACATGAGCATCTCTTCAGGGGACGAGGGCACCATGGGCGTTGGCTGACTCTGCCGATGGGTGTGCCCTCGGAAGCTCCGTGCCCTCTCATCCAGGTGGTGCTGCATGGTCGGTCGGGTGACGGGGACCCACAGGTGCCCCGGCTCCTGCCAACGTGAGCCCGCCCCCTGGCTGAGCTCCTCGCCTCGTTCTCCAAAGGGCAGGGCAGGGCCCTGGAGTCCTCCTCGCAGACAGGGATCTTTGGGGGAGCGAGTAGCTCACACGTCTGTGCACTTGGGAAGCCCAGCGGCTCCGGCTGGACCCAGAGGCTTGAGTGCTGTCATGAGACCTGAGCCTCACTTTCCCCGCTGCTTACCCCCACCCTCCTCCGGGAGGGCTCCGACCCCTGGGTCAGCTCTGACGCATCAGACTGGGGTCACATGCCCACTTCTGAGGCGCCTGCTGGAGCACCCACTGGCCGCAGGCTTTGCCCCTTGCGAGCCTCCCCGACTGAGAGGCTGGCCCCGGGGTGGGGGGTGGGGGAGCCGACGCACCTGTGTGCATGCTCTCCTCCTGGTCACTGACAGCTGGGCCCTTTCCAGGGGTGCAGGGGAGCACTGCACACTCCCGGGGCATGGAGGGGAAGCGAAGGCTTCCTGGAGGAAGTGTGTTTGCAGACAGCCAAAGGAGAGATGGCGGGGGTGTGTGGCAGGCAGAGGGAACGGCACCCACAGAGGCCCAGGAAGAAGGCGTGTGGCTCACTGGGGGACACCTGGGTGCTCAGTGTGACCGGAGACCCAGGTGGGGAGACAGGCGCTGAGGCTGGGGAGGCTGTCTGGGGCCTGCTGACCGCCCCCCGCCAGACAGGGCTGAGCCGGATGAGGCACCCCGAATAGCAAGCAAACTTTAGAAGCCAAGGGAGAAGCAAGGACTGGGAATGGGCAGAGAATGCACCACGGGCGTTTCTCCTGTGTGGCGTGGATGCCCAGGTGGGGGGCGAGGCAGAACTGGGGGGCTGGCCAGGCGTGACAACATCATTTGGTCTTTGTCTCCTTTTCTGGCATGGAGTTCCTAAAACCCTCGGAATTTCCTGTGAGGAGAGCCGAAAGGTGTCCTCCGTTATTCTAATAAGGCGACTTCTCGAAGTCACCTACAGATGGGGGCTGGCTGCCAGTGGAGCCAGCCGCGTGCTCAGAGAGTTGAACTTTCATTCCCACGTCCAGGGAGGCGACATGGGCTGGAGCGGCCAATGGCCAGTGACTTAATCCGTCATGACTACGTGGTGAAGCTTCTAGAAACGGGAGCTTCTGGGGGGAGGTACCCCCCCGCACACCTCACCTGTGCATCTCTCCACCTGGCTGACGGCTTGGCCTGCTTGCCCGCTGAGTCCCAGCTCTCAAATCCCCCCCTGGGTGAAGCTCCCCCGAAGCCACCAGGGCCCTTGCTCTGTGTCTCCACACCATGGAAGGAAGGTGCCCCTTATCCGTGACTGGCACTGGAGTTTGCGTGGGGCCGGGACGTGTCTGTGTGCTGCTCACCGGTCCTCACAGATGCCCCGGGACACTCCAGTGTCATGGCTACTTCTGGGACATCCTGGGGCCCCGGGCCCTCATGAGACTATGTGTGGCTGTGGTCCAAGGGGCCTCTGGGATCTGTGACCGAGAGCTTCCTCCTTCCCACCTGGGCAGAACAAAAACAACGCTTCAACCCCAGCACTGTGACACTGCTAAGATACTAGAAGAATCCAGAAAGATCTAGAAGAATCTAGAAAGACTCAGAAGAATCTGCAGAGAACTGGCCCTGAGCACCCGGTGTCTGCCATGCAGGCGGTGGTGCCTCCGAAGTCCTCCCTGACAGGTGGAATCACCTGGTTTAGCCCGGAACACGGGGGAGGAGCCTGCGAGGGGGAGGGTGTGGGCGGGAGGAAGGGCCAGCGGCAGGGAACAAACAGGAGCAGATCCGTCTGCTGCCTCGGCGTCCCTCGCCGCCCTGTGGCTCCGAGGCCCGGACCCGAGGTGACCAAGGGGACGGCAGACAGAAGTTCTCAGAGCCAGCATGCACTTGCTCCGTGGGAGAAGGCCAGGGGGGTCCACCCCCAGCGTGCGGCTTTGCCGGGGACCTGCTGAGCGTCCCTGAGTGCCCGCAGGTCTGGGCAAAGTGGGGCCTTCCCGGGTGTCACCGTGGTGGCCAATTCAGGGCGACGTGACCGTCAGCCCGCAGGGCACACGCTCACCACGCTCTTGCTAGCCCACCCTTTCCATCGCGCGATTTTGCCTCGCGGGCCACGGACCTCCTCCCTGCGGCTCACGCGGCTTCGCGGCTCGATCCGCCCTGTCCCGTCCCTCTCCCGGCACGGCTCCCTATCACGCAGCGAGACCGTGCCGCAGCCCTGCCCCGTGGGAGGACCACACAAGGACTGTCCTCACCGCTGTGCCCCTGCACGCGCAGCCCGGCGCCGAGCGCCTCGGGGCCCCCAGAGGGACCCCGCAGGGAGCTGGCAGCCCGGACGCACGGGCCGGTGGGAGATGGCAGTGGCCGCTGAGGGTCTTCACGCCGTGCGGGGGCTTCATGCCGTGCGGGGCTCAGCCAAAGAGCCCACAAGAGAGTGAGGGTCCCACAGCGGGCTGGGGTGCGGCCAACCGTCCTCCTTGACAAGTTTTTGTTGAGCACCTCCTGTGTGGCAGGACGCCACCCCGTCTGAAAACGCGCTGGTGACAACTTCATGCAGGGGACAGCGCTCTCTCTCTCTCTCTCTCTCTCTCTCTCACACACACACACACACACACACACACACACACACACACGTATAATGTCACCCGTGGCCAGCACAGGGACATACAGGGAACTTGGAGAGGGGGTGAGTCCTAGGTGGTTAAGGAAGGACGCTCTGAAGAAATGACAGCCTGGGTCCTGAGGGGTCAGCTGGTCCCTTGGTGACAGAAACGAGGGTGGCAGAGCCTGGGCACAGGGACAGAGGACAGGGGCACGGCACAGGGACAGGAGGCCAGTTCCCGGCCGGGCCAGTACAGGACTTTATCCTGGACCTTGCTAAGTGCCCGGTGCAGGGCTGGCTTTGAGGGCAGCGGGCACACAGTTGTCTAGGGCCCCACGCCTGGGGTTGGCCGTCGGTCCGATGTCCTGTGCTCACTGTCCGGAGACTTGTCATCATTTTTGAACGAGGGCTTTGCGTTTTCATTTTGCACCGGGCCCTGTGGGTCCTGCCCACCTTGCTGCCGCCCAAGACCCAAGCCCGGCCAGAGGCCGGCGGGCAGCCCAGGCTCGGCCCTTCCGCTGCCCTCTTGCGTGGGAGGGGGTCTGGGCTGTGCCAGTGCCCGGGGCTTGCCCTCTCCGCTGGGCAGGGCTTTCTAGTGCCCGCCCCCTTGCAGATAATCACGTTGGGAGCAGAATCGTTTACCCCCACGTGGGCCTTAGGGCATCTCACGTGGACGGGGCTCCCCAGGGACAGGGAACAGAGAGTCCGCAGGGAGGGCAGGGACTTTTCAGGACAGTGTCAGAGCCTGGGCCACATTCTGTGAAGGTGGCTTCCCGGGTCCGAGGCTCAGAGGGGTCAGGTGGCTCACTGTCGCTGGTCCGTCGGGACGGCCCCTCCATACATAGGTCCAGAGGGCAGGCATTCCTGTCCTGGCTCTCTCAGCCCAGGGACCAGAGCAGCCGAGGCGATTCCTGACCTCAGCTTCGTCACCGTGCCTCTCTCCAGGCGTTGGGCGAGGGGCTTTGTCACTGCTCCGGAGCCTCGTGAGAGCCCCCGGCTACCCTGGGGACTTGCTCTGTCTTTGGAGAGGAGCGTGGACGTGCCCCCCACGCCGGGCACGGGGGTGCACTCAACGAAACTTGGGTACATGAGTGGAGGAGGGGAAGGGGGGACGGTGTGTGCTCCAGGACTCGAGGTGGCCCGGCTGGGGCTCTGTCACGAGGCAAGGCCGCAGCTGGGAGGCAGGGAGATGGGCCGGAATGTCAAGGGGACGAGAAGGAGTTGGCCCGTGCTCAGGAGGGAGTGATAAGTAAGCAGCGGCTGAAGGATTAGGAAAACTCCAAGCGGAAAGAGGCGTGGAGGGCCCTTCGCGAATCAGATGGGAAGCCAGATAGGGCGCTGAATGAACAGAAGAGGCTTCAGGATCAAAGGCTCTACTGGGGACAGGTGGAAGGCGACTCGGGGTCAGGCTGGAAGGAGGAGGGCCCCGGGCAGCCAGCCATCCTGGCAGCCCCGCGGCTGGGGACCGGGCCCGCCTACGTGCCCGCCGAGCCCTCACAGGCTGCTCGGGGCCCCTCAGGGCTGGTCCTGCATTTGCCCACGTAGGCGGCAGCCAGCCCTCCCAGATCCTGGGGGCCCCACGGCAGGCGAGGAGGGGCGGGCAGGCAGAGGTCCTGCGAGGGGCAGGAGCGGACCCAGCCTGCCCGGTTCCTTCCCAAGGGACCGTCCCCTGCATAGGTCTTTCCGATGCTTCCTGAAGCTTTTATTCAGGCTGTGGCCGCGGGCTCTGCCGGGCTGTGGGGGCTGCCCGTGCTTCCGGGCCGCAAGAGGGGCGCCCACGTGGCGCCCCCATATCCTCGGCGGTGGCCCCGTGGGGTTTGGGGCCATGCACTCCTCAGCAAGGAGGCAGCTGCAAGTGTGGTTCACGCAGTGTGGGTGGGCGAGACCGGGAGCCCCTGCTGGGAACCCCGAGGTCTCTGAGCATCGTCCTCTGACCCCGGCCACGCACCGGCTGGGCCAGAGCGCAGCACCCTAACATTTCAGGGCTTCGGAAGTCACTCGGGCAGTGTTTCTCAAAAAGGGCTCTGGGGGACACTGGGCCCGTGAGGCAGACCAGGGAAATGACTTCTGAGGTCAAAGTGGCCGGGAACCCCTGCGTGTTCTCTCGGAGGGACGGTCCTCAGGACAGTCCCGCGGGGACCGAGCTTCCTCGGTCCTGTCGACGCCCGTGGAGGGGACGGGTGCCCGGGAGGCGGCGTCTCACATGCCCCTGCTCTCCCCTTGTTGGACGCAGCGAGATTCGCTTCCCGCCCTTGGACTTGCACGTGGACTCTGTCTGGAGGGTGGGCCCCTTGCTGCTCTGCTCCGTGCTGCAGGCACCTCCCCTTCGGGGATGGGGCGCCTGTGGGGCGTCTGCCCCTTGGGCGGGAGCCCCTTTCTGCCTGTGAGGCCGGGTCACAGAGTGTGGGGCCGGGGCTCTCTCCCGGCTGGAGCTAGAGGTTTGTGCGGTTACAATGAAATTGCAGACTTGTCTCTCTTCACGCTCCTGGTCCCAGGGGAGGCCGGGGACAAGAGGGAGAAAAGGCGGGTGGGCGGAGAGGACCCCTGGGCCCAGCAGCGCTGACCACGCACAGAGGGTGCCAGGACATGGGACGCCGGGCAGAGAGGGGCTTCCCAGACCTCAGCTTCGAAGCCGATGACCGGGCTGAGCAGAGACCCGCAGAGGGCAGGGCACGTGGGGGCGGGGCCAGGCAGGTCCGGGGTGGGGAGCCAGGTGGGGTGCAGGGGTTTGGGAGGGCCTGGGGGGTCAAGGCGCTCGGGGACTGTGCCTGGGACCCTGCGTGAGCTGCCAGGTGGGACGTATGTGGCTGGGTGTGGGGGGGCACGTCACAGTGGGCAGAGGCCCGCCAGGCAGCCGGCGAGCACCCCGTCGTGGGAGCTGCTCCAGCAAGAACCAGGCGGAGAGGCGTCGGCTGGAGGGTCAGAGCATGGCCGTGTGGTCTTCGCTCACTCACGCACTCACTCATTCACTCATTCATTCATTCATTCATTCAGCACCTACTATGTGCAAGACACAGCTGTGTCTTCCCCTTTCTCGTTCTGTGGCCTTGAGCAAGTCATGACTTCACTGAGTCCGGAAATGGGGCCTCAAACAGCCCTTGGGGGACACTGTTGGTTTGGATGTGCCCCCTGCCTGGGCCGCCGAGGGGCAGAGAGCCGGTGTGGGCGTGAGGACGGGTCCAGGGAGCAGTGACCCTGGTCCGTGAGGGCTGTTAAGTGGCTCGGTTTGCTGAGCGGTGCAATGGAGCAAGGGCCAGGGGCTGCCGGGGTGTGGGGGCCGGTGACAGGCGAGGACCCTACGCTCGGGGCCCCTCGCCGGTGGCCGGCCTGGCGGGGGAACACTCCAGCTGCAGGTTGACGAGGTCCAGGGCCCGTGTGTGGCCTCTCAGGGGACGTAGGGATTGACGGCGGCTCGGTGGGGGTGGGGTGTGCTGGGAACAGCGAGCCCCTGACGCCACCCTGGCCCCTCCTCTCCCCCAGGCCTGTCCCTGGCCTCGCAGTGAGGGTATCTGAGGGCAAGGGGCTGAGGCCCCACGGTGGCCCTGAGGTGCTGGCTGCATCTTGGCAGGAAGTCAGCGAGGCGTCCCCAGTGCCACGGCCATGGAGTGTGCAGAAGGGGCCTCACGCTCTCTCCGAAAGGGCCCTGGTCGCTTCAGCGTCCCCAGGGGCTCTTGCTCCCACCGGCGCCCTTTCCTCCCGCCCCCCACTCTGGGGCACACGTGACCCCTCGTGGCTTCCATGTCCCCTCCAGTCCTTCCACAGGTCCCCTCCTTGCCAGGCCCAGGACCTGCCAGACTCGTGCCTTATACAAATCACCCAGTTCCTTACCCATGGTGGCTTCCCCCATGGGCCCCAGGTGGAGGTGGGAACGTGGTACCTGGCGAGGGACAGAGCTTGGCCCACCGCACATCCAAGGGGACACTTCCGGCCAGGTGAGATTAGGAACCCGAAGAGACCAAGCATCTCCTCTGTAATCCGGCTGCCTTTGCCTTGCAGTCTGTGGGGGGCCTGGTGTTTGTGGCCAGAATCTCAGCCTGTCAAAGCCGGAAGGACCGCGGGAGCTGGTTCCGGCCGGAGGATCCAGAGTGCCCTGGGCCCCAGGGACTGTGGTCAGGGCCGTGGCGAGGGTCTCCGGGCCCCCATTGGCTGCAACGGGGCCACTCCACCTGTGTCCACCTGTGTTTTTGCTCCCGTCTGACTGCCGCCTGTGACAGGGTCCCCTAGGTGGGCAGTGCCCTCCAAGGACATGCGGCAGGTCAGTGCCAAGGCCGGGCTCGCCCTCCAGCTGTCAGCGGAGAGGGAGAGAGGCTGCACCTTGACTTGCAGCCACCCAGCCTCCGTGGGGAAGCGCGAAGGTGACGGAGGGAGGCCGTCTTGCTGAGAACTGCGACTCAGGAGCCGGACTCGGCGTAGCCGGAGGACAGAGGAGCCCCCACGTCCTGGGCTCCCCGCTCCTCCCCTCTGCCGTGGGCTCTAGCACAGCAGAGGGTTACGCGCTCTCTAAGGCGACTCTGAAAATACCCAGGCGGCAGCCAGACCACAAAGCTGGGCCTCAGCATGGGATGAGCATCGGGTGTTTGAGAAGAGTTTCCTGTGCAGCTAGAGGTGATCAGAAGGGACCCACCCACTCATCACCCACCCACTTCCGACCTGTCTCTCCATCCAGCCTTCTGTTCTTCATTCTGGTCCTCTGTGCAGCCATCCACCTTCATTTGCTTCACTGATCCGTTCATTGCTTGCTAATCCTTTCCATCCATCTGTTGATCCATTCATTCAAAGGTCCAACCATGCATGCACTCATCCATCCATTTGTCCATCTCTTCAACCATTTGTCTGTCCATCCATCCATCCATCCATCCATCCGTCCATCCATCCATCCATCCATCCATCCGTCCATCCATCCAGCCACCCATCACCCATTCACTCCTTCAATCGTCTACCTAGTCATCTTTCTATCTACCTATCTACCAGTTTATCTGCTCCTAGGTGATCCATTTATCCATTCCCCCGTCCACCCATCATCCATCCTTGTTTCCATCCATCTATCCATCCATCCATCCATCCATCCATCTTCCCACCCCACTCATAACCATGGCTCATTTATTCACTGTCTATCCAATTATCTGTTCAACTGTCCGTCCACCTGACCCTTCACTGATCCAGCCAAGCATCCATGAACAAATGATGCCACATAAAAATTGATCACAGAGCGGCAGAATGATGCCATTTCTTGAATTGTGTGACTCTATCTACCTAGTAGATGAAAACATCGAGTCACGGTGGGCAGCGTCTTTATTAGAAAAAACTACTTAGGATCAGACAGACCTGGGTTCAAATCCTGACTCCATCATCTCATTAGCTGTGTAGTCTTGGGTCAGTTTCTTTCCCTGAGCCTCAGTTTCTTCCTGTGTAAAACAAGAATATGAGATAGTCTGGGGGAATTAAAAATAAAACATGGAAGGTTTCTGCCCGTAGTAGCTTCTTAATCAAAGTTTGTGCCCTGGAGGGATGACCATTCAGATAGTGCTGTGCCCAGGGCTTGTTCCTTTGGTCCCTAAGCAACTTGCCATCTTGTACAGGTGGCCCTCTTGGCCACCCAGTGCCACTGACCAGTGCCAACAGTAGGCAGAGCTTGCGGGCCACTGGGAGCCATTCGAGGCTTGCCACCCAGATGTGGCTCCGGTCTGGCCTCTGGCCACCTGTGAAGGAAGCTGTGCATGCTGCCCGCCCCCCGCCCCCGCCAGGCTGCACGGCAAGCACGCGGCCCACAGGACCGGCCTGCACCCCCAGGATGCGAGGGGTAGTTTTGTGCTGTTCCCTCCGCCAATAGGCTCTCCTCGGTGCCTGCCCGCCAGGCACAGGATGGGTACACGCGGAGAGCGGAACAGAAATCAGAGCCAAAATCCTCTGAGCTCATCTCCGTCCACCCCACTGGGCAGGCCTTTCCCTCCCCTGCGGTGGGTAAATACAGGATTCTATTTACGTGGCGGCATGGCCGGCCCGAGGTGGCGGGGCAGGCGGCTTATGTAAGGGCGGCATGGCTCTTGGCAGCCCCTGGGTGCTGCGGGAGAGAGAGGCCTCCTGCACAATGTGGCTTGCACCCCAGTGCTGGCCCCTGGGGGTCACCTGTTTGGACCTGGGAACCCCAGATGTCAGGCATAAGACCTCTCTTGCCGGTTGGGCTCCCGACTCCCCATGTGGCCCCTCAGGGTGGACACACATGTCTATGGCTCCCTAGTGCCCAGTCGGCCTCCGCACGTCCTCTCACGGGACCCTCCCATCGTCCTCCCTTTGTGGATGGGGCGGCCCTCAGAGAGTGGACGTGCCTGTCACTCAGAGCAGGGCTGGTTTGACTCAACCGTGCTGGAGGGCTGAGGCCCCCGCTCAGGGCTGCCGGTGCTCGGACCGGCCGAGGCTCTGCCCGGTGTCCCCGGGGCTCTCCCAGCCCTCTCAGCATCCCCGAGGCTGCCGGCCGCCATGTCCGGTGGGGTGACCGGGCCACACTCGGCCCCATTGTCCTGCCACCTCCCTTCCATCACGAAACGCCCCTACACATTCCATCTCTGCTCAAGGAACCCCTGGGTGCGTTGCCCAAGCCCACCCGGCTGTCCCCTCTGGGAAGCCCTCCCTGACCCTGAGTCCCAAGTCGAGGGCCTCGGGGTCTCTGTGGACCGCAAGACCATGGGGAGAGTGACCCTGGCCTGGGAGCTGCCTTGCGGGTAGAGCAGCGCTGAGAGGCATCCCCCTTGTCCCCCCACACTGACTCGGCCCAACTCCGGAGTTTCAGAACCACGTCGCAGTGGGTGCCGATCCCCGACCCATTCCGCCATTGGGCACTGACCATGTCAGCCTTCCGCCCCTCTCTTGGCCCAAGTCCAACACTGAAAACCTCTGGGGGCTGAGCAGGAGGGTGGATGGATGGGTGGGTGGATGGATGGGTGGATGGGTGGATGGATGGGTGGATGGATGGGTGGATGGATGGATGGGTGGGTGGAAGGATACATGGACACGCGGCCTAGCGGGGGGAGGGCGGGAGGGACAGACAGAGGGGCGAGGCAGGGAGAGGTACAGCGCCGTGACCCCTCAGCTCACAGCCAGGCTGGAGTTCACACCGGCTCTGCCCGCGGCAGCCGTGCGACTCTGGCTGCGGACCGCACCTCTGTGCCCCCTTTCTGCTTGACCTCTGTGCCCCCTTTCTGCTTGACCTCTGTGCCCCCTTTCTGCTTGACCTCTGTGCCCCCTTTCTGCTTGTCATCTGTGCCCCCAAGGGAACAAGGGCTGCGCCTTCCCCTGGCAGCGTGGCGAAGATTAAACGAAGCAGTCCTGCCCCGGGCCAAGGACGCTCGACTTCCCGCCTGCCTCCCCCTCTCTAGGACAAAGCCGGCCCCAGCTCCCAGCAGGGCAGGGTACCTGCCCAGCCGTTCCTGCTCGGGGCGTGCCCCGGCCTCCCCCGCTCCAGCCCCCTCGCCTGCTACAGCGCCCTGGGTGCCGCCTCTCCCAGGTATGTCCTGCTTATGTAACCACCCGCCGGCTCCCGCCAGCTTCCCTCCACCCTCCCGCCTGTTTACTTTTTGGCTCAGGGGAGAGTTCCATTCAGAAGAAATTGCTATTGTTTCTCAGCCTTCCCATGGGAAAGTGGCTCTGGGGAGGGACCCAGCACCCGGCAGGGGCGGGGCGGAGGGGGCCCGGGAAGCAGGCCCGTGCGGCTCGCGGCTTTCCCAGCACACTGGCTCACCCTTCGCTCTACCTCTTTACAAAGGCCGCAAAGAATTTTTCTTTGCCTGACCTGATTTTATGATAAACTTGAAAAACCTTTAAGAAGGTGGGCCATTATCTCATCTCCTTCCCTGGCTGTGACCTTGTCACTTCTTACCATGTGTTGTTACCATTTCATTTATTTGTTTATGAGGCATGCGTCCACCTGTTCGTCCTTCGTCCGTCCACCTATCTGTATGCCAGCCCATCCATCCACCAACCCAGTTATCTACCCATCTACCTACCATCCATTCATTCTTCCATCTATCCATCCATCCATCCATCCATCCATCCATCCATCCATCCATCCATTCTTCCATCCATCCATGCATCCTTCCCTTCCTTCACTCAACATGTACCAAATCAGTAGAAATTTCCTCATCTATGAAATGTGGCAATAATGGCACTTGGCTCATTATTTGGGGGACTTAATAAGACATGGACGTGGAAATTCATGCATTCATTGTGAGGCTTCTCGTGGGAGATTTCAGGCCATGTGATTTGGGCGGGGGACATCTAGACAGGGCAAGAGACAGCTGTCGCCTTTGGGGCTCCCTGAGCAGCCAGCACCAGGGGTGTCTGAGGGAGGAAGAAGGCAGGGGGTGAGGCCAGGGCAGGTGTGGAAGGTTCCGGAGGGCCGTGGTGGGCAGACTAGACTGGGGGTTTCGAGCAAGGTAGGACACGGTCGCGTGGGTGTTTCGGAAGGACCTTCTGGTGGCCGTGTGGGGACGGTATGAGACCTGGAACTCCACCAGGAGGGGAGCTGGGTAGGACACCCCAAGTCGCTGGAGTAGACACCATGTGACTAAGGGACGGGGGCGAGGCACTGCGCTTCACAGATGTTCCTCCTCCTAGACGTGGAAAGTGCGTGGGCACCAGCATGGATGACCAAGGCCTTGGTCCCACCAGTCCCCTGGGTCGTGCAGTGCCGTGTGTTCACGGCTCCCCCATCCCGTGTCCCCGGCGACGTTGCTAACCGACCACTGCCCTCTTTCTCCCGAAGCCTGAGTGGAGCTGTCCAGCCTGGTGGCCACCGTCCGCACGCGGCCATTCCCGCCTAAACCAGCCGACGTGAGTGAGATGAGCTGTTCTGTCGCCGAGGGCCAACAGCCACGTTTCAAAGGCTCGAGGTCAACACGCGGCCTCCGTCCCGGGCAGAGCAGGCACAGGGCACCACCGTCATCGCAGAAGTTCCCTCGCACGGCGCTGGCCCCGGGGAGCCTCCGACGGCCAGTCCGTGGTGCCAGGAAGGAGAACGAGCACTCGGGGCCTCCCCGGGCCCAGTGGGGGCGAAGCCCGCCGAGCCCGAGCCTGGCCCGCGTGGTCACTGCTCACCACGGGTTCTGTTTCTGTTTGACTTTTACATGTGGCGAGGTCATACTTAAAAGAGCAAAGTCCTTCGGGGCTGACCTTCTCAAGTTTACTTTCTTTTTTCATCTCTTGAGAAAGAGACGCACGGAAAGCCCTCACCTTGCCGTGTGGCCCAGACGTGAGCAGCCAGCGTCGCTCCTGCCCCGAGCTCACCTCAGCCCTCCAGTCTCCGGAGTCTCAGTGTTTCTGTTTTCGTGGTTATTTTTAGCATCTCTGGGTGAATGTCATTGCCGCCGGAGGCTGACATTTCATCCTCTGGGAACCTTGACCTGCCGCTTTTCCGGTTGTGAGTTGAACCCGATTATTTTATGCCCCAGAAGGAAAGAACAATGATCATTAATAATCGACATCTTCTGGAAAATCGGAAGCGAAGCCTCCACGATCCCAGGCTGCCCTTAACCCCAGCCGAGCTGCTGAGGTTACACCCTGGGGCCGCCAGCCATGCCCACGCAGGGGAGCTGGGCAGTAGGTAGTGGGCTGGCCACATGGCCGGGGGGTAGAGGAGGCTAGGGCGGAAACTGTGACGAAAACTGGTGGAGAAAGCACCCACCGCTGTGTAGAGACCTGCAGCCCACCTGCAGAGACCAGCACCCAGACCCCCTTCCAGGGCAGGTGGGAGAAGGAGAGGGTGCCTCGCTCTTGGGGGCCGGGAGGGTATGGGCCTCTCCTGAGCTGGGAGCTTCATTGATCCCAAATGCCTGAGCCTCTGGCCCTGGCTGGGTGCCACGCGGGGTCCTGGGGGCACAGGCGGACGGGGATGAGGGAGGTGGTGGGGGTTGCTGGGATGGGGAGGGAACCTGGACGGGGCGGCTCAGGGGTGAGGATTGAGGGGCGTGGGGCGTGACACCTGTCACGGGGGACGAGTGGCCCCTCAGCCCCTTTGCAGTGGAGAACCGTGCTGGCCCGGCCCTTGGGGAAGGGGGGAGACGCTTGCCAAAATCACCTTTGACAAGGAAAGCAAAGGTCACGGAAACAATCTCTCCCTTTCACTCCGGGTGACCTGGCAGGAGGTGCGGGAGCTGACAGAGGGTGTCGGCCCCTCCCGAGCTGCCCAAGACAAACAGGGTGGCAGGAAGTTCCCACGCTCCCGGGGCTGGCGCCTGGAGCCATCGTAAGTCACCTGCAGCACGGGGCACGAGGAGGGTGGGGCCTCAGCGGGGACAGGTGAGCCTCGAACCCCGCGGCCGCCTGGGGCGGGGCGGCGCACGGCGTCTGCTGAGCACCTACTCGGTGCTGCCTTTTGCAAACGTTGTCTCGCCGAGTAAAGACCCTACTAAGTTAACATCGTGATCTTCGCTTCACAGAGCGGGACCCCGAGACCCAGAGAGGTTAAGCCACTCCCCTGGGTCACACAGCCAAGGAAAGGAAAAGTCAGGCTTTGGACCCGGGCTCCTCTGGGTCCTCAGTCTGGGTGGGACTGGCGTGAGGAGCATGGCCTGTGTGACAGCAGGATCCACCCTGAGCCGTGCCCGGGGGTCCCCCCTGCGAAACGGGCCCGTGGACCCCGACCGCCTCTTCTGCAGAACGTGCTGGAAGGCGCTGGCCCAGCACCCCCAGTGGTGGGCCGGAAGCACCGGGGGAGCACAGCCACCTCCCGGTTTGTGTGGGTGCTCCTTCTGGTGACCTCGGGCCTGGGACGGTGGGGCTTTTCACCTGCAGTCGGGGGGACTGGGGCTCCGCCACCATCCACGAGCGTTCACGTCCATGGGGGCCGACGGCGTGAAGAGGGGGGATCTGCTGACCATCGGCACACGCGGGTCACCTGTCCTGGAGACTGCTGGTGCTCCCGGGAAGGACCGGCCGTTCCCTTGGGTGACTCTGACTGAGCTCCCCGGGGTACAGGCGAGAGATCCCCACCATCAGCACCTGGCACAGTGCCCGACACACAGTAGGTGAGCAGGAAGAGTGGGCTGAGCGATGCGGGCCGTCGCTGGGTCATCAGTTGTCACTGATGCCCCCTGGGGACAGAGGCTCCTGGGGGTCCCTAGGGCTTTGTGGGTCACGGGGCCTTCAGGCCTCAGAGAACAGAACCCTTGGGACAGAACCCTGTGACACAGCTGCGTCACAGGGACCCCGCCATGGCTGGTCCCCTACGTGGGGCCCGGGCCACCGCCGTGCCTGTCCCGGGCCTCCTC
>CM053510.1:1534830-1552672 GCA_028627145.1 Eidolon dupreanum | reverse complement strand
CCGCGGCCGCCACCGGCTCTGTCGTCTGCCAGCCCCCACGGCCTCCCCGGCAGCTTCCGCCCCCCCTGCCCACGTGCGCCTTCGAAGCCCGGCCTTGGTGACACTTCAGAGACCAGCAGGAGGCAAGCAGAGATAAGCTTGTGCCTCAGGAATGCGAGTCCAGTGGGACAGCAGCGTCAGCGTGACACACCCAGCAGGGCTGGGGGAGGTGCGGGGTCCAGCCCAGGGGACCGGAGCCCGGGGAAGGCCTCCAAAACCACGGTGATGTCAGAGCTGGCCTTTGGGGCATGGGAGGCCAGGCCATGAGGACTGGAGAGGAACTGCAGGCGCTTCCTCTGCCTGGGGTGACACTGGGGGAGGTGGCTGTGTGTCCCTCAGCTCCAGAACAATCCAGAGCTGGCACCGAGTTTGGGAATAAATGAATAACACTCATAGATGCCACGCCAGTGTTTACTGTGTGCCAGGCCGTGGGTGACACTTGATGTGCATTCACTTCACAGACGTAGGGACGGAGGATCGTGGGCTCGGGGAGGCCCTGGGACTTGCTCAAGGGCACACAGAGAGCAAGGCCTGTCACCAGGCTCGTTGGCTGCAGGACTCGGGTGCTCCTGGAGGTGGCTGTCTTGCTCAGGGTGGGCCACGAGGTCCCAGGCACTCACGTGGCCACAGCCCAGAGGGCGTCTCCTGACCCTGCAGCTTCTTCCCTTCATCAGCCCCGAGACTGGGGCTCCCTTGCACCCCAGCTTTGGGGCAGGAACGCAGTGGGTTTCTGCTGGGTTTCATGCCCATCATCCGCCTCACGCCTTGTAACAGCCGAGTATTATCACAGAGGGGCTGCGGGGTGTCCATGAAGGTAGGCGACCATCCCACGTCCACGTGCATGCAGGACCAGAACCCCAGCCCACCAGCCACCCCCGGGGCGACCGACCGGGGTCCCCAGCAGCTCTGCGGCGCACCCTGTTTCATGCCCGTTACCGGGATTGATCCCGTCATCCTCGGACGACCCAATGACCACGCCCCGATTATGGACCGGGAGAATTCTGTCCTCGGGTCTGCATTCCTCCCACAAAGCTGAGCGGCGAGAGCCTCACGTTTGCTGAGCACCTACTACGTGCCAGCCCGTCTCGCACCATTACTTTGCAAGGTGGACACTCTTACCTGCGTTTTGTGGGGCAAGGAAGTAAGACTCGAGGAGACAGAGCCTGCGTGCTGCAGGCGACCTGGTTGGAGACGGGAGGTGTGGGGTGCCCGGGACACCAGAGTCCCCGCTGGAGATGCCCAGGGAGGCGAGGGCTCCTCCAGGCGGAGCGGCCTCCCATTTCAGCAGCCTCTCCCCTCCCCCTGCCTCCCACCTGGGGAGAATTAGGTGGTGAAGGTTTTCAAAGGGGGGTGGGGCTGGCAAAGGAAGGTGGTCGGAGGAAGGAAACGTGTAGTTACGAGCTGTGGAGTGGCTTCCGTCGTGGGGTCTGGGCAGGACTCCGGGCACTCTGCTCCTCCCCTGGCTGGGGTCCCTGCCGGCTCCGCAGGGCCCCGGGAGGGGGTGGGCCCAGGCGGGGACCCTAGCAGGGAGACGGCGGGCGGCCAGCCTCAGACCAGGGAGGTACCCGGGGCTGTGGGAAGCTCCTGTTCCCAAGAGAGTCTTCCTCCAGCAGCATGTGCTGGCCTTGCAGAAAGGAAATATTAACATTATAATTATAATTCTGTGTATTTAATTAAGTTATTAAACAGGCCCGGCCTGCGGGAGAGAGGAAAAAAACCCCTGAGTTTCATTCTAATTGTTTCTCCCAGGACGTAATTAGAGCTTTTCAGAAGGAACTGGGGCCAGAAAAGGCGGCGGGCTCTGCCGGGCCTGGGCTTGGGCCTGCGGTGTGGGCCTGGGCTGTGTCTGGGCCTGGATTCTGGGCCTGCAGTCTGAGCCCGGAGCCTGGGCCTGGTTCTGGGTCTGGGATCTGGGTCTGGGGCCTGGTCCTGGTTCTGGGCCTGCAGTCTGAGCCTGGGGCCTAGGCTTGTGTCTGGGCCTGGGGTCTGGGCCTGAGGTCTAGGCCTGATGTCTGGGCCTGGCTCTGGGCCTGGGGCCTGGGCTTGTGTCTGGGTCTGGGGCCTGGACTTTTATCTCAGCCTGGGGTCTGGGCCTGGCTCTGGGTCTGGGGTCTGGGCCTGGGGCCTGATCCTGGTTCTGGGCCTGCAGTCTGAGCCTGGGGCCTGGGCTTGTGTCTAGGTCTGGGGTCTGGGCCTGAGGTCTAGGCCTGATGTCTGGGCCTGGCTCTGGGTCTGGGGTCTGGGCCTGGGGCCTGGGCTTGTGTCTGGGTCTGGGGCCTGGACTTTTATCTCAGCCTGGAGTCTGGGCCTCGCTCTGGGTCTGGGGTCTGGGCCTGGGACCTGGGCTTGTATCTGGGTCTGGGGTCTGGGCCTGAGGTCTAGGCCTGATGTCTGGGCCTGGTTCTGGGTCCGGGGCCTGGTTCTGGGTCTGGGGTCTGAGCCTGGGGCCGGGGCCTGGTTCTGGGCCTGGGGTCTGAGCCTGGAGCCTGGGCTTGGTTCTGGGTCCGGGGCCTGGTTCTGGGCCTGGGGCCTGGACCCGTATCCTTGCAGGAGGCTCTGCTCTGAGGCCAGGTGGTATGAGGACAGGGATTCGGGCTTGTTGGTATCCTCGTGCCTGGCACGTAGTAGGTGCTCGAGAAATCTCTATGAAATGAGCGTCCCGTGGGCGGTGAACAGCTGAAGGGGCCGGGGAGCTGCCCTGGAGAGTCTTAGCAGAGGGCTGTTCCAGAAAAGACGAAGCGGCTTCTTGCCAGACTCAGGGCTGGAACACACTGCTTTGGCCGCCGGGCGGTCGACGTCGGTGCCCACCTGGCTGTGGGCGCTGTCATATATATCGACTTTCACCTTTTCCTTCAGTCTCTGCTCCGGTCTCTGGAATCTGACGACCAAGGAGAGAAAGTCACCCCTGGGAAGGGCCACCATGCCCGCTTCCACCCCGCTGCGGCTCCAGGCCCTGCACCTCCTTAAAGGGACAGCTTGACGGTCCCAGGGCCCCGGGTCTCCCAGAGTTCAGACAGCAAAAGCTCTTCCCTCAAACTCCCGCCCCAAAGCCCCCGGCGGAGCCTCTGCTGAGGGGGGCCCAGGGAGGGTGTCGCCCTGGGTAGGCCCCAGATCCGGTTCTGTGCTCCCCCAGCCGACAGCTGCCCCCAGGCTCCGTGCAGAACCTCCCGTCGGACGGGAAGTGCCTCGTTCCAGCTGGCACAGCCTTATCGAACAGTTGGGCTTTGTGAGCGGGGACAGCTGCGGGGACGGGGCTGGCTGGGGGGCCGGGTTCGGGAAGCTGCAGGGGGGAGGCTGAAGCCAGCAGCGACTCCCAAGTGGGTGAGTGGGCGAAGATCACAGAGATTTGGTTCAAACAGAGCCTCCCGAAAAGCTGAGCCCCTTAGGCGGGTGCCAGGGGGTGAGGCTAATGTGTGTGTGTGGGGGGGTGACCATAGAAAGGAGGAATGTGTAGGTAGGGGCTGGGGCTCCCCTCCAGGGCTCCTGCTCTCTCCTGGCACAAAAGAGTCATACTTCAGTGAGTGACACTAAAGCAGCCATATAGCTAACCATTTCGAAAGGATGAGAGGGTGGGAGACCCATCCTACACACAGCCAGCCACCCATCTCATCCATCCATCCATCCATCCATCCATCCATCCATCCATCCATCTGTCCATCCATCCACCCACCCATCTGCCCAACCACCCATCTACCCTTTCACTTACTTACTCATCCATCCATCCATCCATCCATCCATCCATCCATCCATCCATCCATCCATCCATCCATCCATTCATCCATCCCATCCATCCATCCATCCATCCATCCATCCATCCATCCATCCATCTGCCCATCCATCCATCCATCCATCCATCCATCCATCCATCCATCTATCCATCCATCCCATACATCCATCCCATCCATCCATCCACCCATCTGCCCAACCACCCATCTACCCTTTCACTTATTTACTCATCTATCCATCCATCTATCCATTCATCCATTTATCCACTCATCCATCCACTCACTCATCCACCCACCCATCCACCTATCCACCCATCCATCCAACCATCCATCCACCCATCAATCCATCTACCCATCAATCCTTCCGCTTATTCACCCATCCATCTACCCACCTATCCCGATTCCCAGGTGTTAGGCTGAGCAATATGGAAAACAACGAACCATTTGCAGAGACCAGGATGACTCTGGAAGAGAAAGGTTTGCAGATCAGATAGGCACACAGCTCACTCTAAACACATGGGCTCTGGAGTCAGAGAGATCTGAGTTTGAATCCTAGTCCTACCACTTTCTTTCTTATACTCCTGTTGGTTACTGAACTTCCCTAGGTCTGTGTCCTCACCTGGAAAGTAGGGCTTGTCATTTCATCCCCATGATGTATGGCAGTTAATATAACACGCCGAGCACAGTGCCTGCACAAGGTAAGTCATTACCTGTCCCCTGGAGCACCTTGCTTGTCTTAGGAGCCTGCTCTGATTGCTTGTTCCAATAGGCCCTGGGACCTGGGTGGCCAAGAGCAGCTGCTGACAGCTGCCACTCCTTCTACTGCCCTCCTCAGGTTCTAAAGCCCAGGGGTCTGGGGCATCCTTTGGGGCCTCTGCTGGTTCCAGGATCAAGCAAGCTCACAGAGGGTGATTTTGCAAGGGTGGGAGGGAGCAGGAGAATTCATCTTCCCGGAACCCAGCAAGGAACCCCCATTCGTGGTTTTCCTCAAGCAGCTCGAATTGGCAGAGAAGGATCCTCACCCCACCCCACCCCCTCTGCTTCATGAAAATCTTATAATGAGTATTTTGGTATCAAAAGGGGCAACTGCTGGGTGAGGCTATGCTTAGGGGCAAAGTCTTCTGAGAGGTGGGATTAAGAGGTGTATTTTGTAGTCACCTAACCTCTCTAGAGTTCAATGTTTTTGTTTGTTTTGTTTTTTGTTTGTTTGTCTTACCTCTCTAATGGGAGGGAAGGCTTTGGCTGAGGTGAAGATTACACCACTCTCTACAACCCTAGGCGTGAGTTCATCTAGTCTCATCTCTATGCCGATGCCTTTCAAACATCTGTCTCCCAGTGTGGGCTCCCTCCTGAATTTCAGACCCATATCTCCAGCTGTGTATGTTAATGTCTCTAACTTTTCAGTTCTAGACTTTCCATTTGGTTCCTTATTACAGTTTCCATTTCTCTGCCTAGTTTCCTTATCTGTTCCCTTATTAAGACTGTATTTTCCATTAATTCTTCAAGCACACTTTTCTTTAATTTTTGAACCTGGTTCTAAGAGCTGCTTTGAAAGATTTGTTTGCTGAATCTATTATCCAGGCCATCTCAGGATTGATTTCTATTGACTGTTATTTTTCCTTCTTGACTATGGGTCACATTTTCCTGTTGCTTTGTGTGCTTGGTAACTGTTGATTGCATATTAGACATTGTGGATGATATACTGTAGGAATTCTGGATTCAGATATCTTTCTCTGAAAAAGGTTGATTTTTATTCCATCAGGCAGTTCAGTTACTGACTGGTTACTTGGCCTTGGTTTTCTTACTTGCGGTGATGGATCTGTGGAAAGCTATAGTGTCTCCCAAAAATATTTAACTTGGTGAGAAACAAGCCCTGAACTGCAAATCTTGAGGCTTGGTTTTGGGCTTTGCTGTGAAAGGTCTCCAGTAAGCTTTACCCTAAGATGTGGCCTTTATTAGTAAGATGAAGCCTTTGGGGTATCCTAGCCTAGATGCCTGCAGTTAACGAAGTCTCTCTACTCTGATTGGGCAAGAACCCCAAAGTCCCCCGGCACTGCCTGACATCCAGCATCTCTGTTCCGCTCTCAAACTTTTAGGGATTGAGATAAACTTTTAAGCCTCAGGTGGTCTCACCAACACCCAGGGACCCTCACACAAACTTCTTCCCCCCCTCTATGCACCAACTTGTTCTCTTGCTCCCAGCCCTGCAAAGTCTAGCTGCTTCAGAAATCCCAAACCCTCATGTCGGCCCCTTCACTTTGGTGAGACCACTGAGTTCTACTAGGATGCCTGCTTGCTGCTCCATGATCAGGGAAGTGTCCCCAAGCATGGGTCCAGGGAGAGCACAGGGTTGTCTCATGTTTTCTCTTTCCTTGGGGATCCAAGTCTTTCTCTGCCTATGATGCAGTGTTGAAAACGGTGGCTTCATATATTCTACCCAGCTGTATGATTGTTTATGATCCAGTTCTGGCCACTGTGCTATGACCAGAAGTGAGAACTCACTATCTTACCCTAAACCTTCCTCTGGAGACTTATTCTAGACCACCCATTCCTCCAAACCAGAATCCTGGGAGTCATCTGCGGTACCACCCTCTCTCTGTGACTTCTTGGTGGGAGTTCCATCAGCAAAATCAGCCCCTTTGACATTTGTTGGATCTCTTGGTTCGTGGAAATTTCTTCCTCCACTCCCTTGCCCCTAGCTAGGCCACAGTCTGACCTCACCAAGACCAATCCCATAGCCTGCTCACTGGGCTCGTGGACTCCAGCCTGGCTCTGTTCCACTCCGTCCCCACCCAGCAGCCCGGGAGCCCCTATTCAATCGATAAGTCTTCCAGAAAACCCTGCTATTGTCGTCTTGACTGGCAGCTCTTGAGATCTGTCCCCGCCCATCTCCAAGTCACCCCTTATTACCACTTTTTCACGTTCCTGCCACACGGATCTATACGCAGCTTGCAGATGACATCATTGCCTCTCTTCCCAGAGCTCTCACTTGGTGGGTCGCTGGACGCTGTCCTCCGCGGATCATGCATAATGAAGACTCTTTAGACCTTGCTCATGTCACCTTTTTGGGTATCTCTCCCTGATCTCTCGAGCCTGAATTAGATGCTTTTTCTTCGCAAACATGACGTCTGTGTTTTCTTTCCCAGAACAGGCTCCGAGCTACTCAAAGGGACGAGTGGCAGGTTTACTGTGTCCCCTCCCCCCCACCCCAGAGCCTGGCCCAGGGACATGTCCCTCACAGTTTGGTGAAGGAGTTGGTGCCCTGGGCTGCTGAAGGACCAGTAGGGGGAGGTGTTCGTGCACCGTGATGCTGGAGGTGGAGCCCGGGCATTTCCTGACCGAGATGCCAGCCCCGGACAGGGAGGGGACATTTCCACAGGAGGACCACCACTGGCGACGATTCAGGGGGCTCGGATCCCTGAAGGTCCCATGCAGGGAAAAAGACGGTGAGAGCTCCTTGTAGGAACAGCGAGCCACCCCCAAGGATGAGGGTGATGCAGATAGGGTTGTGTGCACATTGGTCCTCAGATGCTGTATCCAGGGCCACCTGCGGCCTCTTGAGGACCTTGGACCTGCTGGAAGACCTGAGGTCGGATGAGTGTCCTGGTCCTCCCTCCTGCTGCCTCCCCTTTCTGATGTACCCCCATCCATGGTAGGAAACCCCACCAGACACCTCTATTCCTGTGACAATTCAACCTCTGGCCTCAGCCACATTCCAGGATTCCCCAAAACAAGGACATTTTCTCCCTCTCATCACACACCTCCTGCCTCCACATTCCTGGGCCGGACCCTCACCCGGGGATGTCACATCCCGGTTGGCGGATGCTGGCGCAAGGGTGCCCTGGGCCCGAGGCTGCCCTCCTTTCCTGGGGCCAGGTCTCCAAGGAACTGCTGCACAGGGTGCCCCTGTCCTGCCTCCCCAAAAGTCTTTTTGGGTCATTTTGGTCTGGTTTCTCTCCTCCAACACCAACACAGTTCGGGTCTGGACTATGATGCTCACGTCACGACGTCTCTCCTTTGGGGTCACCTCAGGCAGGCTGCGTCCCTGGATTGAAGGTCACATCTCCCCCTCAGGCAGCCCTCTCTGTGAGTCTCTCCTTCCAAGTTCAGGTAGTGGTGCCTTCCCTTATCCCTTCAGCCTAAATAAGGGTGGCGGTAGCCCTGGGGTGTGGCACACTGCCCACCCCTCACAGTTTTCCTACCCTCAGCAGTTTTCCCAACTTGAGTCATTTCTTTCTTGGTGGAACCATGACTGGCCCAGAACCCTGTCCTGTGGCAGCCCAAGGGGGCCCTCGGTACCCCAGAGAGGCCTCCTGCCATGCCGCTGCCCCCACAGCAGACTTTGATGGAGTGCACCCTTGGCACCGCCCAGGACCACTGAGCCATTCTCCCAGAAAGCTGGTTGAAAGCCAGAGAGATCCCACTCAGAACGGGGCTCCCAGGTCCATGGGTGAGTGGCAGAGACGGAAGGCCAGCCTAGTGAAGCGTGGCAACAGCCTGGGGCGGTGACGTCTGTGGGCTCTGGAGCCACAGAAGTTTGGGTTCGAGGTCGACCTCTTCCTGCTATTCACTGTGTAACCTTGGGGTGCCCCACTCCATCTCTCTGAAGCTCAGTTCCATTCCAAGTCACACAAAGGAGTCAACAAAAGACAATGCATAGCCCCAAGCGCCTACCGCAGCCTCCAGCAGCCCCAACAATGCTTCTGAGGAGGGCAACGTTCCCAGCTTCCCTGGCCTGCGTGCTGGGTGAATCGCTGCTGAGCCAAACTTAGTAAGTTCCCAAAGTAGAAACCTTGTCAGATCCCAAAGAATGTCAGCCCCAGTGACTCACGTGTATTTCTCCCCCTAAAACGATCGCAGGCCTTTGGGATCGGTTCAGCCACCTCCGAGAGGCATTGCAAAGCTGTGAGTGGAATGCTGGGTTCCGGCCACAAAAGAGTTGGGCCCAGGCCCAGAAAGGAGTCCCGCTAGGAAAGTCTGATGCAGCCAGCTTCTCCTTTCTGGTTTAGGTTCACCGTTCCTCAGCTGTGTCTACAGCTGAGAACTAGCACTCCGGGATGAGTTGCCTAGCGGATGCCGATAGTCAGGCTTCTGTTGTTGCTATGGTGACGGTGTTGTTGGTGATGGCGGCGATAGTTTTTTTTTTAATGGTCGTGGTGGTAGAGTTGATGACGGTGATGGTGGCAGCGATGCCGTTGTTGATGGTGGTGTCAGTGACCCCAGCGGTGATGGTGGGTTGTTGTTGATGGTGGCGACGGTGATGGTGGTGATGGTGATGGTGGTGGTGGGTTGTTGTTGATGGTAGTGGTGGTGGTGGTGGTGGTGATGGTGGTGGTGGTGGTGATGGTGATGGTGGTGGTGATGATGATGATCGTGGTGATGGTGGTGATGGTGGGTTGTTGTTGATGGTAGTGGTGGTGATGGTGGTGGTGATGGTGGTGGTGGTGGTGATGGTGGTGGTGGTGGTGGTGATGGCGATGGGTACGAGATGCAAAGGAAAGCCTACGGATAACATGGAAAGAGAAGCAGAGATAAGAATAACTGAAAGAAGATAGCAAGAAAGAGGAAGAGAAAGATGATGGAGGGACTTTGTTTGAGCACCTGGATCCAGCTGTACCTGAAGATAGCTGATCACCTCCCAGACCTCCAGGTTCCACAGGCCAGATGGCAACCCCAGGGAGTTCGAGGTGGGCGTCTGTATTTTGCAAACCAAAGCGTCCTTCCCGACATCTCTAATGTCCTCGGTCTCCTAGACCTTTCCAAGAAAGCAAAATTTATAGCAGGGCTGACTTCCAAGTTTGAAGACAAAAGACTCTTGTCTCGTCCGACCCAAATCTGTCTCCTTTGCCCCCATGTTTCCAGAGAACAAGTTGGGACTGACCCAGCTCCTCAATATCAAGGGCCACCATGTCCTCGGGCAACACCTTTATAGGAAAACATTATAAACCGGAAACAGCCGTGTCTATGTAAACAAAGTCTCACCTAAACTATTTGAACAATATAGGAATGCATGAGAAAAATGTACAAACCAACCGATAGCCACCCCCGCCTCCAGAGGTAGCCTCAGGGCACCTGCAGTCCTTTCTCCAAGTCTCCCAGGTGTAAATATTTTGTTTCCTGTCAGTAGAATGACTACTTGCTATCTGGGAACTTTGTCCAGGCACTAACGTATCATGGAACCTTCTGGACACTGAACACACCTCCCCACTCTGAGCAGAACTGCTCAGCAGTGTCACATGGGCGTCTTTGTTTAATCCGCAATGATGCGTATGCAGGTCGTTGCCAAGTTTTTTATTATTTTACAAATCTCTTTAGCATATGTCCAGATTTCCCACGTGTCCGATCATTTCGGTGGGGGCATTTCCTAGAAAGAGAACTGCTGAGTCAGAGAATGTGACTATTTTAAGGACATTTGATGCATTCTGCTCATGGGTTCCCAGCGGGGTTGAGGGTCCGTGTGGAGGGAGGTGCCGAGCTCCCCACGGATGACAACACTGGGTTTTATTCGCCCCAGAGAAAGCTCTTCTGAAGCGGGAGAGGGAAGTCGGTGAGAAGGTCCCACTTGTAGGAGCAGTGGCTTTTTTGGTGCTCAGTACGGGCTACTGTCCTCTTTTGGGAGAAAAGGTGGCCAGAGGGGAAGGAGGAGGTGGCATCATGGGTGGTGGCTCTGTTAGACATTCCAGGTTGGTTTCGTCACTGCAAATCCCGCATCCCAGGAGACCCCCTCCACCTGAGCAGACCCGGACAGTTGGTCACCTACGTCCACCTTCTGGGGCTGGTCTCCTGAGCCCCAGAAGCACTGCTGGGACACTCTGTTCCTGTCCTTGGGACAGCAGGTCCCGCTGCTGCCTCCTAACTGGCTTCTGGGAAGGCGTGTGCTGAGAAGTAGCCGGGCCACCTGCCCGGGCAGGCTTGGCCCCCGGCTACCGGAGGCTGGCAGTGCAGGCCGGGCCCAGGTCCTCGGAATCCAGAAGCCCGGGGCGCTGTGCCTGTTCCCACACGGCAGGTGCCTTGCGTTAGCCCAGCTGGTAAAGGTGAAACTCACAGGCTCTCCCCTCTCCCCATCGCTACGCTCCACACAGGAGGGGACCAAGGCACAGTGAAGGGAAGTGACTCGGCAAAAGTCATTAGCTCCGAGTGGCCAAAGGGGCAGCTGGAATCCAGGTCTCCTTACTCCAGATGGGTCCCTTCTTTAGCCCTGGACCCACGTGCATGGTACACTGGTTTGAGAAAACACCAATCTGCTTTCTGTCACTCTAGAGCGTTTGCGTTTTCTAGAATTTTATACAAATAGCATCACATAGTATGTCCTCTTATTTTGCCCAGATTCTTTTGGTCTGCATGGTTATTTTGAGATTCACATATATTGTTACATGTATCAAAAGCTTCTGCCTTTTGCTGCTGAGTGATATTCCACCGTGTGGACGTATATGGTTTGTTTTCAGCCATTCACCTGTTGATGGACGTTTGGATTGTTTCGAATTTTAGGCTACTGCAAATAAGACTGCTAGGAACGTTTGTGCACAGGTTTTTGAACATACACTTTTATTCCTCTTAGATAAATACCTGGGAGTGAGGTGACTGAGCTATATGGGAGGTGAATGTTTAGCTTTTGAAGAAATGGCCATCTAACGTTCCCACCAGCCGAGTACAAGCATTTCACTTCCTCCACAGCCTTGCCAACACTTGGCATTGTGACCCTTTAAAATTTTAGACATCCTGTGAGGTGCAGCATGATATTGTATTATGGTTTTAATTTGCATTTTCCTAACCACGAATGATATTGAGCATCATTTCATGGGCTCGTTTGCCATCCCTCTATCTTCTCCTCTGTTCAAATCTTTCGTTCATTTTTATTGGGTGGTTTACTCTTTTATTATTGGCTTTGTATGGTTTGGATGCAAATATATTTGTATATTCTGGATGTGAGTCTTTCCTCAGATATATGTTTTGCAAATATTTTCTCCCAGTTTGTGACTTGGCTTCTTATTCTCTCAACTGTGTATTTCAAAGAACAGAGATTCTTAATTTTGATGAAATCCAATTTATCCATTTTGGGGGGGTTATATCTCAAAAATCTTGGCCTAATCTAAGATCACAAAGATTTTTCTCCTTTGTTTTCTTCTAGAAATTTTGCTTCTAGATTTGTGATCCATTTTGAGTTCATTGTTACATATGGAATAACGTGTCAATCGCAGTTCTTTTTTTTCCACATATGAATATTCAGTAGTTTCAGAGGTATTGGTTGAAAACACTATCTCTTTTTTACTAACTTGCCTTTATGCTTTTGTCAAAAAACAATTAACCATATACTTCTGGGTCTGTTTCTGCACTCTGTGCTGCTCTATGGATGATCTCTTTGTCTATCGCTGGGCCAAGAAATCTATCATCATCTTGGATGCTTTCAAGAGTCTGTCTTTGTGACAGCAGCCTCCAAGATGGCCTGTAGTTCCTACAGGGAGTGGCTGAGGCCTCCTACCAAGGGCCACGTGAATGGTCTCGGCTCTTTCAGCCTTTAGATCACTGTAGAACTGGTCAACAACTTGACTGCAGCCCCATGAGAGACCCTAAACTCGAACCACACAGCTAAGCCATTCCCAGATTCCTGACCCTCAGAAACAGTGTGATAATAAATGTCTGCCTATTTTTAAGCTGCTAAGTTTTGGGTAATTTGTTATGGAACAGTAAATAACTAATGCCCTTTGTGGTTTTAAGCAATTTGATTATGATGTGCTTTGGTGTGTTTTTCTTCATGTTTCTTGGGTTTGAGTTTCATTGAGCTTCTTGGATCTATGAATTTACAGTTTTCATCAAATTAAGAAATCTTTTGGCCATCATTTCTTCAATTATTTTTCTGATCCCCTCCTCTTTTTTCGAGAGTTCATTGGGACCCTGAAGTTTTCTCACAGTTCACTGTCACTATTGATTTCTTTGTTGATCTTATTTTTTCCCCTGTGTTTCATTTTGGATAATTTCTATTTCTCTGTCTTCACATTCACTAATCCTTCCTTTTGTGATGTCTAATCTGCCAATAATTCCATTCAGTGTGCATTTCATCTGAGAAATTATAGTTTTTATCTCTAGAAATTCAAGTTGGGTCTTTTTGAGTTATATGTTTCTACTTAACATGTTCCATCTTTCCTCTAGCTTTAAAAAAAATAAATGTTTTATTTCAGAATAATCTTAGATTTACAGAAAACATGCATGTTAGCACCGAGTTTTGTATACCTCTCACCCCGTTTCAGTCTACTGCTAATATTTTCATCCTACATGACTATGGTATAGGAATATGGTTTTATTATGAAATTCTTATTTTCTAATCCTATTAACTTTGTCATTTTGGGGTCAGTGTGATGGATCTTCTCTTCATTTAGGATTGTATTTTCTCGCTGATTTGCATGCTGATAATTTTGGATTGGATGGTTGACATTACACATTTTACTTTGCTAGGTGCTATGTATTTTTTTTTTATTCCAAAAAGTATTCTTGAGCTTTGCTCTTGGATATAGTTAAGTTTACTGGGGACAATCTGATTCTCATTGGTCTCACTTTTAAGATTTGTTAGGTGGGACCAGAACAATGTTTTGTCTGGGGTTAGTTTTACCCCACTACTGAGGCAAAATCTTCCCTAATATTCTAACCGATGCCCAGAGGATTTTGAGCTTTTCCTCTTCAGCTGTTGGAGTCGGGCACAGTTCCCAACCTCGGTGTTCAGGGCACTGCTCTCTCTCATTCTTGTCCCTACCCTCAGGTGGCTTCCTCACGCGGGTCACTAAAAGCATGCAGCTGTCCCCTGTTAAATGAACTTAAGCCAGCTCGCCTACTGTGCCTTTGAAAAGTTGAGTTGCCCAGAAATGGGAGTGGCCTGCTATCCACATCCATTTCCACATTGGCCCAACGTGTAGGCAGCCACCAGGGACAGATGTGCACAGTCCTAGTGGGTGCTACTCACTGAGAATGGGATCGACCTTAAAGAGTCAGAACTAAGAAACAAAGAGAAAGAAAACCCAGTCTCTGACCTTATGGTTCGAGCTTCTGGATCAAGCTATGCCTGATACCATGAATCCCCTGTGTTTTTAAATCCAGTTTGAGCCGAGAGTTCTTTTCCTTGCAATGGGAAGCATCCTCCACGACACGTTTAATGATCAATGTGGAGAGTCAGGGAGAAAGGACCATCAGAGATGCAGCCCAGGTCTCCAGCCCAGGGGACAGGGGACTGTGAGGCCACCACTAGGTGAGAAGCATCTGAGGAGGAGGAGGTCAGGTCTGGGAGCTGGACGATGATCAGAGTTGACGAAGGGTCTTCCCGCCCCAGGCTGTCCTTCATCTTTAGGTCGCTGACCTCATCAGATGGGACTCGTGGTTGTAAAAAGGCTTGGCAAGGTATAAAGCTCAGCGCACCTGGGATTGGGAGATGGGATAGCTTGCGCTTTAGTTCTCATCTCCTTCCTGTGCAAGAATGGATGTCCCCACAATTGTCATTTGGCAGGGCCTCCTGTGGGGAGGGCCTGCGTCCGTCCCTGGCATTGCTGGGCTTGTCCCTCCACTTACCTGAGTCGGTGGAGTGTGAGATGGTACCCTCCTGAGTGGGAACATGAAGTGCCCTGAGTGTTGCCATAAGAACCGGATATCCCACCGCGGGACCGTGCCTTCGGCTTGGACCCTGGCGTGAAGAATATGGGATAGGCTTGTGGCTACCACGTACGGTGCGTGAGACACAAATCCTCACCAGTGTAGGCCTTTGAGATGTGGGGCAGCTCGCTACCACAGGAGAGCTGCCAGGGGCTGTCACGGCCGTGTTGCCTTTGGCCTGGTGTTCGCCCTTCCGCTCACCCCCAGGAATCGGGTCCTGGCTAAGCCCAGCAACAGAACACGTGGATCCGAGCAGAGAGGAAAGACAAGACGCGAGAGTCTCAGACTGAAACAGATCGGGTTTATGGAAGTATAATTCACATGCAATAACATCCACCAACTTAAATGTACAATTCAACCAGTTGACAAACGTACACAGTTGGGCATTCGCCACCTTTATCAGGAAATAAAACCCTTCCAGGAAGTTCTGTCATGCTGCTTTGCAACCATTCCTTCCCCACCTGCCGGTAACGACGGACCCACCTCCAGTGGCTGCCACTTCGGTTTGCCTATTGCGGATGCCACTGAGACAGAGTCTCATGCCCCATGTGCTCTTCTGGGTCCGCTCCTTTTGCTCGGCACGGTGGTGGCGAGACCGCATGAGCCTGTGCGTGCCCGTACTTTGCTCCTTTTATTGTGAACGCACCCTAGATTGTTGGTCCATTCACGAGTTGTTGGCTTTGGGGTGTGTTCCAGTCCCCGCTACTATGAACTCTTGTGTGTGAGTCTTTTCATGGGCAAATCTTGTCCTTGCCTCGGGGCATGTCGTAACAGCATATTTAAGTTTGTAAGACACTGCCAAATTATTCCAAAATGGTAGCGTAATGTCACGTGCTCCTCCCCTCTTCCCACATCAGTGCATGAGAATTCCAGATGATCTGGATCCTTGCCAACACTCGGGAGGGCCCACCTCTAAAATGCAGCGCTGTGGCGGGTGTGAAGTGGCGTCTCGCTGTGGTTTCAATTAGCGTCCCCAGGATTACTGCGTTTGGTGTGCTGGTCGGCCAGTTAGAGAGCTCCTTCCGGGGAGTGTAAGCTCGCAGCCCTTGCCCATGTCTGTATCTTAAGACTGAGTTGCAAGGGTCCTTTATATATTCCGAATAAAAATCCTTGGGCAGAGACATGCGTTGCAAATATTCTCTCAGTCTACGATTTGCTTCCTCAGTTTTCTTCACCGTGGTTTTGGAAATGCAGAATCCTTGAATTTGGGTGGAGTCCGTTTATCAATTTTTTTTTTTTTTTTTTTTTTTTACTTTTGTGGTTAATGCTTTTTGTGTCCTTGTGATGACTTCATGGGCCCATGAGTCATCTTGCAGTTAGTTGTCACTGACTGCTTATTTCTCTACTGTGGGTCATTTCCCTGTTTTTTTTTTTTGTTGTTGTTGTTGTTTTTTGTTTTTTGTTTTTTCTTTTTTCACTGTGTACTGAACCTTGTGAGGGATACGTTCTAATCTCTTTTATCCCTCTGGAGAGTCTAGAGTTTAGTCCTAGTGGGTAGCTCCATTTCTCCATTTCCTCTCTGCACTGAACTAGTATGGACTTGACTTCGTATTTTGTTGGTGGGTTTGGGGGAGTCCCAGGTGTCCCTGAGTCCCTGGCTGAGGGAGAGTCGCCTCCCGCCCTGCCCCCAGGGACCCCGTCTGGGTCACTGAGGCTCTGCGCCCCACCTGGAGCCTGTCCCTTGACACCGTTCAGCCTCTGGAGTCACACTGCAGCCCCTCGCTGGAGCCCTAAGCTCTGTCCCCTGCCTCCTCCGCTCGGTGCCACCATCGGGCTTTCTGAGGACCCCGCTTGCCGAGCCATGGTGGAAATCGTCCCAGGGGATCTTGCTGTTCTTCTCTCTTCACCCGCCACACGGCCACGCACAGCTGGCCATACAGCGCCGGGCACGAGGTGCCTCGTACCTATTGTCCAGGTGCGTGGCTATCTGGCAGGGGCAGGTCGGTCTAGAGCCAGGTTTGTCAACAGAGGTGGAAGCAGAAGTCGCCCAGAGCTTTTTAGTAGACCTGCTGAGGTCTATCTAGAACCATGAGCCCAGGGCAGACAGCCCCAAACGGGTGAGCCGGTCCCCCCACCAGGCACACGAGCGAGGAGCTGGGATGACTGGCCAGGACACGATGCCAGGGGAGCGCCAGGCAAGACTGTGGGTCCCCCAGCTGCAGAAGAGCCAAGCACAGTGCCTGGCACATGGTGGAGTGTGATGGCAGTGTCCCCTGGCCTGCGAGACCGCTGGTGTGGTGCCGTCTGCAGCTCCCCGTCTGCAGCTCCCCGTCTATGTCCTGCCCAGGGCCTGTTTCTCTCGTGGTGTCTAAGGAAATGTCTGTCTTTCCTCTTCTCTCCCTGGAGAGACGCAGACCACCCAGCACCCTCGCAGGGCTTTCCCCGCTAGCCTCAAACCATCCCAGAAGCACTCACTTCCAACCCTGGCTGGGAGGGGCTCCCAGTGACAGTGTACCCACCCCTCCCTCATCAGGGGGACATCTGTGCACAGTCCTCTCCTGACCCATGTGCCTTGGGACAAAGAGACACCACCCAAGAGGAAGGCATGACCTGGCCAATCACCCCTCCTCAGGAAAAGAGACAGAGACCCCGACTGGAACAACGCCAAGGTCAGCTCCTGACCTTGACACTGACCGTTCTGCTTCAAACTACTCACATTTCCATGGCTCCACGTGGCCCTTTTATTATTGGAGGTACACCACAGCTTCATTCATTCCTTCATTCATGTTGGCGCAAACATGACCTGAGTTCTCCCAGCCCACCCCTGCCTCTCTCAAAGGGGAGTTGGTTTCACCCGCTGTGTTCCTTCCCCTCTTGCCCACCCCCAAGGAGGAGGTGCGTGTCCTTGCTGCTTGGAGCTTGGACCTTCTAGGTTACAGACTCAGGATGGAAAAAAGCTTTGGAGACAGAAGGGGTGGGTGGGGACTGTGGGATGGTTTCAGGGAGGGGCTGGGGAGGAAGGACGTGGATGCAGCTCTGTGGGTGGGCCTTCCCCGGGGGCCTTTCCTGGGGGTCCAGAGGTGCAAAGAAACTAGAGCTATTCAGAAGTTAGTTACGAGTCTCTGGACTGGGGCAGACACTGCTGGCTCCCTGACCCAATCACTCTCCCAAACCTTTCTGACCCTCTGCGTCCCAGGACCGATGGGCTAATCACCCTTCTTCCCAGCATGCTTAGCCATGGGATGGCCATGTGACCTATTTCCACCACTGAGAAGTCTGTGAGAACTTCTGGGAACGATTTTATGTTTTTAACTTTCTTGATTAAAAAAAGAAGAAGAAGAAAAGGCAAACACAACCAGCACAGTCCTTCCTCTTTCTTTCTATCTTGAAGGTAGAGGTGATGGTAGAGCTGTGGCAGCCATCTTGCAGCCACGAGGCAACGAGCAAGAATGGCAAGCCAAGAGATAGGGTCGCATGGTTTTCCATTACCGTTTGCCGAGCGTCTG
>CM053510.1:1517265-1534330 GCA_028627145.1 Eidolon dupreanum | reverse complement strand
GTGCGGCCATTGGCTGGTGTGCAGAGGCCAGACCTCGTGACGGGCCCACCGCCACTGAGGGGCTCTGACGGGCCACAGGGCGCGGGTCCAAGGAGGTGCTCTGGGTGGCGGAGGTCGGTCTGGGGTCCCTGAGCGAGATCGGGCTCCAGCCTCAGGGCCGAGGTTCGAACGCACATGGCACCTGAGGAAGGTTCCTTCCCTCTCTGTGCCTCGGTTTCCTCATCTGCGAAGGGGGCGTGGTGTCAGTGCTTGCACACGGGGGCCTCGTGGGGACCGAGCCAGGTGGCCCAGGTGAGGAGCCGCTGGGTCGGCACAGGCTGTGTTTGCGCCAGAGGCGGCCGGGTCAGGGCTGTGCCACCGGAGGTGTCCACGGGCCACCCAGGCCTTTGAGAGGCGCCGCGGGCCTTGGGTCCACATACCAACCGCCACCCACACAGACTGACTGACGTCCCTTCCGATGTCGCAGTGGGGCTAAGGTCACTTCAAATCGCAGAGGGGGCGGGTGAGCGGGGGGTGGGGGCAGGACAGAGTCCCCAACAGGGGACAGGCGGGGCTCAGCGGCTCCCCTCAGAGAAGACCCCAGGCTGCTCCAGGTCAGGCCTGGGCTTCGTCGTGGGCTTCGGGGAGAGTTGAGGGTCCCCTGCCCCCCGCGCCACAACCATCACCAGCAAGTAACCCGAGGCCACAGGCTGGAGGGGCTGGGGAGAGGAGGCACGTGCAGGGGACAGATCTGCACAGCCCCAGGCCAGGCCCAGAGGGGTGAGGGGGCAGATTGCAGGGTAGTGCAGGATGGTAGGGCGAGTGAGGATCTTGATGCCTCTTCCTGTCCTGTTCCCCCTTCCCTTCTCAGCCCAAAGAGGAGCACTGGTGTTTAGTGAGTACCCCCTGCACCCCGTGTGCCAGGTAGTAATCACAGAACGCCCCTGCGAAGGGGTAGCAGTCACTCCCTGTCCCCCATGATACTGATGAGCAAAGGCAGGCTCGGGGATGCCCAGGCTCATGCCCAGGGGCACCCAGCTTGCGAATGGGGGTGCCCCGCCCCCCGCCACTGCCTTCCAGCCTCCGAGCAGGAGCTGCTATAGAGTAGCAACTCCGCCTCTAGGTAAAAACTCATGAGAAATAAAAACGCGGGTCCACACAGAAGCTCGTACACGAATGACCACAGCGGTGTTATTTATAAATGCCAAAAAGTACAAACCACCCTAATGTCCACTGACTGATAGATAAATAAATGAATAAGTAAAAGGCGGCCCCTCTGTACGAGGGAATATTTCTCAGCCCTACCAGGGAACGAAGCACGACACACGCTACCACACAGATGAAACGCAAAAGCATCACGCTCAGTGAGAGAACCAGGCGTAAAAGGACCACATGTCGTGTGATCCTTTTATACGAAATGTCCGAACAGGCAAATCCATAGAGGCAGGAAGTAGACGAGTGTCGTCAAGGGCCAGGATTCAGGGGTGGCAGCTAAAGAGTGTGGGGTTTCGTTTGGGGGGGGTGAGGAAAATGTTCTAACGCTGATTATGGTGATGGACGCATAGCTCTGAATAGACTAAAAACCAGTGAATTGCACACTTGAAATGGGCAAATTGTAGGGTACGTGGATTATACCTTTAAAGGTAAAATCGTTAAAGATAAAGAAACCTAGACAATGTGGAAGGCGCCTAGCTCAGTGTCCTCCCCCTTGTAGGTAACTAAATGAATAAACAGATAAAAGATAATAATAAATAATAATAATAATAATAATAATAATAATAATAAATGAATAGAGACCACACAAAAAAGTGCCTGGCCCAGAACTTTGCCACTTTAAAAACACTCAATAAATATTGGTTTCTGTTCTCATTCTGTTTCTCTCTGAGTGTCCACTCAGGTTCAGACTCAGGGGCTGTCGGGCTATGCCAGCCAGCGGCCCTGGCTTGGGCCTGGTCTGGCTATCGCGGTGCTTGGTAGCCTGTAGCACGCTCACTTTGCTGGCAAGATACCTCAAGATCCATCTGCCAAAGTAACATATCCGGAGGTGCACGGTGATAAAGAGGAGAGTGCCCCAGCGTGCAGATTCGGGTGATTCTGTATCAGTCAGTACACAGCTGCTGTGTAACAAAAGTCCCGAAAAATATTATGGCTCGATCTTGAAATTAATTTCTTGCAAAAAAAAGCCAGACAGGCAGCCCGGGCTACCTGGGCTCCTTCCATCTTTCTGCCCAGCCGTCCTCATGAAGCAACTTCTATCGGGTCTCAGGTGGGGAAGGGGACAGGGAGGACACATGTCCCCACATGGCACGGGGCAGATCTTATTTGTGGCTGTGGCTTGTTGCAAGGGACTCTGGGGAACGTGGCATGTAGCCGGGCGGCCGAGCACCCAGCTCGGCTTTCTGCTGCTTGGCAGTGGAATGCGTGGGAAGGCAGGAGGGACGAGTGGGCCAGGAAGCATCGGGCATCTCGATTCACATCTGCGAGTGAGGGCGACAGAATCGAGGGCCGCTTGGGAGGGAGAATGGGGCACAGCATGCCCTCAGGAAACGGGAACTACCTCGCTGTTCTCCCTGCCCGGGTTGAGGGCCGGGAGTGGAGTGAGAGCCCCAGTGGGTGGAGTAAAGACCGGGCATGGGGTGAGTAGAACCTACTGGAAGCCCGGGAGACTCAGCTTCTGCCGCCCTCGGCTGGGGGTGGACCAGGCCGAGGGGCCTCGGCGCTGCCCGCTGTCCGAGGTCCGGCCAAGCTCCCGCGGGCACTGCCCCACCCGTGATGCCAACTCGGCATGCCCAGTGGCCAGAGCTCTTCCCTCTGCTCTGGCCCCAGACCCACTGGCCGGCCGGACGCTCGATATATTCTGTTTTGAAAGAAAACAAACTCTTTTGAAACTGCTGCTGGGAGTACAGCCTGAGAGTCTCGTCCCCTCCCTGGGGACCAGTGGACACCCGAGTTTCGGGGAAACCTGGCAGGGAGGCCTCACGTGAAATGACCACCCCACCACCTCCGTGTGGCCCATTAGGAGAATGTCGCAATCAACGGGAGAGCCGAACTAGGCGCAAGATGGGGGTGACAGATGTGAGTGACATCGTAAAGCAGAGCTCCATGGCCTTAGGGCACTCGGGCCCCTGGGGGCCCAGACCATGCCGTGGAAAACTGGCTTGGCCTCAGGTCTCGAAGGCGGGTTCCTATTTCAAAGGTTCTAGGGGCCCCAGTGGGGCAGAGGGCTTGGGGCAGGGCTGCAAGGTGGGGTCCTCGCCATGTCCAGGGTGGCCGAGCTGGAGGGAGGACAGTGTCGTGCAGAGCCTGGGGTGGGAGGTTCCTGCCGCCCTCTTTCCTCCGGTGGTGAGAATGAGCTCCCCCCGGAGCTCTGGAGGTTGTGGGTGTCTCTCCTGCAGCCTGAAGGGTGTGGGGTGTCCTGGCAGCTGCGTCCCACAGGGGGCCCGGAGCTGGCGTGAGGAGAGCCGAGTCCCCCAGTCCAGAGAAGCACGGCTACCCAGCCTGGGTGACCCCCCCCCGCAGCCTCAGAGGGGCCCTGACCTTGTAGGGATGGGCCAGGGTCACAGGGCAGTGATACCCATGGTGACTTCCTCCTGGGCCAGGGGCTCAGCACTGCTAGCTTCTCATGTATCATCTGGGGTCCTCCTCAAAGAACCCAGGTGAGGGCTGCCAGGGCCCCCGCCACCTGGCAAATGAGAAACTGGGCTCCCGGGAGAAAGGGGACAGTGGGGGAGCGGCAGAGCCACGGCCCTCTGCTCATAGCCCCATGAACCCACGAGCCGTGAGGGCGCCAGCATGCGGCGTGCGTGCGTGCGTGAGTGTGTGCGTGCATGTGCACACATGAGTGCATGTGTGCGTGTGCATGAGTGTGTGGGCATATGTGCATGTGTGTGTGCGTGAGTACGTGGGTGTTTGCGTGCACATGAGTGCACGTGTGTGTGTGTGCATGTGTCCGTGAGTGCATGTGTGTGCATTTGTGCGTGCATGTGCACACGTGAGTGCATATGTGTGCGTGTGTATGTGGGTGTTTGCGCACACGAGTGCACGTGTGTGCACGTGTGTGCGTGTATGCATGTGTGTGCGTTAATGAAACAAAACCCTGGGGGTCTAAGCCGGACCTCCTTGGGCTCTTCCCCTGACTTGCGGGAGTGTCGGCCCCGGGACCCTGCGACGGGCCACGTTACAGGGCAAGGGCGACTTTGCGCCCTGGAGCCACAGGCTGGAGCCACCCCCGGTTCTGCCGAGACCCTCGGCCTTGCCGTCAGGAGCCCGCACCGCGGCCTTTGAGGCCCAGGCAGGGGAGCCGCGAGGCTGCGCCCCCCACCTCTGCCCGGAGGGCAGGGGTGGGCAGCAACCCTGCCATTCTATGTTTGCCATTTCAGTGAACAGGCTTCCTTCCCACTGTCGCAATGTTGGTACACACACACACACACACATATGTGTACACGTGCACACACAACCGCACACGCACAGGACAGCAGGATGTTTACTTTTTTTGTTCCAAAGCAGGCCACAGGCACCTTCCACGTCCACCATCGGAGATTCACAGGTCGTTTTTAAAGATGGCTCTTGATGCCTCCGTGCAGATGTGTGATGACCCTGGCGGTACTGTTTCCTGGGTCGTGACCCCAGCTGGATGAGCACCCGCGTGCCCGGCGGGAACGGTTCCTTAGCGGGAGTCAAAGCAAGATGCTTCCGACATCTGGACGTGACTGGAGAAGCTGCCCTTCCGAGAGGTGTCCCATCTCACGCCCCCCACACCACCTGGTGTTGGTCACATGCGGGTGATCGGGGCCGAGGCGCTGTGTGCCCACACCCGAGGCTCACCCTGACCCCTCCCGGGCCGGTTTCCATAACCGCTCGGACGCTGAGGTTCTCTCCTACAACCCGCACAGGGGCTGTGCCTCCAGTCTTCCAGGTGACCCTGGACACAGCCGATCGAGAGACCCTGCCCGCTCCAGACAGTGGCAAGGAGCAGGTGCCTGAGACCACGTAGGGTCAGGTTCAGCAGGAGTCGTGGCCTGGTGGCCTGGATGAGGGCTGAGGCGGGTGACCCATGGGTGGCCCAGGCCCTGGGTCAGATAGACAAAGAGAATAGAGCCACCGAGGCTTGAGACGTGAAGTCTGAGAGTGCTCAGAAGTGAGCATCAGACAATCTGGAGGTCAGCCTGGTAGCTCCCGACCTCCACTGACAGCAAGGCTGCCAGATCTAGAAAAAAAAATGTGCAGGACGCCCAGCCAAATTTAAATTTCAGATAAACAACAAATAATTTTTAGTACCTCCCAAATATTGCATGGACGGCCCAGAAGTAGAACAAAGAAAGTCCGAGGTGAAGAATAGGAGCAGGATAAGCCACGGGTCCCCAGCGGGGCAGAGCGTCCCCACCCCTCCCCCCATGAGTGTGTTTCTCCTTCTCGTTGAGACCCCAAGTCCTTCCTGGAAGACGTGACTGGGGGTGCACAGTCTGTCCACCGTAGAGGTGTCGGGTCATCACCAGATGCTCGCCAGTAAGATGATGGCAGGGGGACACGTCCGTGTGGCAGACTGGCACGGGGGAAAAGCCAGGTCTCCAGCGATACCTGCCGATTTCCGTCGCCTCTGAGCTCGAATGCACCCCCTCGCAGACCGGGTCCGGCAGGGCGGAAGAAACGAATCCCGTCTTGGAGTTAATGATGCGCTTTGGGGCACAACGACTCAGGTCCAGGGCCATTGCAGGCCGGTGTGATGGGGTCTTACACGAATCAAAGCTCAGCCGCGGACCGCCCCGTCCCGCCCCACACTGGGGGGCAGGCCTCTGCTCTCGGTCTCATCCATCTGCGTTGACCCTGAAATTGCACTTGAAGGAGACGGTGGGAACTCAGGGTCTGAGTCCTGGAGGCTACGTGGGTGGGTGGGCGGGCAACATTAGTTTTCTCATTTGCTTTAAAATTTGTCTGCTTTTCTGCATTTCTCTAACGAAAGACATCACTTTAATAAGAGAGAAAAATGCGTTTGTCAAACCGTCTGCTCTCCCCAGCCTCTTTGGGCAGTGAAGGCATCCTCTCTGGAGGCTAACACCCGGGCCCTGCCACCCAGGGCCACCCTGGACCCCTCGGGGGGTGCTCCCACCCCATGGCCTTCCACCTTGATCAGCAGCAAGAGTCAACGCAGGGCAGGAGCTGGCAGATGTGGGGCTGCGGCCGGGCACGGTCCTCGGTGAGGGCAGAGGGGACGGGGAGCTAGGGAAGGGCCAGAGACCAGACCTCAAGCCGTGATGGGGACAAGGAGCAGGACTGCGTCCAGTGTACCCTTCCCTCCGCTTCCCCCAACGCTAACGTCTCACATAACCATGGTCCACGCATCAAGTCAGAAATTCACACCGAGACAACACTGTCACCTAAGTCTCAGACTTTCGTCGGATTTTACGTTTCTCCGCGAAAGTCCTTTTTCTGTTCTGGGACCCCACCCAGGACGTCACGTACTGGAAGCCACGTGTCTTCAGTCTCCATATCACGTTGTAAGAGTCAACGGCGTCGCTACGTCACCTCCCGTTCGTTCATGTCACGGCCCCACCGTGTTTAATTGTGTGAAAGCGGCACAGTCCTGTGGACGCACATTCGGCTCGTTGGCACAGTTGGCACAGAACACGCGGTGGTGGGCGGGCGTTCTCACGCTCGTCTCCGGGCGAGCGTGGGCGAGGGTTTGGGAGCGGAATTGCAGGGGTCATGGGTGGGGCCGAACTGCTGTCCAAACCCACTCCGCCGATTTACCCTGGTGGAGTCTGAGTTCCCGTTTCCCTGCGTCCACGTGGCACTTGCTGTCGTCAGCGTCCTTGACTTCGGAGGAGGGTCGGAGTGAGGAAAGGCCACCCCATGGTTTGAATGTGCATTCCCCTGACTGGGTTGAACGGGTTTTCATTTGTCAGTGGACACCCAGGCTTCTACTCTTTCCTGTTTTGTCAGCATCCCTCCGTTTTCCTGTGGGGTATTTCTTACAGTTTGTAAAGTGTCATGTATGCTGAATACTGATACTTCATCAGTTACCATGGATTCACCTCTGGGATCTCCCTTGAGGAAAGAACTCACTGTTTAATTAGGAAGCTTGAGAATAGATCACCCTGAGGACAGGGTGGGCTCAGGCTCTCGAGAGGTGAGGGACACGTCTGAGGGCTTGGGGGGTGGTTCCAGGGGAGGGGAGAAGAGGGCAGGAGTTTGGGGCAGCATCGGGTAACACCCATGGGCCAGAAGTCAGGTAGAGGGGGAAGGGAGGAAGGGATTTGGGGGCCATTGTGGGGACTCGGGTGCTTACTCCAGCAGAAATGAGCAGCCACAGGTGGGTTTTGAGCAGCCAAGCGACATGACCTGATGTAGATGTGACCGGACCAGGTACAGCGCTGAGGAGGGCAGAGGCCGGGGCCGGCAGGGGTCGCGCAGGGGTCGCACGGGGGTCGCACAGGGGCCGGGCTCCCGCCGGTGTGGACCGGGGTGGTGGCAGCGTGGAGCCGTGGTCAGGTCCTGGGGGTGGGGCTTGCTGGACCCACGCATCGGAGGCAGGAGGTAAGAGAGCGGTGTCGAGGACGAGCCCGGACGGGTCGTTGAGGTTGTTTGCTCTCCCGTCCTGTTCTGTCTTTCCTCCCTGGCTTCCTACCACGGAAGCCCTTGGAGAACAGGGGCCACTTCCCTCTCGTCCATCACTGTACCCACCTGTTCACTGGTGTCATGCGGAGAGGTCAGGACACAGACACGCACAGAGGGACAACCCCGCGGGGACACGGGGAGGAGACGCCGTGCACACACCCAGGAGAGAGGCTTCGGGAGGAACCGCCCTGCCCACACCTGGGGTTTGGACTCCAGCCTCCAGACTGGGGACAGCAGCGTCTGTGGCCTGAGCCGCCCGGGGCGTGGACTCGGTACCGCCGGCCGAGCAGCCGCACAGGCGGTGCTGCAGAGCGGGGGACCTGGGGGTCGGTGGCCGAGCTGGGGCAGGATCCCCGTCTCCTGGGCCCCCACACTAGTCCCGGGGCCACGGGGCTGAGCAGGGGACAGCAGGCATGTGACCCTGGGGGTGGCGGCAGGACAGCGGCTCTGCGAGGACAGGAATTCCAGCTGTCCCTGGTTTGCGTGGCTGCGACACAGGCCCAGCACCTCTGTGACAGAGGAAACCAGGCTGCATTCATTGTGCATTCCTCCCGAACGGTCCCCGAGCCTAGGACAGGGGACCTCAGGCCTCGAGGCCCCCCCAGCCTGCTCTGGGGCACCGGCCGTGGGTGGGGTGGGTGGGGGGCACGCTTCCCTGTGGCCGGGCCTGCTGCTCCCCCGCCAGCCGCTTCCTCTGGGTGCGTCTGTTTCCTGCAGCCCAGCCGAGTTCCACCCCGCCCCCGCTCCCCTTCCTCCGCCTCCCCGGCGTGGGTCGGAGGCCCAGGGCCGAGGCAGGTGGGCGCCGTGGCCCCAGAGGGCCTGCCCGCCCCGGGCCACCCAGGCTGGCACCGGCGGAGGCCGAGGTGCGGCACCGGGGCTGAGGTCTCTGTCCGGAGCCCGGCAGCAGGCAGAGCGTTGCCAGTGCAATCCACTGGCCGGGGGCCGAGCTGCCCCATGAGGGATGAGGTCATGTCCTGCAGAGGCCACGCGGAAAGGGCGGGGACCCCCACTGCGACCGGGCTTTTTCCCAGAGACCCTTGGGAGGGCGATGGCTCGGGGTGACCTCCAGGTTGGGGGACAGGTGCCGGCACAGCTGAGACACACGGCGGGAACTTGGGGGGGGTCAGGGCCCCACCCTGGACCCATTTCCTTCCGCTGAATGGACAGTGACAGCCGGCATTTCTCCCCTTTCCGCAGACCCCCCCCAAGGGCCACACTGCATGGCGTCCTGCTCACAGGGGACCATGTCAGCATAAAACGACATCAGAATAACACGCTGCAGGGAAAGAAACCGGCTCCGGGCCCCCGTGCAGCTGCTCAGACGCGGGGCCTTGGAGGGCTCCCCTCGGCCCCTGGGCCCGCCCCCAGCCGCCTTCGCACCTGTGCCCCTCACCTGCTGGGGGCACCAATGCATGGGGGCTGCCGTTGCCACCTCCCCGTGTTCTCAGCTCCACCCCCAAAATGTCCCCACTGATGCGACTTCTGTCGAGAGAGGTCGGATGCACGGGACCGTCTGGCCTTCGGCCTCCGCTCTGGGGACCTGCAGGCAGGAGGGGAGGGGTGGGGGCCGGTGGCCGGGTGGGTGGCGAAAGCTTTGCGGTGGGCTCGCCGGCCAGCCAGGCAGGGGAGGGCCGGGAGGGAAGGATGAGACGAGACAGGGGGGAGGCTGGCGTGGCGTCCAGGCATGAGGTGGGGGGCGTCTTGGAAACAATGTGGACTTTGGGGACAGCCAGAGACAGTTGGAATCCTGGTTCCCCTGTGGCTGGGGCGCCTCCCCCATGCCTGCATGTGTACGCTGTACACAGCGGGTGCCGTGTACGCCTCTGTTTAAAATGACTCACGACTTCTCATTTGGGGTCCGAGCAGAAAACAGCTTTTTCTCTGTGTGTAAAAATCTACATGTGACCCGATATTCCCCACTCCAACCCCCCACGTAGCTGAGAGGAGAGGACCCCGGAGCCTGCTCGGAGCCTGGGCTCCAAAGAACCTCATCGGGGTTCGTCCACCGTCGAAGGGGGCTCAGTGAAATGGCACCCGAGGACAGACGCGGTGGGGGTCGTCGACAACACAGCTGGGGCGCACTGGGGCTGGCAAAGTGCTCGCGTGCTTCCGCTGGTCTCAGGCACGGGGTGCACGGACCCTAGCATCAGGGGGACCGTCCAGCCCGGTGTGCGCGCCCTGAGGGGCTTCCCAGACGTGGGACTTTCAGAGCTGAGCCTGGGAAAGTCCAGGGCTAACCGGGCAAGCGGCCACCCTGCCGGGAACAGTGGGGAAGAGCAGCCGAAGGACGGATTGGGATCGGCCTTGAGTGGTCGTTGCGTGCTAGGACAACGGTTGGGACCTCCCAGGTAACGAGGGGCCCCAGGAGACCAAGCAGGGCAGGGGGTGTTGTGGCTCTGCTTCTAGACTCCCGCCTCCCCACAGAGCATCAAGTTCCCCGACGAAGCCCTCGGTGGCCCTGGCCGAGCCCGGACTAGACAGGGAGGCAGCGTCCACTCGGTTCCCTGACACCCGCTCAGCACGGGGGCTGGTGGCCTGGAGCTTCTCCGGCCTTCCATCCACGTAGGGCCCACAGCCACCATGCACGGGTGTTGGCTGAGCCTGGACACGGGTGAGGAGGACACGCCCCCTCGAGGAATGCACGGTGTGGCTGGGAGCAGACGCCGAGGTGACAAGGGGCACAGCCTCCCCAGGGTTCGGCGTTCACCCCCACCCATTTCAAGGCTCAGCTCCAGCACAGCTGCCGAGGCTGGTCTCTGAGTCAAGGCCCCGGCTGAGCGACCCCTTCCCCGTGGAGCTGTCAGCAAGGCGACACCCACAACCTCAGTCGTCACTCTTGTCCCCCTTGTCCTTCCCTTCCCTCCCTTTCCCCTCACCATTTACCAGACACACGTGGCAAAGAGCTTCCAGCCTCCTTCTCCTCAACTATCAAAACTGAACAGAAGTCCCTCCCCACAGCAGTGCTGGGAATATAAGTGGGACCCCGCTTCCCTCCCGGCGCAGTAGATGCGAGTAAACGTGATGGGGGTGATGCTGGCGATGCTGGCGGTGATGTTGGAGGTGATGCAGGAGGTGATGTTGGAGGTGATGCAGGAGGTGATGCAGGAGGTGATGCTGGAGGTGATGCTGGTGCTGATGCGGGAGGTGATATTGGTGATGTTGGAGGTGATGCAGGAGGTGATGCTGGAGGTGATGCAGGAGGTGATGCTGGAGGTGATGTTAGTGGTGACGCTGGTGATGCTGGTGATGCTGGTGATGCTGGAGGTGATTCCAGTGCTGATGCGGGAGGTGATATTGGTGATGTTGGAGGTGATGCAGGAGGTGATGCTGGAGGTGATGTTAGTGGTGATGCTGGTGATGCTGGAGGTGATTCCAGTGCTGATGTGGGAGGTGATATTGGTGATGTTGGAGGCGATGCAGGAGGTGATGCTGGAGGTGATGCTGGAGGCGATGTTAGTGGGGACGCTGGCGGTGACGTCACGCTGGTGACGGAGGACCAGGAGAAGAATCTGCCGCTGGGACAGAGCAGGCCTCACAGAAGGTGCCTTCCAGCTTCATATGAAGCTCTCTTCCCCTCCTTTTAAAGCACGACGCTGAGAAATCATCGAACCCCCAGAGGGGCAGCCCTGGAGGCCCCCCGCTTCCCGGGGCTCAGCACTGCAGTGTGGAGCTGGACCAGAGACCGGGTTTCCCTCTGCCGTGGCTGCAGCCTCTGTTTTCCCGTCCCTAAAACGGGAATGACAACCTGCCCGAGGCGTCGGTTGTTGACCAGTCAACGAGGTGATGTGGCGCAAAGCGTGTCTGGCACATAAGTGCTAATAAGTATCAGCTCATCCTGCTCTCCAAGGCTCCAGACCGAGAGGCCGATTCTCACTCGGAGCCTCTCCAGTTCACCTTCCCCCTGCTGGGGACCTGTGCAGGGGTGTCCGCTCACCTGCCTCCTGTCACAGCCACCTGGAGCCAGGTAGGCACTGCTGCCTCCTGGGTGAGGACACAGACGCCCCAGGGCAGGGAGTTATGGGGTCGCCGGGTGAGGCGGGGACCGGTCTCCCGCCTCCTGGCTCCCCTCTCCTGCGGGCGGGCGCCTGGCAGACTCAGCCGAGGCTTCTGCTCCCCGCTCTGCCCCATTAAGCACAGACGCCATCTGTCTCTGCTGGCTCCCCGGTGGCCGGAGGGCGTCTGGTCAGCTCGCTGCACACAGGCTGCAGCTTGTTCTCCGAGGCGGCCCGTCTGGGGTCCCTCTCTGTCTGGCCCTGTCCGTCTGGACTTGGAGAAGCTGGAGAGGGTCCCACTGCTCAGGGTTGTTTGTTGATCTTCCTGGAGCCCACCAAGGGCCCCGGGAGGCTCTGCCTGGAACTTGGGGCTGTGTGGGGACCGTCCTCAGTCAGCCAGGGAGCCAGACCCCGCTCAGGCCTGTAGACAAGGCCACAGGCAGACCAGCCCAGGGGTGACCACTCGCTGGGGGTGAGGTCTGGAGGTTGCATGGCCATTGGCACACGTTGAGGAAACCTTCTCAGGGTTGTGACCACCCTGCCTCCTGGGTGTCCATCCTTCTTGGGGCCAGTAGAACCAGAGTGTTGCCTCCAGTGGGAATCGGGCCCCCGCCCCGGGGAGGAGCCTTGGAAAGCTGGCTCGCCCCAGCGGCTACTCGGGCCTGGATGCCCAGAGGTCCTGGCCACTGGCGTACCTGGCCTACGGTCATCGAGCTTTGGACCCCAGGGACAGCCACTCAGCAAGCAGCGGCTGGCTCCAGGGCCATAGACACGGAGCCGCCACCTTGGAACCTGGGGCTGTAGACAGCCGCAGGTCTTGGTGGTCCCGTGACCACAAACGCACACCGTCACCCTCCAGACACGGAGGGGCTCTGGATTGCTCGGGACCGCTCTAAATTACCCCCGTCCAAAACCACCACCAGACTCTCCGGCACCGAGAAGGGGGCGGCGATCCCGCAGGGCCCCTGGGTGGTCTCAGGATCTGCAGGGAGACCCAGGTGTGGAGGGCTACATTTATGCCACGGTCCTGAGGCTCACCCCAAAAAGGCCCAGAGCTGGGGAGGGGGGTGGAGATGGGGCTCAGGGAGACTCAGTGTGGGTAATGCAAAGGGCAGCGGACGGAGGAGAGAGCCAGAGCACTGGGCTCGTGGAAGCAGCCGGAGCCTCCAGCCCCGGAGGCACTGGCCCACCTGCCCAGGACGAATGGAGCACCTGCTCACAGCTGCCCCGGCCGCCTCTCGGGGGCTCAGGCGGCAGTCTGCAGAATGGGGGCCTTAACCGCCAAGCTCTCGGGAGGCCCCACCTACCTGACGCCAGGTATGTCGGAGTTGAACCACAGCCTGGGCGTGTGGGAAGGAATACGATCGTGAAGAAGACAGCCAGGTGCCGCTAACGATGAGCGATGAGGAAATGGCAGGACCACCCACGTTAGCGTCACGTCACGTGCCTCTGGCACGGGCATCGTGTGTGGTCCGCCTCAAAGCCTCCGGGCTGGGTTCCAGTGTGGTCGCGGCCTCAGACCCCTACCTCCCCTGGGACCCTCACAGCAGCGCCGAGTTGGGTCGCGTATCAGTCAGGGCAGGGCAAGTTATGCTGCAGTGACAAATGACCCCAAATCTCAGCAGCTCAAGAAAGCAAAGGCTGATTTCTGGCTCACACAGCGTGTCTGTCACACACCGGCAAGGGCCGGACAGCCACCCTGTCCAACACGCAGAGGAAGGCCGGGGACCCGGCCAGACGGGCGCCGGCTGGTGCTCCGGCCGTTCACCTTCCTCCTCGCAGGCCTCTGTCGGCGGCGCTGCCGAGGGCCTGCGACCCCACACAGCGTCATGTCAGCCCAGGGGCCCCTTTCCAGCACGGAGGCGGGCACTGGCCTCGCGGGGAGAGGGGCGAGCCTCCCCCCCCCGCTGCCTCGCTGCAGCATGACAAAGGGCACTGCTCAGGGGGAGGAGCCTGCGGCGTGGCCCCGGCTGTCCGACACCCAGGGGAAGTGACACCCCTGAACTGCACTCTGGCAGGGCTGGCCGACCGGCTTGCAAAGGACGTGGCTGGGGAAACAAGCTGGGGCCGCAGAGTGACACCAAACGCCCTAGTCCCCTGCCCAGGCCCCCTCCCGCAGCCCAGCGGAGGCTGTGCCCAGGCTGCGGGGAGAGGCTGGACACGAGGCCAGGGGACAGACCCCAGAGGGGTCAGACCGCCGGGTGGCGGCTCCCTCGGGCCAGGCGGGTCTGAGATGCTGTCCAGGGCGCAGGGCGGGCTGAGCCGCGTGGGCGCTTCCAGTCCACTCTCTGCAGAAGCCCCAGTGGGGCGGGGCGGGGCGGGGTGGGGCAGGGCGCCCACGGAGAGCTCTGGGTGCTAGCACCCAGGTGACAAGCCGCCGTCTGTGGAGCGCCATGCCATCCGGGCCTGAGAAGCGTTCTCCCACGTTACCCGACTGTGCCGTGGAAACGGCACCGCCCCGAGAGGCGGGGGCTCTGGAGAGTCCAGCTCAGGCGGGAAACTGAGGCACAGGACAGCCCAGTGACCCTCCCTGGGGTGCCGGGGCTCCGGTCTGCGCCCGGGCTCCCCACGACCCCTCCCCCGGCCCTCCTGCCTTCGGGCTCAGGGCGGCCGCCCGGCCCGCTGCTCTGAGTGGTCCCCAGAGTTCACGGGCACCGTGCTCTGGGGCCCCTTGCGGGACCCCTCGGGCCACCCCAAGCAGCTGTAACTCTCCCCCTGTGCTGGCAGAGACGCACGGAGGCCCTGATGTCACAGCTAAAACGGGCTTCTGTTTTCACCAGGAAAGTTTCAGCTTTCCTTTTTCCTGTCCTTTATTCGTGCACTTCCTGCCGTGTCTCCAGGGCGGGTTGCGTTCTGGGGTGGATGACCGCCTTCCAGGGCCAGGGCGAGCCCAGCTGCCCTCGGAGGGGCGGTGCCCAAGGTCGGGGGCAGCCCGGCGGCGTGCGGGCCCAGTGTCCTTGGTTCACACGTATCAGGAATTTAGAGCATGAAACCTCACGGAAACCTCCCGTGAGCTGGGCCTGGGCGAGCCCCGCGCCTCGCTGGGCCTTTGTTCCCAGGGCACAACAGGGCCGGGCAGGAGGAGCGAGGGTGGCATGGCCCACAGTGCTCTGGCCCCAGAGCCGCCTCTGTCCACTCTCGTCCCAGAGAGCCGCTGGGTGGAGGCTGACTCCCAGAATGCTCTGCACCCCCCATTTAGTGGGATCGTCCCACTGAGAAAGCCATCCCTTTGCTCTGGCCACGTGGGACTGTGGGACGAGGGGCACCAGGGTGATCTCGGGAGTGGGGAGACCATGGCGGGGTCCTGGCCCCGTGGCCACGAGCCCCCCACCTCTCTGCAGGCTACTGAGGCGCTTGAATGAGAGACCAGAGAGGGCTTTGAGGCAAACGTGCTCAGTGCTGGTGGATGGAGAGTCTCCTCCCTCCCTCCCTCCTTCCCTCCCTTCCTTCCTCCCTCCTTCCCTCTTTTATTTCCTCCTTCCTTCCTCCCTCCCCTTTATCTTTCCTCTCTCCCTTCCTCCTTTTTTCCTTCCTCCCTCCCCTTCCTCCTTCCTCCTTCCTCCTTCCTCCCTCCTTTCCTTCCTTCTTCCTTCCTTCAGCGAAGGCTCATCAAGTATGCCGGTGTTACCTGAGCCTGTGCAGAGGCCAGAACCCCAGGTAGAGGTACCTGGGGGCATCGTTGATCCCAGTCCCACCCACACCACGCTCCACGCTGACCGGCTTCAGGGCCCAGGAGTCCAACCACACGGCCCGGCTCCCTCTGCGCACCTGGACTGCGTCCTCCAATCCTGGCCCTCCAGGTCTCTGGGCAGCCCGTCTGCCTCCTTGTCCCCCACCCTCGTCTCCACCCCCAGTGCCCGCACGCCCGGCGCCCCCATGCCTCACCCCCTGCCTCCTGCTCTGCCCTCTCATTCCAGTCCTGCTGATCGGGACCTCCCTCCCATGCCCCTTGCCCCCAGTTTGGTGCAGCCACCATCCCTTCCGACAGGACAGGACCGGGCCCCTCTCTCCCAGACTCACGCCTCCCCGTGGGTTCTTCGCCAGCCCCTGGCATCACCAGCACGGAGCCCTGCTCCTTTCCTGCACCCACAGTCCCCTCCTTCCTCTTCTTGGTCACAAGGACCCACTCGCGGTCCCAGAATGCACCAGGAGATCTCATACCCCTGGACGTTTGCACGTGCTGTTCCCTCAGCCTGGAAAATCCCTCCTTCCCCCATCTGTAGATTCTTCTCTCTCCTGTGGGCTGGGCAAGTGTAAAAAGCACAGGACAAGGACCCCAGCACTTAGCACAGTGCCTGACCACAGAAGGTGCCTGGCGATACTTGTGGAATGAGGAATGAATGAATGAATGAACGAATGGGCTTTAGCCCCAGAGAGGCTCTGACTCTGTGATCTTACGTGAGCAACTTCCCTCCAGGCTCAAGGTCCTCACTGGTGAAATGTGGGTGGATGTGGGACGCCTCCCCCCCTCCACCTGGGCTGTTGCATGGTACCAGTGTCTGGAATTAAAGGGGTGCTACGCCCATGGAAAATTGAATGGAGTCGCTTCTTCTGTCTGGATGAGCTTTGCTCCACTCCCGTATTTTCCTGGCAAAGTCTCTCTTGCTGAGCAGATTCCAAAATTCATGGGAAACTGCAAAGGGCCAAGAATAGCCAAGCTCTGCTGAGGAACAGAAGCAGAAGGCTGACGGAGGGCAATAATGGCACGCTAACTCAGATAACGAGGCAGCGACCCAGGCAGCCCGCCCACCGGGGAGGGGAGACCCACACACACAGGGGTGCAGAGCTGCACCCGTAAGCGGGTGTGAGTTGACTGGGTGTTCCCTAAGGAAAAAAAAAATGTACCTCGACGCTCACCCCACGGCACGCCCAGATCAATTCCCGACAGGTTATAGATCTGCATATGAAGGGTTTAGAAGAAACAGAAGAAAACGTCTTTATATGTTGGCGTAGGCAGCTTTACTCGCTCGTCAAGAATGGAAGATCCTTGCTTGCTGAACGGGGTAACAATGTTTGCACGCCAGAAGACTATTTCTCAATTTCCCGTGCGGTTCACAGTGGGACAGCTACAAGAGGAAACACTGTTACGTTCAATCCGCATTAACATTTGGACGGTCAACAAAGCCATCGATCAACGTTTGCCCATTTCCATGGTGTAAATGCTCCCGGGACAGCCAATTGCAAGCAACCAAAGTGGGGTCTCTGGGCACAGAGTTGGGGAGAGATGTGCAGTAGGCGCCGTTAGATACTGTTTTCGCCATACAAATACAGTAGATCACATAACCCCAGGGCACTGATAACAGTAAATGATTAGGAAGTGGTGTGTTTTGAGCCCTTATGCTACTTATTTTTTATGCAATCTTAAGTCTGTATAATTGAATTTTCAGTGATGGTCGTGGTTAACAGCCCACTCCCCAAATTCCTGGAATTTGGAAAGCCGGCGTGAGGGTGGGTTAGGCCTGTGCTTTCCCTGCTCCCGC